>JAWDGP010002498.1:0-47500 GCA_033675545.1 Elysia crispata
GTTAGCCGACCAGTGCTGACCGAGTAACCCTGACCTAGGTCATGCAAGGGTCAGGTCACGGGTTACCTGTGCAATGAGCGGTCTGCTAGCACTGGGCTTATTACAGTTAATTCTTTCAACCTTTAAACATTTTAAAATACAAGCATAACAAATGCGCGGCTAGAGTTGCATTTTTTAATTTAGGAGTATCTAAAATTGTTTTTGTATATAAACTTGTACCTATCTTCCTAACTTATGTAGTTTTTTCACAGTTTCCCTTAGAATCTAAGATATAATTTCTATTTTTAGACAGACATGTCATTAATTTTAAATTGCGATATCATAAAAGTTTAAGGTTAGATTTCATTTAAAGTTTTGCGAGTGTGTAAGTTAACACTCACCAAAATAAATCAATGGAGTCATCTTCAGCTTTTCAGTTATACTGCATTTTAATCCAATTTAATCCATTTTGAGTCATATCCATCTCTCGCTGAACAGGTATACTCCACAAACTTGGTATGAAGCAAATAAATAACTTACACTGCTCACAGTCACACATAACAGATACTTGTATCGTTACTCAGCCACACACAATAAATAAGATAATGATGAAATGAATAAATTTAAATACATTTTTATCACAGATAGATTGTACCAACAGTGGAAAATTTAATTGTTTGAAAAATGAAGAGAAGGATCTACTTGTAAAAGATGTGCTGATAAAATGTGTTTCAGTCTATTTAATGGATTTTTAATGCCTCGTGCCCTGTGTTCAAGGGCAGCGATCATCTGATGACTATTTCTGTCATGCTCTCCTAAGAAGCCCAGTCCGAACTTGTAAAGTTTTATATGTGGGATGCAGTGTTTTTCTAACAAATGTTGTTTGGATATGACTTAATGTGGAAACATCTGTCTGTATGTGATCATGTAAGTGTCTATTGGCTTTTCTATTTCTGGTATTGAGGTTTGAGGGATGTTGTGTGTGTGAGATATAAACTTATGCACTATACTTAATGCTCTGTTGAGATCGTTGTGTAAAGCATCTGTAATGTACAAACTTCATCAATGATCATTGGGTTAGTTGTGCATTGTTGGGTGCTTGTGACAAGTGTTTGTGTGAGATCAGTATATACTTCAGCTTGGAGATATTTATGACAGTGATTGCCTACAAACGACCTGCTGTGATCATAAGCTTGGGGTGTAATTCTATGTTTATTTAAGACTATGTCTAAAGATGAGGCTATGGGACTTTCTCTAAGAGAAAAATCTTTGTAGCTGAGAGAAGAAATGAGACTTTGTATGTTGTGTATCTGTTGCATGTACATGTCTACTTGCTCTTGTGATTCTCTTAATTCGCTAAAACCCAAACACCCCTCTTCATGAATTAGTTTCTCTTGCAATCTTTTTGCCTCTCCCCACCTTGACCCATACTTTTTCAAAAGAATCCCTAAAGGTGTTAAAAATTCATCAGGCTCCCGAGACACTTCTTTATCTAAATTATTAGCTGCTACTTCTAACAACTTATGATGTTTTAATACTACCCCTAACAGAATGTGTAAATCAGGTGGACTGACTCTATCTAAGTCTATGTTAATCAAAAGTGAATACACGCAGTTGTAATATATCTTTGCGTCTTTTTTTCTGCCCCTCTCCTTCATCCATAAATGTTTTGTTGTCGGCGAGCAAGCTGTCCAGTGATCTGAGTTGACACATATCACTGTGTTTATGCATGTCTCGTCGTGGCATCAGGCACCACAGGCATGGATAAGTGCCCTGAGGGCCCGAGAGGCCATACATTTTGCACAAAAAGTCATAATCTCCATTCAGAAAGACCTTGATGGTTTTATTTCTCCATGAATGTGACTGAAGTGCAGTCAATTCATCCTCTAACCCACCCTTTAAGAACCTAACTATGTTGAGAATCACAAACTGCTGCTATTGCTATGACAACTGTGTTCTGTCGCGCATTTGGCCTTTCTATATTTGTTATCTGGAGAATAAATTTTAATGAATTTTTGCCATGATCCCCCCCAATTTTGACCCATATTTCATTCTTTGGAATTGTGTTACTGTACCAAGTGAGCATGTTTTGTTTGTCATAAGAATCTAATAAGTTATCCACAAAATTTGTCAAGCCTGCTATTCTACCATATGAACCCATCCCCATCTTCTTTGACAAATTCCCTATTCTCTACTTCTACAAAATCTGATACTATTTCTTTTGATAAGACTCTAACAGATCTTTCACTTTCTAACTGGATCCCAACGTTTTTAAGCAGCTTTCCATGTTTTCTCCCCTGCCTCCAACTCAGCCCTAATGCCTCTTTGATAGCTAATGTGTGGTGCCTTGAAATTTTTATTTTTTGTTTCACCCCGGCCGTTTGAACTATTTGTTGTTTGCATGTCGTGGGTAATGATTTTAACTCTCTTGCTAATTGTGTGTCTGCAAATGTTTTAGAAGGTCCTGCTATAAAGGATCTATATCCATGTACAAGTCCAACTCTTCTTCTTTTAGTAGGAGTCTTAACTTGTGTCTAGTGTTTTCTGGGTGCGACAGTTTTTGTAAGTACTAAAGGTTGTCCTCTTGTCTTGCATTTAATTTTTTGCTTGTCTGGATCGTGGTGCAGCTTTCTTCTAACTAAATGTGTACTGAGTTTCTCTTCTTCTTTTGACAAAGGTGTGTTTCTTGATAGACTCAATGAATGGCTAAAAGTTGTGTAGTGTTTTATCATGGGAATAGTTGAGGTGTCTACTGTGGTTTTTCATGGCATTGGTGACTTTAATGGTGTGGATTCTGCAATTGGTATCATCAGTGAGGCTAAGCGTGCCGGACTGGGCTGTAACTGTAAGGTATTTGTTGCATCATGTGGCTTATGTGTGTTGATGTGTGAAGCTGCTTCACTAGTGTCTGTTATGTCTTGTACGTCGCTATTATTTTGTATACTATTGTCTGGAATTAGGCGCTGAGTTAACTGTTGTAATTGATCAATAATCGTCACACTAATGGATCTTGTGCTCTGTAGATGTGATTCGTTAAAAAAAGAGGATGAACTATCTGCTTCTTGCATGCACTGTTGGCTTGTGTTTGGCATAATTTCTGTGTGGTATAAATCAGCCGTGTTGAATGTGTCAATTGGTGTTGAGCTCGGACCTGCAGTTGGTACAAACATATCTTCACTTTCTGGTCTTTCTCTCATTTCTGGCGGCATTGAAGGTGTTGTGTATGTGCTGTCTGTTGGTTTTTCTTTTGGTGAGATGTTTGGTTGGTGACACAGACTTCGTCTTCTCAAACACCCTAAAGATATTTCCTCTCTGTGTCTACATGATGTGCATTGGTCCGGTTTAAAGGTTGGATTAAAGGAACACCATTTAGCTTCATGGGAATGGAATATGTCTCTCGCTTTTTGAATTGATGATACACTCTGTCTTTTCTTAATGTTTTTTATTGCAAAGTAACACTTGTTGCATAGATACGTAGAGTGCATGTCATCTTTGTCATCTTTGACATTCAAATCATAGATTAACAAAATGTCACTCTGTGAATTCACACATAAACGTTTTCTCAGATTTTTTACTTTCTGCTTCGGTGTTGCAAGCAGTTCACCACAAATTCTGCATACATCCTTTAAACACTGTTTATGATAGTCTAGAGAATGTTCCATGGTGGATCGTTCAGAATGTTTGCTAAAATTTTAAAAGAAATGTAGGTGCAAAATTCAGGTACTTAAAGTAATGACTCCACGAATATGTAAATTTGAGAATAAAGAACAAAACCTTGGTTTTAATAATTAAAAAAAAATTAATTTGGTCCTTATTTTTTTTTAATTCTTAAGACATTTCTTAATAAAAGAAAAAATTAATGTTACTATAAAAAAGCAATCTTAACGTAATTTTCTTTCTTTTCTAACACTCACAATTTTAAAGATAGAAACACCAAAGTTTCACAGTAATCCAGAGAGAATCTGTATAATCCAAGGCTTAGTATCAAAAGTACTCCGTTTGGATGCAGGTTGACGGTAGAAATGGTTAAATGGTGATGGAAATTTTGTTATTCAATTTTCTGGACTGGCCAGGGTAGTAACGTAACACCCAGACTGCGTGACCCGGGGCAAGCCCAGGTCAGCTGTCAAGACCTGGAAGATTTACAGGTATGGGTGGCTGTTGAGAGCTTTAACTAAATAGAGGAAAGGAAGAAGATAGTTGGGGCTGTGAAGTAGTCACAGTTTACAAGGTTCAATTTGTAGACAACCTTGTCAATACTGATGCAAGACATTCCATTCTAATTTTATACAGACCCTACGAATGATCAAAATGAAATTTGCTCTTCATCAACTTCTTATCATCAAAGGTATACTAGGATGAGCCCTGATATATGTATGATTTTTTTTGTCAGGTGAAACAGATAACACTTCATCCAAGGCTGTGGATTTGCAGCTAGCAGACATGGATGAGGCAGAAATTGTAGAGATGGTACAAGAACCTGAGACCCCTAGATTCATGTCTCAGGTCTCATGTTCTTCTGACCATTCTTCTTCGGAGCCAACTTCCCTGCCTCCTGTTCCTTCAGCCCAGCAGACGCAACATCATCAAAACCTTCAGGCAGAGTCTGTTAGTGAGAATAGTAAAATGCAAGGTCCAATGGTGGGAACAACGCCCTCACAAATGTCTCCCATGGGAACTCCGGCTCACCATTCATCTACTGAGCCTGCAGGCTCTCTGATAGATGAGAAAACTGCCTTATCTAAACAGGCAGCTGCAGTAACTAGTGATGCAACATTTGCATCAACAACAGCAACTAAGACACGATTTGATAGCCAATCTTCACTGCCGACCAGTCCCTTTCATCAGCCGAATCCAGAAATGAAAAGTGGTTCTTCAGTGTTTGGACCATTTGGAGGCCCTAGCCCAATGGATGATGCCTTTTCATCAATCCTCAGTATGAGTGATGCTGATAGGAGGTATGATGCTTGGATCCCCTCAGATGCCACTAGCCACATTCTTAAGGCCATGATCAGTGGTGGTCAAGGGTCTTTTGTACCTGCTGTCGAACAATTAAGTACACCTGGTATTTTGAACAATGAACCACAGGTAGGTGATAAGCATACATATATAAGAAGTAAAATAGAAATCTGTTGAATATCTCTTTCTTTAAATAAGATGCTTCATTATTGTTTAATCCAATTTATTGTGAGATATGGAAGGAAAAACCATATTACAGTTAATGAGTTGTATAGAAAATAAGATATGACTCGTTCTCAAAAGGTCAAGTTCCAACGAAAAGAAACTAGAACTACAAATACAATGGTTTGACCACAAAAATCTGATAATCAACTGAAAGAGGACATGGAGACATGATATATACAAAATAAACTTATTTGAATTCTACAGTTAATTGTAGCCTAATTTTGAAAAAAAAAATGTTGCTATTTTTGTCTTAGGTATTCTTTTCAATCTAAATGCTTACATTTGCTAAGAACTGCAAATTGATGGTAAAAATAACTTGGGCAGGTAGTTTACACTTTTGCAATGTACAATCCAAGAAACAATGCATTTTTTTCCTCCAGATATCTTGTGTAAAACTAAGATGCCTAAGATGTCACACAATTTGTCATCAATAGATGTGATTTAAGAAGCAATAAAAGTTTTATAAAAACCAAAACCTCAAAAAAAAAAAAATAAGGTAGTTGAGTATTACACTGCTCTGTAAGTTTTGTCATTTAAATAATCAAAGAATCAGTTAATAGTTCTATGCATTCAACTAAATCATCAATAGACAGTTAGGAGCCTCAACAATTATCTAATATTAAATAAATGAGAAACAAGACTCAGAAGACCCAATTGAAGCAGCAATGCGTGGACTACAATACCCAAAAGATATACATGTAGTGCTAAAATATGGAAATTTTTATTTCAATCCACTCAGACTATTACCTTTTTAAAGTCATTAAATGTCCAAATGTCAGGCAAAAGACTAGTCTGTATGTTAACATCCATACATAAATGAAAGGGCATAAGTAAAATGTCTGATTTATCTAGTGTTAAAGTCATATTAAATGATATATTTTGTGTGTAATAATGAAGATTGTATTAAAAATGCACTTATTTTTGCTTGTCTCATGTAGAAAAAAAATACTTGTGTTTTCTGCCATGGTGCCTTTGGGAAAAACAAATAGAATTTTTTTTTTATTTCAGGGAGATCCTGTTAGAGATTTAGTACTTCGCTACATGGGAGAGCAAGAGGCCTTGAGGAGATCAGTTCTTACAGTTGACAGTGTAACTCAAGATGCTGATGGACTTAAAAAACTAATGGTGCTTTTTCTTTGCATGTTCCCGCCCTCCCCTTGCCATCCAGTATTTGATTCTGTCTTGATGATAGAATGTTATAATTTTAAAAATGCAGCTCATTCAATTTGATGCATATAATGTAGGTCACAAATCCATTTGAAAAATATCTAAACCCTGATTGGTAAATGATGACTTAAATAATATTTTGGACACTTATATCTTTGTTTTGTTTTCATTCAAATTATACATCTTTAAGTTTAAGATTGTGTCATCTTGAAACCACAAAAGAAATCTAGGCATAGAATCTTTTATTTGTAAAATATTTGAAAAAGCATAGTGGTATTGAAAGTTGCTCACTTTATAAGTCTGCAGTTTTTTATAAATGACCATTTTGTCTATGACACTTTTAAAGGCCTAGTAGAGGTCAATTATGGATCTCAGACAGACCTGACCAGTGATTTGTGATTTTTAGTGTAAGTCTCAACTTGTATATGTAAAAACTAAAATATGTATTATGAGATTGAGACTGACTGGATTAAATCTTCAGAACTGCCAAATCAGCTTGAGATTGAGTGAAGAGTTCTAGAAGTGTACTCGATTCTTAAAATAATACATGTTGATGTAGTTTACCCATTAAGGCTTTAGTATTTACAGCACAACATGCTTGCTATCTCATGGTAGGAATGTTCATATGTAATATGATTTGAAATCCATTTATTCTAATTTTTTTGGATTTTAAGAATGCTGGGTGTCTGAGAGCTGCCATAGACTTGACAGGAAGATTACTAGAACAAGTTGGTCAAGGTTATGGCAAGGCTGGCCAGGTGACTGTGCATACACCCCACTCTTTGCAGCTATGGTTTTGTCGCCTGGCTCTGATGGTGAAGCTCAGGATGCACGAGGCTTCAGAGGCAGAAATGAGAGCATTTCAAACTTTGGACACACCAGATCTATACTTTCAATTTTATGCCAATACATATCCAGGCAGAAGAGGTATTATTGTTTTGAGCATTTAGTGCAATTATTTTTTTTAAATGTGATAATGAATAACGGTCCTATGATACTGGAAATAAGTTGCAGCATGAAAGTGTTTGAGAAATCTAAAAGACATGAATGTAATTTAGAACTATCAAGGCTTAATCTTTGACTGAGGAGCATTTGGTATTACTGGTTGTGTGTAAATTTAGATATTTGCCATAAGCCCACCTCTGCATCTCTTGATGTTTGCTTTTAAGGTGCTTGATGTAAAACTAGAAGTTAATTAATGGTTTTTGCTTTCTCAATACGTTTACCATAAACATAGCTTGTCCGTTACCAATCACTACTGTTTGACTTTCTAACGCATGTGCCTAATTCAGGAACAAATGAGATCAAACTCTCCTACTTTTTCTCTTCACCACCAATTCCGTCTCTTGCCCCATCTCACAAAAAGGTAGAAGAAGAATAGCTTGTCCTTTGGCCAATATAACTTATAAGACATGCTTTGGAGCTAGTGAGGTAAATGTCCTAGACTTTGTTAAGGCTAGAAAGATAATGACAGTGAGAGGAAATGCTTAAAAAACTGGCCGTTGATGTATCTAAGATTTTTTTGGCTAAATTTGAACTCAGTATGTACCTTTTTCCTCCAGACTTATTCCAGCTTAAAATTCTTGTTTCAGGCAAAAAAAAAAAAAACTGGACATAATGTAGCGATTTGGTCCTTCTCGTGCATTGGCTTAAATATTTTTTTTCCTTAAGGGTCAATGGTGTCCTTTGCTATGCGTCTGCTGCATGCAGAGCTTCCATTGCTGTGTGGGCGCAGCCAAGAAACATTAGACAGGTTGTACTATATGCTAGCTGTTAGCACAAGGGTAAGTAATTCAATAAATTTTAATTCATGCATATATACACAAATTAGTTGTAACATCTTTCTATTTGTTAAAGCTGATTGAGCCAGCGCTCGGATAAAAATTTTTTTAGAGTCATTGACAGTCTTTCAATCTTTGAGGTAATACTGAGTCTGATTTTAATGAAGAGAAAGGTCTCATTGATAAACATTGGGTTAATAAATTTTTTGGGCACTTAAAAAATAAAATTTAATTCCCTTGAATGAAATTTTTTATATAGTTTTTTAAATGTATTTGTTTATTACTGTTATAAGCAATTTTTGTTTTAGCTCAAATCAAATCTCATACCTGACCTAAGTGAAACCATTTTATTCCAAATTTATCTTGTCATTAAACATATTTAGGGCAAAAATTCAATAAATTTTCAATTTATACATATGTATAGTTCATGAAGTTTGGTTTCTTAGTGACTGCTCCGTGTTTGAAGTACTATCAAAATTATGACAATTTTGTTAAATTGGATGGTTCGTTTGGTTCCTTTGTTGCAAAAATATAGATTATTTTGGAATAGTTTGAAGATAAGTTGGAATAATTATTTTGGAATATGTATCCAGGGCACTCTCTATGACTGGTTTTGAGGTAATGCTGGGTTTGATTTTAGAGAAGACAAAGGTCATTTTGTTAAAGAACAAGTCAAGTTAATAATTTTGTTGGTGCTTTAAAATTTGAAATTCAATTCCAAGTTTATGACTAACATACAAATTTTTACAAAGTTTTTAAAATCTATTTGTTTATTATTGTTCAAACCAATTCTATTTTTAGATCAAATCAAATCTGATGTCTGATCTAAGTGAAGATGGAAGCTCAGTACACATGACCTATGAAGCAAGAAAAGGTAGAGATCTTTATTTGCATTATTGGCATTCAATATGCTCTTAGTTTCATTTCATATCAAGCTTTGCCAAAACTATTATCTTAACCGATAGAGATCGTTATCGCCCGCTATCGTTGTGGACAAGGTCGCCCGCACTAAGTGCACTCTGTGTACTCATAACTATATTATTATTTCACAACTGCTCAAGCTTTGCCCTTTCCATTGAAGAAGGGTTCTTCTTTCGTTTACAGTTTACGGAAGTCAGATTGGAGATTGAGTTGTTAAGTTACGATATTTTGGAAACATGGCTTTCAACTTAGTGTTACAACTTGTCAATAGACCTGTAAATGATGAAGAAGAGATGAAGGGAGCCCTGTTAATGATGTAGATGAAGAAATTGGGGAGGAGAGTGATCTTGAATGTGAAGGAGCATAGATCTAGTCTCAAACCTAGATCTAGATTCCAATAATGATGGTGTTGATGCCCAGGATGACGCTGGATTTGTATGATCAGATCAGCTGCATAATGTTGAGATTGATACAGCCCATGATGGTTATTTTTCCCTTTTATTTCACTTCTTTATGTAATACATGTGTCTTACATTATTTTAAAGAGCATTCAATTTTCATTTTTTTTGTGGTTAATCTCATGTTTATATCTTAGTTTACTAAAAGATTATGCATGTTTTCAAAAACTTGTCATTTAGTAAGTTAGAGTTATTGTACCCCTTGCATCAGACATTCACCACTGCAGCCTGTGAGCTGGGTCAGTCCTCTAAGGGTTAAACTAATTTTGCTCCCTTGCAATTTAGATTGTACTCTATTGTGAACGGATTTGAGGGAAGAAAAGATAGGAAGGTTTAAAAGGTGGGGGTATTAATTAAACATTATGATCATAGTGCACAATTATCATTTCCTTCCAAGATTGTTATGGCAGGAAAGGAAAAAAGGGCATTTTATTATCATTTCTTTGTTATATAATGGTAAGGGAGATGAGTAGTAGTTAGAGAGACTAACTTGAAGAGTTGAAACATTTTAAATTTGATATTTAGTTGATTATATACATTTAAACTATCCACAGCATCGATTGAGCTTTGGAGAAAGAGAGAAGTTGATATCACATATAAAATAGGTTCAACAATGCTTTCTGTTAAGGTTGGTAGCTTTTTGCATTCCTATGAATAATTTGCTCAAGAAATAGGCTATTGCAGCAAGCATTATTGGCATATCTAGAATAAACTAAATACAGATTTAAAGGCCTTTTTTTTTCAGGCAGAAAGTTAACGGGTTTAATTTTAAAATCAAAATTATATGTGCTTCCATGCATTATGAGCTACTTTGTATTCATATTGCATTTGAATGGGAACAATCAGTTATTGACCAAGTTAAGAATTTGTTCACAGACAGGTTAACAGCTTTTGTCCCCAAAAAAATAGTATGTTGAATAGTTATTAAAAAAATTAGACTGTGGTTTCATATGAACACAGGCAAATTTTTTTACATACATCTTGCAGGATTATGAAGGTGCCTTGGTCATTTACAATTCTTTGCTGGAAAAGGACAAAAATTCTTACATGGAGCTCTTGGCTGGCATAGGCAGAATCCATCTTCAAGTAAGAGAAATTAATATCATTTAATATTTAGATAAATAGCTCTTTTTATTGTCTGTAAGTAATGTAATCAATGTCATGCCTGGGTTTTGTTTTTTTTTTTTCATTAGGTACAACACATCCTAATCAGATGTAATGGAGCAAGACTTAATATTTGAATCCCAAAAATTATTCCACATGGTGGGGTTAGAACTGGTCATTAGATATAGATGCACCTCTATGGGAAGTATAACCATTTTCTCTCGTCCATGCAAAGTAAATTTCATATCAATACGCCTTCATATTTTTTGTTAATGACGGAAAGAGATACCACTGTTTCAGAGGTGGGCAAGAGAAATTAGGTCTAAAACTGATTTCTAAATGGAGTAATAAATCAGAGAGAAAAAAGTGTTTTTGAAGTATTTGAGCAATCAGAGGAAAGTAAGAGTGATCTAGTAGAAGTGAGTGAAGATGATTATAATCCAGAAATTGATTTAAAAGCAGTGATTCAGAGGAGGATAGTTCCAAATCTAGATATAGATCTAAAAATAAGCAAAATGAAAGTTTGCGGTGTTTTAGAAAATTAAATTTTAAATAATTTGTAAAAAAAAAAAAAAGAAAAACTAATCACTCTTAATTAAATTGCTTATTTTGTTCAAACCGGCATGTGTTCTTAAATGTCTCAAATTTGATTAAGAGTGATTAGTTTTTCTTGTTTTTTTTTTACAAATTTTTGAAAATACCAAAAAAAGCCCAGCCATGGGCGCTTAAATTATTTCCAGACCCTCAGCCATAAATGAGTTAAGATCCAGATCTAGATTTAGCCTCGCCCAATGGCACAGTGCCGTGGTTCCAATCTCTGTCTCTCTCTCTGTCTGTCTGTCTGTCTCTCTCTGTGTGATTGGCTTAAATTTTTTTACCCAGCCTGTGCCATAGAGTCCACTGATTGGCACCATGTCACACATCTGACTGTCCTTTCTGGGAGAGGCCAAATCTAGATCTAAACCATAAAGAAAGTCAGTGCAGATTGATGCTGTGAGCTGAGACAGTGTCATAATGTGGAATGTTTTTCTCTGTTCTTGGCTAACAGCACTGCCTCGATCATCTACCTACAGCAATCATAGACTTTTTTCCTCCTACACTTTTGACGACTCAGCTCTACACTGTTAAACCTAGATCGACAATTGTCTGATTTCACTTTGGCCATGGGAAGAAAAAAAACTTGGCATTGAGATGAAGATTGAACTGCTACTAGTGCTAGCAAATGTTGACAAGAAAATTATCGTTTACCAAAAACAAGGAAATACAGGTGGCAATACACATTTTATCGGTTTCATGGAGAGAGAAAAAAAATCAGGGCTGGTAGACAGTTGAGTTGCTTATTCCTCATATTGATCTCCTTTTCCCCCTCCTTCACTTACTATTTTCCTATTTGTTTTTGTTGTTGGTATTTTTTCTCGTTATCTTTTTATTTTTATTTATCAACATTTTGTTATATCAACGTGATTTCTACTTCCAAGAGCATGTCGATATTAGCAGATTCCACTGTAAACTATCACTGTATAGAAAGGAAATGAATGTCTGTGCAACTTGATTGGATCAAATTCACTTGAACTTGTAGCTGACTAATTTCTGAATCTCTTTTAGTTTTACTGACTTTCAATTTCAAGTTAGTATATGGTGTAATACTATAAACTTTCTTATCATTAATGTAGTTCACATGGTAATTGAGAGTTGTTTTTTTTAAATTGAAATTCACAACAGATG
This sequence comes from Elysia crispata, assembly GCA_033675545.1. Classification (NCBI taxonomy): domain Eukaryota; kingdom Metazoa; phylum Mollusca; class Gastropoda; family Plakobranchidae; genus Elysia; species Elysia crispata. The sequence goes on from JAWDGP010002498.1 coordinate 12,320, forward strand.
GGTAGCATTGCTGAGGCAACACGGATCATGAAAGAGGTTGAGGCTGAATCAGGCAAGACTGATAGTAGTTTGTCATGTCACAATCTAATCAACAGGTAAGGCTGCTTAAAAAATATAATGTTCCCTGTTTTCATTTCTAATTTTTTTTTTATTATTATTATTTGTATTTGATTTTAAAAACTGAAAAAAGCTTCGAATTGTTCCAATTTCTTTGTGACAGATTTTATTTGTCAAGTCTATATCAATGTAGACTAAATCTTTACCCACTCAGAAATGAAAGTTATCTTACTCTATGATTGGTCAAGAAAGTTGGTCATATTCAAAATGAATTTTTTTTATTTCTTCTAGGCTCAGAAAATTGTTGGCTTCATCTGTATGTCTTGCAACCAGTGCTAATGAATCGCTGGTTTTAATTTTGGAATTGATAAAAACTACATTTAAAAGCAGATAAATTCATCTATTTCAAAAGTGGGAAAATCCAATGTCATTTTACAAAAATCTTCATAAGTTCATGTAATGTTTACTACAAAGAATCTTAGAAAAATGCTATGTCCTAGAGAACAATATCAGTGAATGGGATTCTTCTCTGCCTGATACTGTTAACAATTAGCTTCCAAAGTATTTTGTCTATTCTCTAGTCTCTCAGTCTCGCAACTCACAATAGAAAGATGGCCTCTTCAGTACTAAAAATAAATCTTATCAATATAATTGTCTCATGAGCTTAGGTTGAATCATGTTTGTCATGTCCTTAAAACTAGAGCTAAGAAGCGTTAATTTAAGAGTAACAGCACACTTACTGTATCATTTACTTATAGTGACATCAAAGCAAAGTAAATAAAATGAATCTAATTCATTTGACTTATCTTTTTCATATAAAATTTTACTATTTAAAAAATTGAAGTTGAATTTTGAAAATGTTTCTCTTCATATCCATGTAGATGACATTTTTGTGTATTTCCCATCAATTTATTTTTTAAGGGGACTTGTGGCAATGTGTGGTGCAAACTTTTTTGATGCTTATCAACATTTCAAGTCAGCTGTTCAAATGCAGCCTCACAATACTTGTGTAAGTATTGTTAGGCTCATGTTTTTTATGGGGGGAATTTTTTTTTTTTTTTGGCTTTTCCATGTTAGTGTGATTTCCAAGCCAAGTCGTAGTGCCTGGATTGCTTGGCATCCTGAGTAGGTCAGGTGTGTTATTAAGTCCTGAGGAAGAGCTCTCAAAATACATTTCCTCACTTCAAGCAGGTTAAAAAAATATCTGATTGACTATAGTTAAAGCATTGTGTTTCTAACAACTGCCTTTCTTTGTTGATAATTCACTATTAGATAACCCTTGTAAAGCGCTTTGATGATCTCATTGACTGGGAATGCTCAATTCCATAAACCTTCATATTTTTATTTTTACATTTTTATTCAATTCCCTTATATTTAGTCTTGCCATCTGATGTTATTCAAACATTCAAAAAAACATCTTTTAATAATATAATCATAGAATGAGTGATTACCCTATGGTCTCCCCTATTTTATATACTAGTGTGAAAAAGGTACACAAAGCATCTGCTGCATTCTTTGTAGGCAAGAATAGTTCTACTAAGTGCTGAAAAAAACTTATTGGTGACTTTGCATTAACAAAATCTCTTCATCTAACTGGTAGTTTTTAACATAAAATTTAAAAATGTAATTTTTTTGGTAAAGTAAAAATAAAATCGATTTGAAATCAAGTAAGAATTGCTTTTTCTCCAAGTTTGAATTATGTCAACTGGATAGTAGCTTTTTTTTTTTTTTAAATCATTTTAAGTTGGCTTTAGTTCATGTGACTAATAGAACTTGACTCAAAAATTAACTTTTTTCTTCCTGTTTTATTTTAAGACAAATTATTTTCTTTCTCCAGGCTGTGAACAATATGGCTGTGTGCTCACTTTATCTGGGGAGATTGAAAGATGCATTAAACACCCTGGAGCAGCTGGTACACAGTGATCCAGCTAGCACATTGCATGAGGGTGTGCTCTTCAACCTTTGTACATTGTATGAGCTGGAAACATCCAGGGCTTTGCATAAGAAGCAGGCTATCCTGGACCTAGTCAGCAAGCACAAAGGGGATGGCTTCCCAGTAGCTTGTCTCAAGATGGCATAGATTTTATCAACTTTTAAGTACTTTTTCACTCTAGTTAATTACAAACTTGTAATTCGACATCTCCTAGCCTAACATTTTTTTTCCTCTCTACATCCTTAGATATTCCCCTTTCTCCCTCAAAAAGAAAAAATTAATGAATTAAAAAGGAATATTATGTAGCTCTGGAAAAAGATGGTTAAGGAAGAATTAGAAAGACAATGTTACAGATGATTCATAAGCATTTAATTTATCTTATGATTGGGTACATTGCAAATGGTTTGGCAATGTGTCTTTGTGCAATATGTAATAAACATGAAGTTTAAGTAAAGCATTTTTTAAAATTGTGTTTTTCAATGTTTGCTGTAAATATTATACACATGAATGTATTTGTACTGTCAGCAGTCTACTATAAATGTCAAATGTACATTACACCATCAATCCTTGGGTGTTCAATTGCTTCGGACAAACTGTGATCCCACCATGATACTTCAATATACATGAGCAGCCATATCAAAACATTCATCAAAGCACTATTTTTTGTCCTTATTGTGCTCTACAACAATAAAGACCGAAGACCTACAAACATTTCTTTTAGTTACAAATCAGTAAAAGCAAAGACAAACATAAAATCACCCAATTCATTTAAAAGCCTCACATACCTTTGGCCAGATAGAAAAAAAAATTGATAAACAAATTGTGCAATTTTGATTCGACCCAGTTTACCATAATCATGTATAGGAAAGCCTCACTCAAAATAAAATTTGATTCACATATGCATCAAAATGAAAAGAACAATGATTTACCCTCGCCAAAAGTAAACTGTGGAGTTATATTCAGCATTTGAGTTATACAGCATTATGATTCATTTTGAGTAGTACATCATACTTATAGATGTTGAAAGAGAGGTATTACATGGTTCTAATCTATTTTCTTCTGCCTGTGAGTGTGACCATCCTAACGGCACTATTTTGGCATCTTTGTCACCTATCCAGGCTGTCACTAGAATTACAACAGTGTAACCTATAAAGAATAAAAGCTGATGAAAGGGTCTTGTTTGATGTTTCGTTCCGAAATTTTGTCATAGGGCCTATCATCTCAAATTGTGCTTAAAACATGCAGTGGAATCCGCTCAAGGTCAACACCTCAGGACCAAAAAAAAGTGTTGACTTTAAGCAAGGTTGACTTTATCCATTTCCAGGGAACAAGTCTGACAATTGATGTTATAAAAACAGGTTGTCTCCCTTTTGTTATTTATAATAGTGGTCTCCCTTTGCAGTGTCTCCATTTGGTTACTTATAGCTGTAGTGTGGTAAATTTATTCAAGCTACTTAGGTAAAGAGAAAATCACTCAGGTCTTAAAAGAGGTTTATTTAAATGACATGATGTACTACACACATAATATGCGTACATACCTATAATTCTTGTAATAATTTTCCAGCTTTACCCCCTTTTAATATGGGTTGGGACCATCATTACTTTCGTTTTGTTTTCACAAAAAAGAAAAAGGCCTGATTAAAAAAAAATGTTAAGTATTATTAGAGGCTCTGAAAAGGATAATATTAGTTAAAACCAGGGACAGTGGGGATAAAACTGCACTGATGCGAGCCCATGATAAGTTAAGTCTAGATCTACACACATACAGCCTCCATCCTGCCCACGCTCATGCACCTTTCTTTGTTATTGTCACAACCTTGTAATACCACACTAACTTAACTAGGCCTTGTTAAGCATGATATATACACTGTATATACACTGTCAGTGACTTACTGACTATTGGATTTACAAATTACAAACAAAGAGCTATATCCCTCCCATGCATCCCTATGCATCCCCGCTTTTATGTGTTTCACCGTAACCCATCCACCACGAGGTGTTGACTTTAACCGAAAATATCTCCAAGCCGTTTACTTTACCAGGAAATCAGTTACACAAAGAAGGAAAAAAACACGAGCACAGTGTGGTGTTGACTTCAACCAAGAGTTAACTTCAAGTGGATTCAACTGTAAATTATTTGTTTTGCTCTGTATGCCCACTCATTTTAGCATAATCTAGATTTGGGCTCCACAGATTTCTTTGTTTTATGGTGATTCAGCTCTCTTCATTTATTAAAACTGGCACTAGGCTTCAAAATGTACTAAAATGTTTACAATGAAAGTTGTTTGTATTCTTCTTGTTTTGTTAGGTTCCAGGTGCTGCAGTTTTACAAAAGCACAGATTTAGTTAGAGGGTAGTACAGTTTAAGCCTTGTTTTTTTTTTGTTTTTTTTTTATTGCTTTTTGTCTAGACTGCTGTGAGTTTAAAACAAATATGTTGCTTTCTTTGGCATTTATTTTCGCTATCACCAAAAGGTAATCTAATTTCTTTGCTTTCTTCCCATGCTTGTTTTCATTTTTTTTTAAAAATCATACTTCTTCCCATGCTTGTTTTCATGTTTTTAAAAAAATCATATATTTTGTTTTGCTGATGTTGACATGGATATTTACATCTTTCAGGTGTATTTGAATTTCATTCACATCCATGAAGCTTGTAATTGACACAAAGTCTAAGTCATCTGCATAAGCAGGCTGCAAACTATCATTGGCATTTTTTGCTGGCTGAGACCAGTAAGACTGAGAGGGTTTTCAAAGTATATATAGTGATCAATAACAGGCTAAGGCTCTATCCTTGTGGTGAATTTAATTATGACATTGACAATGATTTCCTATAAACAATCTGCTGTGGTGTGAGGTGTAAAGATGTATTTACTTAAAGACTGCATCAAAAGATAAGGCTATAGAAGAGAAAAATCTTTATGGATGAGAAAAGAAAGGAGACTGTATCATAGTGTATGTTGTGCATCTACCAGTACTACATGTATATGTTTGCTATCTCTGACAGGCTTAGCGTGCTAAAATTGCTTCTGCCCACTTTGAAACATACTTTTTTTCTAAAGTCCACCTCTTTTTCTCTTTGCCAGCGTCCTAACTTGTGTTGAGTGTTATTCTGGAAAATATACCAAAATTGATTTTCTAAGAGAAATTTAGGCAAACAACAATTCAGGCATTTAAAGTGGAGACTTTATGAATTTATGAATGAAAAAAATAATACCTTATTCGGGGAAAAAAATTGATCCTTCTTTTCTCACTTTCTTGTGATATCGGTTAATTAACATAAAAATCAATTTTAATAAACTTCAGCTAGTTTTAGTTCCTTTTTAAAACTAAAAGTCCGCTAATTTCGAAGTCATTCAGATAAAAAAAGACTTCGAATGATTCGAAACTCTTCGAAGTCATTCGGATAAGAAAGGACTTCGAATTATTTGAAACTCGGATTATCAGAATACATAGAGAAAGAGAGTTAAAAAAAATGTGGATGACAGATCAGAAATGTCGTACAAAAGTGCAGGGGGGTGGGGGTGGGCTTAACCTCTTCCTCTCTTGTAGCCTTATTGCAGACTCTTGTCTGTAATGAAGGTGGGCAAACACACACACACAACAGAATCACTTGCCGCGCGGAGCATAGCACTACATGTACTTTGTTTTACAAGACTGGAAAAGTGCTTTCACTGTGTCAGAATAAAAAAATCACACCAAAATCGCTTCCAATTAACCAGATCCTTATTTCAAAATTCGAACTAACCAATATTTTTTAATAAGCTTAAATAGAGAAATATTCGGTAAAATTAAGCAACTTCGAACTATCCAGGTTCGAATTATTTGGACTCAACTGTATAAAGATGGAATAATGTATTTTTACAATCATTCAGAGAATGTTTTGATAATTTAGGCTCCGTAACAAAAACACTCTGAGTAAATGCAGGTATAGGGTAGAAATAGCATGGAGATGGTAATGCCATGGTGGGAATACAACATCCAGCTTTGATGGTCACCACTAGGCCTATTTCAGCTGTAAAAACCAGGGATAATCATAATCCATGGATGCGAGTGGCTAGCCAGTGCCTTTACTAAAATGAGAACATGACAAAGATAGACAGGGCTCTGCTAGTGCTACACATCTTTGTGGACCCATGACAGCCCCTCAACATGAGACATTCATCAGATATCTCAATCATCAGCTGACATTTTTGGATGTTAATACAAAAGTATTGTTACTCTTCAGTGTGGCACATATACTGACAGATCCCTAATCAAAACCCACTGACACATCTAACGGAAGTAAAACACAATTAAACAAAAATTATACTATAGGGAGTGCTATAATCTTCTAAGTGTTAGGGTTAAGCCTCTTATGGCAAAAACTTTGGATATCAGAAAATACATTTAACATTTCATTTAGCCATTCATTAAAGTCTTCTTGCCCATGTCACCTCTTAGTTGTACAGTAATGCACTAAATGAAAGTCGTCTTTTCTGGCTAATCTGAACCTGCTTGTTGTAAGCGACTCTCTCCACCCCACTGAGGGCTGTGGCTTTTTTTTTAGATGCATAAAATTCAATATTGCAAAAGCAGGAGAGAAATAGGAGCTATATTCAAAGGTGCAACAAAACAAACAAAATTCTTTTAGCCATATTTGATCAAGCTTTACTCATCATCTTTGCCACATTAACAATGATTCAAAAAAAGGCTTTAACTCTCCATACTTCTGAAAGATACAAAAAAAGGTTTCCTAACCTATTTCTTGATGTTTACCGCAGACTGAAAACTCACAGGGACACACTAGTGCCTGCCATCAAGAGCAGAAACACAGACTTTAAATCTGTAATGTCCCTGAATTCAAAACATGCGAACACTAACAGGCATACTAATCTTCAAGGCCTTGTCATTTTTAATGAGAGTTCGGATATGCTTATTTTGACAGACTAGCTTGGCATTGTCACAATATCATCTACCCCATGATGTGCCCCAAATGCCTTGCAGAAACTACGACAATCCTTTAGAATTACAGTGGAATCCGCTTGAGGTCAACTCATTTAGAGCCATCTCTCGCTTGAAGTCAACACCCCACTGCAGTCCCGTTTTTTTTCCTTCATTATTTAAGTAACTGATTTTCTGATAAAGTCAACGGCTTGGTAACATTTTCGCTTAAGGTCAACACCTCGTGATGACCTGGGAAATAACGATACCCATAGGCGAGGCTGCAAAAGAATGCTAAACAATTTTATTCATAAAGCCATTAGTTTTTTTTCCTTATGAAAAATAAAAACGAAAATAATCTGGTCCTAAGCCCATACTAAAAAAAGAGAAAAGCTGGAAAAAAAACTAAGGCAAGAGTTGTAGATATGCAGGCATATTTTTTTTTTTCCGGGTAGTATATCAAGTTGTTGAAATAAACCTCTTTTCATACTTGGTGTGGTTTCCTCTTTGCTTAAATAATTAATAGCAATAAGTACAGAAAAATGGAGATAAGTATCATTAGTAATGAAAGGGAGACAACCTGTTTTTGTAACGTGATTTTTTTTTTTTACTGTTTCCTGGAAATGGATAAAGTCAACCTTGCTGAAAGTCAACACGTTTTTTTATTCCCAAGGTGTGACTTAACCCTTCAAGCGTTGACTGCTGATTAGATCGACCGTTAGTACACTTCTGTGGCGCTACGGCCGATCAGAATGCCCATTAACTTGGCCACTTTTTGGCGGTTTCAGTGACAAAACACACACTTTTTCATATAGTGACCATCTTTTTCCTTCAAGAAGAAACGTTCGTTGAAAACAAAGGGAAACTTCCTTGTTTGAACATTTGAAAGTGGATTTACACAGACTGTTTTCATCGCTCTTAAATTACCCTGACGCCACACACCTTCATATAAGATGCTTGTAGGGTTAAGTGGATTCCACTGTAATTTACTCACCACTGGTCTGACATAAGATGGACAAAGAGTTATATTTAACAAGAAATTAATAACTCATCAAAAACTTGTGCATATTTATTCAGAACATCAGGAGATCACACATAATTATATATATAAAAATTCATATTATGTCATTTTTATGACATTTAAAAAATCTTAAGTAAAAGAGATCAGAGATGTTGCCATGTTTGTAGACATTTTGATGTTCATTGGGGTCTTCATAGTCCTCCATGGATGCAACCTTTACAAAAAAGCAGAGAAAGAGACAAATTTGTAAATTCTAAATGTAAATAATTACATGTAGACCGTGCACCAAATTAAGACTACTGCCTCCGCATTGAATGATTTTCAAATCCCCAATTTCACAACACGAATTATTTTTTTTAGCACAGCTTGTATTTATTGTTTCTTGAAATAAAATCTGTTGTTTTGGTTTCTAAACGATTTGTTTACTCGCTTCTCAAAAATTTCTTCTTTTTTTTTCTTTTTTTGTGACAAACATAAATATTAGTTGAGATCACGGCTGTTTGTCAGCGCTCGTTTAGTTTTCGCCCGGCCTATCCCATGACGCCCAACGTGCCCATGTGAACTTTGGCCTAGTTCACCCAGCCTCCTCGGCACGGCTAAATTTAGATCTGCAGCGATCGTGTTTTTTTTTTTTTTTTTTTATCTATTCTTATTGAAAACAAAGCAATTTTTAGCCGTCAAATTGAATTTTGAAGACCAAGAAATGTCTCATTAATTACTTAAGATACTTTTCATTTATATGGACTATAAAAATTTCTGAAAAAATCTTTTTAAAAGACTTTGATAGGATTTTTGAAACGCCGGTTTTTATTAGGTCATGATGACACAGATACTGAAAGGTAATAGTAAAACACCAATATCTTCAACAGCCCACGAGTTATAGTTTCAAAAAAAGACTTAATGAAAAGGCAAAAGGTTCTAGTCTTTATCTGGTGAATATCTTAAAAGGCTCTATTGGCGTTCGGACGTGAATCAAGATCGAAGATTTTTTTTTTTATACATTTTCAAACCCGCATGCGATGTTATTCATGTCCAGGTAAGAGAAGTCACTGATGACGACAGGTTCAACTCAAGTAATGAGCGAAAATGTCTCCCATAGCTTATTTCAAATCGACGCTTAACCTAAATATATTTAAAAAAAATAAGTTTTACTATTGTTTTATACCTCCACATTATTTTACTCTCTCTATCTTCTTTTAATTCTAACCCCTTTTTTAATCATATCCTTCCTTTCTCACTCTTTTCTCTATAATTCATCTTCCCCTTCTATTTCCTTCGTTTTGTGTGCAAATCTCTCTCTCTCTTTCTCTCTCTCTCTCTCTCTCTCTCTCTCTCTCTCTCTCTCTCTCTCTCTCTCTCTATCTCTCCCTCTTTCTGTCTGTGTGTATGTGTGTGTGTCTCTCTATTTCTCTCTCCAGTTTTCTTCTTCGCTTTCATGCATTAACTTTCTTTATTGTTATCCCTTTCATTTTTTATCTCTCTCTCTTTCGCTTTATCCTTCTCTCCCTGAACTATATCTCTCCCTGTGCTATAGAAATAAAGAAGGCAGTCAAACACCAATAGAGACAGAGACAGATGGAGCTAGATCTAAGGATCGAAAGATGCAAATGACTGTAAATAATGAAATAAATAGTATAGAAAATCAATCTAAGGATCAATCAATCGATCCTTAGATCTAACTCCACCAGTCTCAACCTCTAGCTTTGTTTGACTGCTTTCTTTGTTTCTAAATATTAAAAGTAAGTCTTTAATTTAAATGTGTCCACCTTTCTAAGAACCGTTATTACATGTATTTTATATAAGTGTATATGATAGGAACCCTGGCAGGTTACACACTGAAAAGGAAAAAAAATCATTAAAAAAAAACTAACACAGAGTCAGTTTAACTTTTTCCACACACCCTTAATCAAATCATATGTAAAGTAAAGGCATAAACTGCCTTCAAAACAACAGCGGGGTGTAAATGTGAAAAAAATAATTAGGAAATTAGAATTTAATAGAAAATTTTCTTCAAAAGTACGTACCACAGAACGGAATTGATGAAAACGCGATACGAAGCGATGTGACAATGAATTTTAGTGCGTCTTGTACAGCAGAAAAAGATCTTTTAAATGGTACTACACTTGACTATCTTTTAAAATTACAATTTAGTAACAAATTTAATGGAATGTCCCTTGTTTTACGACCGATTTCTAGTTCAGAAAGCGGCGCCCGCGATGTGTAGGCACAGACCCTGAAAACGCCGACCCAGCCTGTCAGATCAAATTACCTACAGGTGATAAATCTACACCTGCCAGCCGCCCGTTCAATTAAAATCGTCTCATAAGCACAAAGAAGGTTCTCGAAGGTCCCCAAAACTAATTTGCTGCCCTGAGCATTAGAGCAAACAGCTGTGAGATTTGCCCATGTCAAGTGATCAAAACCAGTATAATCAGAGATTTAAAAAATAAATGCTTTTTACAGCATAATTGTGATATAAACTGGAATCCAAGTGTGACTGTTACATGTCAATGTTACCAGAGCTGGTGAGCAAAGCCATGCAAGATTTTTTTTTCCTCTCAAAGTGAGGTGAGAGCATGCTGCCAATACAAGCCTGCCTGTTTTGCTCTGTTACTTTACCTTAGATTCCTTCGTAGAATCTCCAAATTGGAATTCAATATGCCTTGGGACAATCTGGAAATCCAAAAAAAAATTAAAATTTGAAACAAATATAAATGATGCATGTATGTGTCAAAGATGTTTTTGCAACTACTTATTTGATAGCAAACCGATTAAGGAAAAAAAATGCTGAATCACAAATATCTTTCATTATTATTATTAAATACAAACTTTTTTCCCTTGTGGTTTTGAATCACCTAGTGATGACTAAGCATTATTCCCCATGACTTAGATGTCAGTAACAAGTAACATGCAGAATTTGTATTCAGAACAAAAACAATTATGAGCTTTTATATAATCTGGTATTGTGTGAATAAAATTTGTTGAAAAGTGTAACAAATTTACAAGAAAAACAAACAAACAAAAAAATTACATAAAAATGGAATCTGACTCAAGACATAGAGGTACATTTTTTTTTTCAATGCAACTCGAACAATCTTAGAACTACAGGCATGATTGTAGGCAATCCAGGATCTTTTTAAATTTAAATTTGGATGTCAATGATAATGCACTTGCTTTATTACATATAAACTAGTGCCTCTGCATTTACCTGACAAGCTTTCTGTCTGAGGTCATTTGACAGCGGGAGATTATCAATCTTTTCTGATATCTGGAAATACACAAAGTATGTTGAATATACACCCACATTTGAAAACATAACTAAGAAGTGCACTAAGCCAAATTGCATGTCTTGTTATACATTTTTTTTTGTAAATCAAAAGAAATTTGACTTATTAGTTATTTATGATAAAGAAAAACTGATCATACAGCAATCATATCTAACCAACATATTATTAAAAAAAAATAAAGGGTGAAATAAAATTAAAACTGACGGATTTTTCTCTTGCCATCCAAAAAGAATCTATAGCCTTGTTTCATGTTTGTTTGCTGTTGTTTTTCCCCCATTTGTTTTTGTTTTGTTTTAAATACATTTTTCTACATGTATGTTAATTTTAATTTTTATTCTAATTTTTTGACAATCCTAATTCTATAAGCCAAGTGAACAAATTATACAGTCCAATCCATATATAACACTAACACAACAGCAAGTGCTATAACGGCACCCCCGGCGTAACAGCACTTTCCTCTCACCCCTTTTTTTCTCCTATTAAACAATAGTAAAAGTTAACTGATACAACGTACACGCTATCTTTATTTCTGTTATCAGAGCTGTTAACTATACAGATAGTGACCAGTTAAAAATTGTTAGTCCTATACTCAGCAGACAACCACTTCCCTCCTCTTCCTCCATCCCTCTCCCTGTCATTTTATATTCTGCACTATCTGGGGGCCTGTCTCTTTACCATTACATGATTACAACCTTTTCATACTGATACGGATGGGCTTACCATTAGAACTGCCCTCCATCTCTCCTTCCCAGCTCCCTCTTCACCCTCTCTAATTGTAAGAGTCAGTTGCTTTGTATAAGATTAACAAATCAGATGCTTTTAAATCACTGCTACAACGGCATCACGAAAAAAGTCCTGCTTGTGCCATCATATTTAATTGTAAAAGTACATTCAAGTCATCCATAAATTTAATGTATCAAGATAAACATAATCAAATTGTTTTATTCCTCTGCACAAAAAAAAAAGCAACACAACTTAAGTATGAAAAATATAATCATTAATCTGATTACCTCTGCTATAATCTTTTGATTCCTCATCTTAATGATATTGCTAGCATTTCCCATCACAGATTCAAACAACAGTCTAAGGAAGTATAAATAAAGTGAAATTGACATTTCAAATAAAAAAAAATTAAAATCTTTGTTACACATAAAGTCACGGTAAAATTAAGAATGAGAAAGATCTACAAATCTAACAAATTTTATACACTCCATTGCTGCAATTAAAATTTGAATGCAATAAAACCATATAACACGTGGACATACATTTCTTAATTCAGCATTGCATGTAAACAGTGTGTAGTGTCATGGCATTTATAGGTTTTCACAGGTGTTTCAAAAATTGTTCTGAAACACAATCAAAGTGAATAAAATAAAACTATAAAACCCATGTATTTTCTGAAAGCTAAAAGAATGGTTAAAACATTTAGATATTTTTTTACATCAAAGGATAATCAGATGACCTTGACCTTGAAATGCTAACATCCATTTTTTTATGAAAAATATTAGCTTTTATTCGCAAAAAAAATAAAACTGGTAATGTATAGCTTCTCATCCTGAAAGAGAAAGTTTTTATTTAGCTTTCAGAAAATATGTAGGTCTAATAACTTCTGACCAAAAACCTTGATCATACACCAGTTACAGTTGAGTCCAAATAATTCGAATCTGGATAGTTTGAATTCTTGGATATTTCAAGGTCATTTAATTTTACCAAATATTACTCTCTTTAAGCTTTATTAAAAATATCGGTAAGTTTGAATTTTGAAATAAGGATCCAGTTAATTTCAAGCAATTTTGGCGTGATTTTTTCATTCCGACACAGTGAAAACAATTTTCCTGGCTTTTACTATGGCAAGCAATTCTGGTGTGTGTGTGTGTGTCCACCTACATTACAGGCAAGAGTCTGCTATAAGGCTACAAGAGGGAAAGGGTTTGGGACCAGGTGAGCTACTGTACTCTACCCCTGCATACACTAGTACGACATTCCTGATCTGTCATCCACATCTTTTTACCCTCTTTCTCTTTGAATTCTGATAATTCGAGTTTCCGATTATTCAAAGTTTTTTTTTTATCCCAATGATTTCGAAATTACCAGACTTGACTGCATTTAGACCTCCTATCAATATATAAAAAAACTGAATGTATACGCCATACCGTCAGTACACTCAATGTTTCTGTCAACCTTTTTTACAAATCTAACTTTATCAGTAAAATTACTTTAGCTTTTTCAAAATCATTTTACTGTCTATTCTAGTCATTTGGGTGTATATTTTCATCTGATTCATCTAAAGAATCAACTACTCTGATTGAAGGTTCACTTCCACTAGATCAAGACTTTAAATCTAACAACTGGTCCATCTTCACTATCACTACCAATATTAGTCCCAATATCAAAATCATCCTCACTGTCACTGTCTAACACTTCTAAAATTTGTTTTTAGGTCATTTTTATAGTTTGTTTGATACCCGATCGACTAGATCCAGGGTCAGCTATTTTTCACAAGTCTTGAATTTGGTGGATGTAATCCGAAGGAAGGGATACACAAAATCGCTGTTGAAACTTTAAAACAGTGTATTTTTGGTTTCGAAAGGAAGTAGAAGTCTTTCTTTTCAAAAGAAGATAACTTCCGATGTATTACGGTGTGTATAAGCCCATTACAGATGTTAATTTAAGGGCTGATTTATGGCTGATTTATCAGCCTTAACACTACAGAAGTAAACTTACGGCCGATATAATCAGCCCTAAAACTTGGAGGGTTAATAAGTTTACAAAGATGGACTCACTTGGCTCGAGTATAAAAGATGAAGCTCATTAGAAAATTCCTCTTTCTCTCCCAATCTATATCTCTGCTAATTTCGCTCTCACGACTGATCTCTGGTGAAGTGCAGTCGGCACTTTTAGAGGCATCAGCAGAAGGTTGCAGATCTTTCCTGGTGTTTGGTCCTTTTGTAAGCTCTGACATTGCATCTCCCAGCTGACACCATATCTGGGGGAAGTTTGGTTGTAACATGCACAACTTCTGCAGAGTCTGCACACATTCTTGTACATTTGAAAAGAAAAAAAAATGTTGAAGAATGATGTGTGTAATTGCAACTCATTATGTACTAACCATGCTCTTTTTAGCCATGTGTTCTAAAAGAAGGTAACATTACTGTGCTGTTGACAGGGTGAGTATACTTGTTTAAAAAAGTACATTTGCTGAACTATCTCAATGTGTTTTGAGCTCTGTAAAATAAACAAGTCTCTGGTATCTTTTTTATCAAGAAAACATCCAATAAAGTATATGCTCAAAACAGCCTTGTTTTTTTATATTTCGTTTTTTTTTCCCCTAAATTTGATAAGTCGTCATCTTTTTCTACAGTTTCCTCTTTCAACTCTGTCACAGCATTGCATGTATACTTTCAAAGTTATGGTCTTTACTTTGAGCAGATAAATCTTCGTTTTCATACTTCCCAAGATATTCTATGACCACTTACAATGATCTGACCCGTATCAAGCTAAAGATATTGTGGTAAAAGTCATAAACTAAAAAAAAATCACCTTCCCAGAAGCAAGCCTTTTCACAGACAAAAGCATGGAGGATAAGAGACTGTCTTTGCCGTGCTTCATCTTCCACTGACATTTCCTTTGCCTGAATTTGCCAGAGAAAAAAAGAATAAAAATAAATGAACACTATTATTAATCAACAAATCAGCATGAAACTATGAAAGACATGCTAATATTAAATCAATAAGATCTGCCTCTACTGAATCATTATCAAGGTTAGATAAAGTAAGAAGTTGAAATAATGATGCATCTAAGGATTTAAGTTTGCTAGTTGAGAGATGCACTAAAGGTGAAACTTATAGATATTACTGACTTGCGCATGTTTCTTTATCCCTTACATCTTTACAGGTAAATTTAAGTATAACCTAAAGCCATCCTCAGCATCAGAATTTCCAATTTCTTTGGTCATGCAATGAAAACATTTCATCTCAAGGGATATGTCAACATATTTATTATTTTTGCTTTTCATTTTTCAAAGTCTAAACTTGGGTGATTTTGATCTAAAAAACACTTCATACACAGCGTGCCCGGCTCGCTATTTTAGTTGCCCGGCCAGAGCTACCTAGGTCATCTTGACCGGGTTCACGGAAGGGTCAGCCTACAGGCCACTTGTGGTCACTGCTCTTCCCTAGCAGTTTGCTTGAATCAATCGGATATTAAAGTTAATATTTTGAGCTTGGAAAAAAAACTAAGAATATTTGTGCAGAGTTTGAAAACCTAAGTAAAAATTTGGGATTATTTGTATTATGACAAACAAAAACGAAGTTTTTACTTGAAATAGCCTTGTCTGGAGAAACATTAGAACTAAGGGCTGGTGATCTATTAAAATTCACCGACTCATTAATTAAAAATGGAGATAACTAATTAACTTAAGGTAGTTTTTGTTTTAAACTTGCTTCAAATTAATGAACAAAAGTGAACTTAATCACTCAACATTATTTTATCCTGTGGTCATCAAGTACTACCAGACCAGACAAGTTTATAATCCATGATGCGTTGTTTTATACTTTGTTTTTGTAATCTATTCTTGAGGTTCAGGAATAATCCTTGTGATCGCTTCACAACAATAGTAAGTACAGACATTTATAACATCACAGAACTTGATTTTATTACATATAAACACCGTACATATTCAACAGCAAGGCTTGTTGTAAGGAAATAAATGTAATTAATAACTTAGAACATCACAGCATAATATCACAGGTTTACAAGGTTTAAGAGGGGATAAAACAATCTTATATTACATGGAGAGCAGGGGCAACTTGAACAAGATGAGCCGACAGGACATATTATAATCGATCTAAATCGTTTTTTATTCCCCTGGCTCTTGTTTCCAAATGGGCTATTATTTGGTGGCTGTTTTCAGTCCCCTGCTCTCCTAACAAGTCGAGTCCAAAATTGTGTTGTTTAATGTGTGAAATGCAGTGTTTTTCTAGGATATGTTGCTTGGGTATAACTTTGCCTGGAAAAATTCTTCTGTATGTGGTCATGTATGTGTCTATTGCTTTTTCTATGTCTGGGAGTGAGTTGTGTGAGATAGGCTGTATGTGGGCTATGTCTTTGTGTACTATACTAGGTGCGCTATTGAGGTTATTGTAGATTAGTTGTAAAGTAAAGGCTTCATCGACGATCATCGGGTTGCTTGTACATTGTTGTGTTCTTGTAACAATCGTTTGTGTGAGATCAGTGTAGACTTGTGTTGGAAGATATTTGTGACAATGGTTCCCTACAAATGACCTACTGTGGTATGCTTGGGGTGTAATTCGGTGCTTGTTTAATACTGTGTCTAGTGCTGAAGCTATTGGTCCTACCCTGGACTGAAGCTCTTTGTGTATGAGGAAAGAAATGAGACTCTCCGTCTTGTGTATTTGTTGCGTGTATTTGTCTATCTGCTGCTGTGAGTCGTTAAGTTCACTGAATCCTAGACATCCCTCCTCATAGACCAACCTCTCCTGTAAAGCCCGACCCCACTGTGCCCCATATTTCTTCAATTACATACCTATTGGTAACAAAAACGTATCTGGTTGACTAGCTACTTTTTCATCTAAATCATGTGCTGCGTTCTCTAAAAATTTGTGGTGTTTTAATACTACGCCTAGCAGAATATGTAGATAAGGTGGACATACATTCTCTAGATCTAGTCTAATCAAAGGTGCATGAAGAGAGTTAAAAAACTTGTTGGCTTGTTTTCTCTCCCCATCTGCTTCGTCCATAAATTTTTTGTTGTCGGCGAACAAGCTTTCCACAGATCGATGTTGACACTGATCTGTGGGGTTGTTCATGTCTCGTCGTGGAATAAGGCACCACAGGCAGGTGAGGACCCGAGAGGCCATACATTTTGCACAAAAAATCATAATCACCATTCAGGAAGACTTTGATAGCTTTGCCATTCCATGAATGTGACTGAAGTGTAACCAACTCATCCCCTAACCCATTTTCTAAAAACCTAAAAATATTCTCATGTGTGTCATGGACTGCTGCTAACGCTATAACTACTGTATTGTGACATGCATTTGGCCTATCTGTGTTTGCTATTTGAAGAGTAAATTTTAAAGAATTTTTACCATGATCACCCCCGATGTTCACCCAAATTTCATCCATAGGAATCGTATCTTTGTGCCAAGTGAGCATATTTTGCTTTTCATAAGCATCTAATAATCTATCTACGAATGGAGAATGTTGTCAAGCCTGCTATCCTACCATATGGTGCTCTATACTCACTGTCTTCTTCTCTTATAAATAATTTATCTTCTACCTGCACAAAGTCTGAGACTAATTCTTTTGATAATGCCCTAACTGATCTTTCATTTTCTAAGTGTACCCCGACTTGTTTAAGCAATTTCCCACGTTTCCTTCCCTGCCTCCAACTCATTCCTAATGCTTCTTTGATGGCTAACGTATAGTGTCTTGAAATTCTTGACTTTTGCTTTACCCCAGCCCTCTGAACTATGTGTTGTCTACGTGTTGTAGGTAATGCTTTTAATTCTGTCGCTAACTGAGGGTCTGCTGATGTTTCTGAAGGTCCTGCTACATATGATCTAACTTTGTTCAGAATTTTTGCTCTTTTTCTTTTTGTAGGTGTTCTAACTAATGTTGTGTATTTTCTTGGTGCCACGACTTTCTGCAATACTAGTGGTTGACCTCCAGTTTTACATTTGATTGTGTTTTTCTGTGGATCGTGATGTAACTTTCTTCTTACTAAATGTGTGCTAAGTTTTTCTTCTTCTTTAGATAATGGTGTGTGTTTAGGAAGACTAAGTGAATGGCTAAATGTTAAATCTTGTTTGACTATGGGTGATGTAGCTGTGTCTACTGTAGTTTTCTGTGCTGTCGGGGATTTTAAAGGTGTTGATTCTGCTATCGGAACGAAGGACACGGTAAAATGTGAATGACAAGGTTGTGATTTGTCAGGTGTGCATACGTTAGTGTTTGTGTCTCTTCTTAGTGTTGCGCTGGTGTTTGTCTGGCTGAGTGATTTACCTAAGTTAGAAATGCGTGTGTCTGCTGTTATGCTATTTGTCAGTTGGTGAAGCTGAGCAATTATTGTTTCACTAGTGTCTGTCATCCGTTGGATGTCTGACTGATCTAATGATGTGTCGAGAATCGTATCTGTGTGATTGGGGACTGTGTTGTTTACATCACATGTAGATCTAGATATAATTGTTGATGTGAGTTCATTTTGTTGTTGTAGGTTCGTGCTGTCTGTTTGTTTCTCGTATGAGTTCAAGCACAAGCTCTGTCTTCGTCGCAGGCAGCCATACCCTACTTTATGTCTGTGGCGACATAAGCTACATTCATCATAGCTTAAAGAAGCGTCATATGGGCACCATTTATTCATATTTATGATGTAGGTGTCTCTAGCTTTTTGCAGCGTACTAGCGCTCTGTCATTTTTTTATGTTTTTGATTGTGAAATAACATTTGTTGCAAATGTATTTCGAGAAGGTGCTCTCTGAGTCTTTGGAAGTGTCAAATCCATATATTAACAGAATATCAGAACTATAGCTCGAACATGAATGGCTTCTTTGCATGTTTGTTTTCTGCTTAGGTGTAACTAACACTTCCGCACATATACGGCAAAGCTCGTTAATGCTCTGAATATGTCTTTCCTCACTATGTTCCATAGCTTCGGGTTTGATCAATATTTTTCCTGTAAAAATTTTAGACAAATGTTGAAATGTTTAGAGGTATTAAAAATCGTGACAACATAAATATTTTAATGCACGCTCAAGAATGAACATTTAAATTTTTGAAATATGAAAAAAAAATTATTTTCGACCTCAATTTTTTTAAAGAATTTGGTTTTTAAATTACAAAAAAAAATTCTGTTTTTTTTTTCTAAACCCTATTTAGACTATTTTCATTCTTTTCTCACACGCACAATAATCCAGCTAAAATCACAAAATTTTCACAATAATCCAGAGAAGGAACAGAGGAAACAATATGTGATGCAAAAATAATCCAGTCAGTTGTAGTTTTTGGGTGACAATGAGAAGTTTGGGGGGTCGAAAACAAGTTTTAATTCTACCACAGCAAAAGCTGTGAGAACGGTGATTTGGGCCTAGCGTGACCCCGGTCAAATCGCGGTCACCTGTCTAGATCGGCAAGATTTACGACCGTCCGGCGCTGTGCAGCATGCCAACTAAATTACAACAAAATAAGAGAGAAGTCGGCGCTGTGCATAATATAATCACATCCATGTGTTAAGTTTACTGGGTGCTTTCTTTTTTTTTTTTTTTAGCATTTTGTTTCCTACACCAACTATACTGCGATATACATGGCATTTCACTTTCCTTTTGAAAAACAGATATCAAATGGAGGATTTCCTTTGGCTAATAAAAAAAAGTCTGTTTACCGTTGAAAGCTGAATTGGTGATGATTCAAACCTACATTGCTAAAGATCTCAACTTTAAAGACACAAGTCCTTACCTGAGACCAAGATTAACTCAATCCCACCTATACTGTCCGCCATCGCCCGTATGGACCACTATATTGTGTACCTATATCGCCTGTCATCGCCCGTTTATTTTCACTTTATGAGTGTCTATTTTCTTTCCTTAACTACCGGAAATCTCGTGCAAACCTCATTTACGTTTAAAGGACACTTTAGACTTTGTTTTGGTTAGTTTAGTTTCGTTTTCGGGCTAAATTTAGATCTAAAAATGCGGTTCGAAATTGACCTTGTTTGTCAATTTCAAGGCCTAGGCTAGATCTAAACTTTGAATTAGGATAGATGATCACTAAAATCATCTCTGGGATGCTATAGAAACCATTTATTTTGGTTATCTGCATGGTTATCCCTACAATCAGCATAAAATAATGATCTTTGTCCATTTGACACTGGGAGTCAGATTGTGATGTTGAGATGGTGGTGAAGTGGGATGTTGATGGTGAAAAAAATGAAATGGTGGTGGAGTCAGCCTGAAGTGAAAAGAAAGTCTTAAAAAATTGGTTTACTATAATGAAACCTAGCTTTATGAAAAATTCAAATCTGTAGTTTTTTTTACAATTAATTTCATAATTTTATCTTGTTTTGTTTGACTGTAATACTTTTTTAAATGTATAGATCTATTTTTTTGTACAGAGTTATGTCCCTTCTCTTAGGGTCAGGGTTTTACCTAAGCTGGAGTTATTTAGGTGGGATTGAGTTAAATCACTCAAAAGTAGATTCTTTTTAAACAATAGTCTTCTTTTCATTGATATGAGCCTATATCACTTCTACGGTCTAATAAATCAGATATGTCACGTGGCCTGTCAAATTTTTTCTCCAGGTTTTAATCATTTTGTAATGAGTAAAGTTTTACAGAGCAGTAAAAAATGTTTGTTTAATCATTGCAATGAATACAGCTTATTTAATAGAACAAAGATGGAGTGTCATCTTATTAAAGTTAAGATTAGAATTTCGCATTTAAGTTGGTCACTACCATAGAATTTTTTTTCATTATTTTTGCTTCCTATTGAGATGAGCTTCTCTTTTCACTAACCTGGGAGAGGGGCAATACACACTGATGTGAGATACTGCACTTTCTTTTATATTCTACTAGATTCTTATTTAACCTGAGAAACTTACCAAATCGTTAGAGAGCTTTAACGCCTCAATATGGTCACCCATGAAAGCATAGCATCTGGCGAGAGATTCTCTTAAATCTTGATTCACTGCTACATTATTTTCTGGTAGGATACCTGGTTTATGGTGAGAAAAAAAATTTAATTGCCAAGGAAATAATGATTTCTATGATAACTGAAATGATCATCTATAAGGACAATCAAAGATAAAAGCAAATAGTCATATTAATGTAATTGCTCCAATGTGGATGAGCACAACAAAAATTGTTCAATCTATAAATTTTTTGAGTAATGAGTGCTGCTAAGCGAATAAGCAGCATAGTTTTATTATTGCGCATCATTCAAAACAGAAAATAATGATTTAGGCATGAAATATTTTCTTGCTTATTTCATGTAATCAAGTTGAGTAATTTTTTCCCCAGTATAATATATAAGTTCCTACTAATGTCAATCTGACTGCCATAGACTGTTTTAAGAAGAAACAGCTATTCTATCTATACAGATTGTTTTGACAAATAGTTTAAGATCTTCTTGGATTACCAACATTTTTTTTTATCAAGAATATGCTCATGAATTGTAAAAACCATCATTTACAGTCACCTCATTCAATACTAAAAAAATAAAATGCATAAAAATCAAATCATCATCATAATGTATGTAAAACATGATAGTGATACCCAATGCTGCTTTGTAGTGGTCAGCGGCCCCAGCATAATCCTTGAGCCTGTATCTGTAATCTCCTCGAAACTTGAATACTTGAGGCTCTTGGTCTGAACAATCATCCAGGTCTGTTTCTTCATCAAACCACTCGAAAAAAAATATTCAAGAAAAAATGTCATAATTTACATGAATGCAATGTGCCCCGTTTAATCAATACAAAAAAATTAACTCATTTAATCAAGAAGTTCTGTTTATTTATTGGTTGCTAGGTTTTGTTTTTACTTTAAACTGGGTCTCAGACTACCAAAAAAAAAAAAAGAAAGTGATCTAATTATTGATGAATATGGAAGCTTGATATTGATAGAATTGAAAATGATTTTTTGTAATGTTCCAAAGAATTGTGTTGCTTTATCATGAAATGAATTGCTCAGAAAAGCAAGGCGCAAAAAGTGTGAATCAATAACTTTTGAAGACGGGAAAGATTTCATTTATTCGTTGTCTGAATGCTGTTACAGTCAGTTCTTCTCCTGCTTGTGCAAAAGTCCAATAATGTATGGTGCATCCCTACAATGTACCAGTTCTAGCAAGTGGTCTGATGTCTTAAGCAATGGAGAAAAAAAAACAAAGTGTTGTGGAAGCTTTAATTCATTGATTATCCCTGCCCCCTTTAATTGATAATTTTATTGATTATCCCTACCTCCTTTAATTGTTAATTGCAAAGTGAACGCCCCTGTGGAAGATTTTTACAAAAACAAAGAATTCAATTTTTATGAATTGGTAGCCATCTTAACCTGTACTGAAGCTCTGCATCACTTATGTGTAAAATGGCAAAATCATGTTGGAAATTCATTAATGAGTTTTTTATACAAACTTTTAAAAGCAACAAAGGTAAATCTATGTCGAAATTTATTTCTAAATTCAAACAATACAAGTTTAGAAGAGCTATAATCGTTATTATGTTTTTTAACCCGCATGGGTTCTCTGCAGCAAGTCTTTATCTTCCTAGTCATCTTCTCAAAATATCCTGGGCTTCATCCTCATCTTTTATAATGTGACATCTCACAAAATTTGTTGCATCGTGACATCACTGTGGTGAGATCATTCGGAAACAAAAAAAAATACCAGGTTGCCTACGTTAGCCTTACAAGCTTTCAAGACATTAGTCAAAATAAATCGTTAAAGCCGTATAACCCTTCTTCTGCCCTAAACCGTTTGTGGATTGGTATTTGTGTACAGTTGTCTTGATAACCCAAAATAGTCAGACAATGTACAGTCGAGTCCACTTATTACCAAGTCATTCAGATAAAAAGGACTTCGAATTATCCGAAACTCGAATTATCAGAATACAAAGAGAAAGAGAGGTAAAAAAAAAATGTGGATGACAGATCAGGAATGTCGTACTAGTGTGCAGGGGGGTAGGGGTGGGCTTAACCCCACCCCTTTCTCTCTTGTAGCTTTATAGCAGACTCTTGTCTGTAACATAGGTGCGCGAAGAGCATAGCACTACATTCACTTTGTTTTACCAGCCTGGAAAAGTGCTTCCACTGTGACAGAATAAAAAAATCAAGCCAAAATCGCTTCGAATTAACTGGATCCTTAATTCAAAATTCGAACAAACCGATATTTTTTAATAAAGCTTAAAGAGAGAAATATTCTCAGTAAAATTAAACGACTGCGAAATATCCAAGAATTCGAACTATCCGCATTCGAATTATTTGG
Organism: Elysia crispata; assembly: GCA_033675545.1. Classification (NCBI taxonomy): domain Eukaryota; kingdom Metazoa; phylum Mollusca; class Gastropoda; family Plakobranchidae; genus Elysia; species Elysia crispata. Next base: position 35,527 of record JAWDGP010002498.1, read on the forward strand.
ACGCAACTGTAGCTAATAAGAAGAGATTTTTCAATGCTGTTGGCCACTCAAAGTAGTGATTTTTTTTTTTTCTTTCTCTTTCCTATATATTAACCCTCGTGTTTGATTTTCACGTGTGAAAAACACAGAATTTCCAAACCAAAAGTTTAATACAACACAACATGGTGCATTGCTACCATAGCTCGGCTCAATGTAGCTCCATTATCCATACTCCTCAGCTATAAAGTCACCAAAGGCACTTTGGAAATTAAAAAAAAAATGACTTTGCAAACATAATATTATATAACCATGCTTAGTCTAACTGTTCAGTGGATTGATCCATATGTATAATTTTTGGGGAAATAAAAAGAGTTAAGCATTGGGGCTTAAAATTAATCAAAAATGTCACTGAATCAGTGAATGAATCAGAAGTCTAAATTGAACTACAATCAAGTGATCGCTTTCTCTAAAGAATAATTAATCTCTTGATATAAAAAGTTATGTTTTTAATCTAAGCCCAATGTTTTACACCAGGAACAGAAACCAAAATGGTTTACATTATAAACTTAAAAGGCTCACTCTAATAGAAAACTAATTTTATTTTTCAGAGTATCAATCTGACATTCTTTGACTCATTAAAAAATATTTAAAAAAAAATGCACCCACACAAATTGCACTTTAACAGGTACTCTTTAGGTTTGAATTGTCAAGCATTATTTTATCCCACCCAAAACCTTTCACTGAAAGATTCAGAAATCTATGCTTTACTGCATTTTGCCAATCAATCGTAAAGTTAATCCACTATTTATTCATATGAATTATCTCTATTATATGTAGACAAATACTGCAGTTAGATTGCTGCATGATATATTCATTCATTTTGGTATAATTATAACACAGAAAACTTTGCTTTTCATCCATTGCAAGTAGTTATGGGAGTAATAGGACAAAATGATCCTTACTCTGGGCTCAACAATCTTCACACAATAGGGCAAATCCCTATCCTTGTTGTTTTTCTTTTTCTGTGTGTGCAGATCATCATCATCAAATGCAAGACCAAGCTCTGTCATCACCTGATTAGAAAAGTTGGAAAACAATTATTTGTTTATTCTTTTAAAAGTCTTTTAAGGCAAAAGGCCTATAATATAAATTTGTAAGTATAGCATTTTACATTTAATAGCAAGTCATGTGGAGTTATTTACACAACAAACAATTATATTGAGGCCTACTTTATTTCGTACAAGCCAAATCATCGAAGTGAACAAACTTTAGCATGTTAAGAGCTAAAGAGATCTACATGCATTTCATTTAACTTTTAAGCATAGTCAGGAAAGAACTATGTTAAGAACAAACTTTTTGTTCAGCCCACTCAACAAAAATAATAATCTGTCCCTACTTTTCGAAAAGGTTAAATGATATACCTCACTTTTAACTGAATGAAAAGACTTGTTAATTTTGGCTTCTCTGTCTGTTCCTCGTGAAGCCTCGATATAACATTATAACAATTTATAACATTCTATTTCCAAACCTTTCAAAGTATCATCAACTTTCTAATTCTTGTACGCATTTTTATCTTTATAATTAGATCTAAAAGACTGACAAAATTTGATGATTCTATCATATTTTTTGTGAGTTTTATTTAAAAATGAAGACCACTGCCTTTAATTTAGAGCTTTCAACCATAATATATATATGTGCAGGTCAGTGTTGATTGTTGAAAAACACAAAAAAGGCATGTGGCATATTTTTTAAAAAGTCATCATTTGAACCCACGGAAATTTTACTTTTATGTGTTATATAATCTTTACAACATTGTAAAAACTTTAGCCATGAAATTTCTAGTTTAATTTGGCTTGTGCTCTAAATTTAAGAATTACTTCATAACATTTATAATTCTATTGAAAGTTGTACATGTTGCTTAAATGAACTGTGCCATATTTGCCGTAATACCGGTATTTGTGAAACCAAAAGGAAAAAAAGAATACAATAAGTGAGCTCATAGTAATAACTTTATCTCAGTGGTATTGAAAACATGCATGCACCAATTATAACACATGACAGAACACTTTCTTGATTTTTGTTCATATAAACCCCTCACGCTGAAAACAAGCCCAATTGGTCTTTACATTATACACAAAACCGATGCAACCAAAGTCAATACCAGAAATTTTAACAACAATAGAAAACTACTCTTCAGCATACAGAAAAAAAATATTCCCAATCTAAATAATTCCAAAGCAGCACCATCTAGAGAAGCACTGCAATAAAAATGGCAGGTAGGACTAGGCCTGTTGGAAGAGCAGGGCACAGAAAGCAGTCACCAGGTTATTTCACCAGTAGAAAAGCACAGAGCGTACAGATTCTCAAACGATCTACCAACAAATTTTCATCATGTACCCGGTACTATAAATACATATACTTAAAGTCACACCTGCTGTCTGAAACTAAACTATTATCTTATTTTATTATATCAATGCTGAGGTAGATACAAAGTAATTTAAAAGTGTATTTTTTTTTTCATCTGTGACACTTACATAACTATAAGTATACAACATTCTCGACTATTGTATTATAATAAACCTGTTACTGCGAAAACTTAGTTTAACCCACATGGAGAAATCCAGTAGATGCAAAAAGATTTGACTGTACAGATTTAACTGCGAGGCCCAGAATTTTTTTATTTATGCTTTAAAATTTTTATGAGTAAAAAATGTAACATAATTCAATTTAATTGTTATAAAGCTTATAAGTACGAATTTCTTTTTAAATATGTACTGTAGGGATTATGCTTAACATTAAAAAACACCTTGATTTGCCATCCAATAGCGAAAAAAGAGCTTAAACTAGGGCTTTAGTTTTTTCATAACTTTATTCTACTGTGAACAAGTAAAGGCTATTTTTTTAAATTTTATTCTTGCGAGATAAAAAAACAAAACATATGAATGGGAAATATTGCAGTCTCGCTCATAGCCACCTTCATTGACCTCTGGTGACCTCATTCATGTAGTGCATGCCTCAACAAACCAAATGCAACATCGTCTATTGCTAATGGTCAGGCTGAGGGTCAATCAAATGTCAACTGGAAGTATATGGTTGGACTAAAGAGTTTTGCAGTCTTAATTGCTATAATCAAGGAAAGCATACAGTTAAAACTAAAAGTAATTAAATCTATCATTTGCCAAGAAAGATTAGCACATTATATTATATATACAGAAGTCTCCGGATAAAAGCACGCCAGTTAAAAGCACGCTTCGGTTAAATACACGCTGAAGCGGTCTGACCGATTTTTTACTATGTAATCGGTATACTTTAAACGCACGCTACATCGCCTAAACGCACGCTTTGAAATTATTAAATCGGCATTGCTTACTGTACCCGGTAGTAATGTGGACGAAATATCCACGCTATTACGGCACATGGCAGCCAGGAAACTGTGCTAGCACATCACACTGGTACACGAAAGGGAAGGGGTGGGGGACAAAGGCTGTACATCAGTATCGTCATATAGATCTAAACACACAATGCCCTCTACCAGGGCTATGGGATCGACCGCAAGCTTGGAAGGGTAGGGAGGGGAGGATTTGAGTGGAGCACAGACAAGGTGATGCAATTTTCGCAGCTTTGTGCCTGCCTGGTCAGATCTATCCATTACGGCTAGTATCCTCTCCCTCCTCCCTCTTTTTGCGTTGCACGGTTGTCTGACTCTGAGGTTCGCGCGTGGTGTATCACTGTCAGGCATCATGTGTGTAAAACAAGTCTAGTCATAGTCAAGATTGGTCATTCACTCATTGCGATTTCGTCCGTCAGTAGAGTTGTGCAGTCTTCACTCTCAGGGTCTAGTCTCTTATTTTCATCGACATGCTCGATACGATACATAATGTCTACTCACAAGACATTAACGTTGGAAAAACAGCTTAAGATTCTAGACATTTTGTTCATGGAACTTCAATGATCAATGTTGTTCCCTCTCACGAATTTCGTTATTTCAATTTAATAAAACCAAAGAATAAAAAAAAAAATAAAAAAAATAAAAGAAACCAAAACTTAGCTGAACTCAAAGGTTTAATAACCTCCCTTTCACGCCAAATGTGTGTCAATCAAGGGAAATAATCCTGCATTTTCCAGTACAATAAGGGAAGTAACCAAAATTTTTTCATTACTTTTTATAAAGACACGCATCTCCTAAACGCACGCTATTGAAGACTCCCAAGGACCGAGCGTTTATCCGGAGACTACTGTATTATGTGTTCCATTTCAAAAGATTGTTGGATTCGAGGGCTGTGGTATAATTATACCAGATTTGTCACTAATGTATCAATACTTTAAACACCTTTATCTCATAATTAGGCCTATAATCTATAGACTAAAATCAACAGTCTGTGAACAGAAACGTGAAAATTTATACATTTTAATAGTAAAAAGGAGGATCTATAAATACGAGATTCTGGACGTAAATCTAGATCTAGTCTGAAATTTTAAGTCAAAACTCAAATGGACTTGACGTTCCACCTTTAAACTGAGTAAACACAATAAATGGCTTGAATGTATGATTTATCAGATTTATAAGCAATTTCCAAAGTAAGCTTAGCTAGTTCAAGAACGAAAATGAAACTAAGTCTTTGATTTGAATGCCAGATAAATTAAACATGAGGAAGAATAGTATGCCTATGTCACAATATGAAGACTATTTCACAAAGCTATTTTTCTCTTCAGAAATCTAATAAATGTGAGAAAATTATGTTCCATATCAAGAATTAAATTTAATAGATCCATTACGTTTACAAAGCCCTCGATAAACTCACAATGAAGTAAATTTGTACCTCCTTAGAAATATCCAAGCTGACACTATCTCACTATTTCCGAGTAACCTCCCTTATCTCAGGGTCACCTCAAACAAAATGGCGTCGTCTGTGCAAAACATAGACCCTGTCATGGAAAAGCCATGGCAGAGGGCTCAAAGATTACAGCAATATGATTTCTACAGAAAATCAGCTTATCCTCCGATGTCTATCGAACCAGTTCCTTATGAAAGAAATCGTCTTGCAGGCGAAGGGATGACTGCTGAACAAAGGGCCTTGAGGAAGCAATGGGTGAAAGATCAGATTCTTCACCACGAACCCCGACATGTACCGGAGCTACGGCCTTTGAACATATTTAGAAGGCTGTACAGATTACCAGCTGATTTGCTTATTGAGAAGCCCGCTATGATGCTTTTTGTAAGATATTTCGATAGTTTAACTCAACCCCACCTAAGTAACATCAGCTCCGCTAAAGCCCTGACCCTAAGAGAAGGGACGTAAGTCCGTACAAAAAATAAATCTATACTTTTGAAAAAATATTACAAAGTAAGATATAATTATGAAATAAACTTTAAATAAAACTAGAGGTCTTGAATTTTTAATGAAACAAGGTTTTATGACAGTAAACCAATTTTCTAAGACTTCTCCTTCACTTCAGGCCAGCTTCATCACCATTTCAGTTTTTTTTACTATCAACTTCCCATCTCAACATCACAATCTGATTCCCGATCTCATACGGGCAATGGTCATTATTTCATGCCGATTGTAAGGATAAGCAAAATAAACGGTTTATGTAGCATCCTTGAGATGATTCAAGTGATCATCCATCCTAATCAAAGTTTAGATCTAGCCTAGGCCTTGAAACCACTAAAAATCGTGGACAAAAATGGTCAATTTCGAAGCTCATTTTTAGATCTAAATGTAGAGAGAAAACGACACTAAATTAACCAATTCTAAATACAAATTCTAAAGTGTCCTCTAAAAGTAAATGAGGTTTGCACGAGATTTCCGGTAATTGTAAGGAAAGAAAGTAGACATCCAAAAAGTGAAAGTAAACGGGCAATATAGTGGTCCATACGGCCAAAGGCAGGCAATATAGGTGGGATTGAGTTAAAAACAAAGCTAGACAATTTTTGTCTCTAACCGAGATCTAGACTAGATAGTAAATTTGCATGTATAGGCCTAACTTCGTTTAAGCTTTAAAATTGCCTAATTACATTTCAAGATTGAAGCATTATTTCCTGATGTTTGTCCCAGTTCCGTAGGCTATCTACCCGCTACAGTCTCAGTGCATTAAGACATAGATCTAGAGGAGAGGGATCTCATAATTTGTCATAATTAATTCCATTTTATTATTACGTACTTTATTAATAACTTTATAGCGACAACATTCATCACCAAAAATGCATTAATCTAGGAGAAAGAAACACTCAAAGACAAGGAATAGTTGTTGCAGGAGTTGGATCAATATCTGCAAATTTTCCGACTAGAGTCAACTTGCCAAAAGAATTGCAAACAAGCAAAGTGTACCTCATCTCATTGAAAAGATTACTCTGGGGAATGAAATTGAGCTTTTTGTCACTTGCATGCAATTTAAGAACTATTCCTTAGAAAAACTGGGGTGCTGATTTCTATGTGGCACTGATTTTTTTTCTATCAGGGTTAGTATAGTTGCATTGAGTTACACCCAATAAATTAAGCCTACATTTCTAACCTAATCTAGAGTCTATAGCTAGCAGTGCAGAGAAATAAAGGCCCCTATGCTAGTATTATTTTATGATAACTAAGTTGTAAGCAGTTATTCTTTGGGATTACAGTTTACCCCTCCCCCTTGCATCTATAGCCAAGTATGAACATTTTCAAAACACTGAATTTTAACCTCAATGTGCTTAGTAAGACAATTCACCTCAGACTCAACACACTAGTTCGGTCATATTTAAAAGTTCGTTGAATGCAATGTTTGTCGGAGCCATGGCAAGGCAACGAACTAGGGAAGTAACCAACCAAAGTGAAATTACCACCTAATTATCTCCCTTGTTTTTATCAACTAACCACGTGTCTATAAAGCCACTCTTTACCTTTCCCACCATTCTCCAAGTTACCGCCTCTTTAGCTCTTTGATCCTGTATCATGACATCAACATGCATTTGCTGCTGCTCCCTGTCCCCCTCTCTTTTTATTATCATCTCCCTGCATGTCAATACTTTGCTCTCCCCTACCCCTAGTATTACTATGACATAATGTAGTCTACACCTTGGGTGCCCAACACCTTAACACTTCAAGCATTTCTAAACAGCCGGCTTTTTTATTGAATTTCAACTACATAGTTTCTAAGTAGAAAAGAATTCTATGGTGGATTTGCCAGTACTTTTAGTTTTTTTTAACCTGAGGACAGGTCTGAGATTAGTTCGTTTGATGCAAGATATTTTAAGAGAGTCAAAGATGGAAAAAAATGGGGATTTTACTCTGTTTGTTGAATGCAAGGTGTTCTTTCAATACATCATTGGATTCAAGGTATACTGTAAAATTATCTTATATATATCGACTAATTTTTTTCAGTTACTCTGCTATATCAACAAAAAATTGAATGTCGCAGTGGAGCTTTGTGAATAGTTGAAAAGCACCGTAAAAAAAAAAAAATATGTAGGGTGCAGCTCCAAAAGGTACAAAACAAAACAAAACACGTGAGCTTTCGGCTTTACACCTTCGTCAGACACAAAAACAAGAACAACAAACCACACAAGAATATTCACATAATAAATATTGTGGAAATACACACACAAAAAAGATATACATATACATATATATATATATAATGTAAAGAAAAAAACACTAATTAAAAAATATTAATTAAAAAAATGCTAAAAAATAAAAAAATAAAACTCTAATTAAAATTTTTTTTATAAATAAATAATATAGTCAATTTTTAATAAAATATTTTTGATTAGTGTGATTAGTGTTTATATATATATATATATATATATATATATATATATATATACTTACATATAGATATATATGTATATGTATATCTTTTTTGTGTGTGTACTTAAGCTTAATTGCTTACCTGCCACTCTGCATTGATGTGTATCTCTCCTATGCACACTTTCTCTCTCTCTCTCCATTTCATACATGCTTTAGTTACACTGTTAGTTAGTCAACAATTGCTTAGATTTTTTACCCAACCTCTACCCTCTTTTTCCTTTCACCATGTGCCTAGACATTAAGACAGTGCCTGATGATTGGCACCATTGCACTCGCCTGACTGTCCACTGTGGGGGAGGCCAAATTTAGATTTAGGCCTGATAGAAAACCAGCACGGAATGATGGTTGAGCTGAGACAGTGTCATAATGTGGAATGCTTTTCATTGTTCATGGCTAACAGCACTGGTTTAAGCTAACTTTGCCTTGGTTGTCTGGACACAACAGAGACTTTCTTCATTCTTGCATGAAATGGCATTGAAACAACCACACATTTGACTACTCAGTGCTACACTTTTAACCCGAGTCCTACAATCTTCAGACTACACAATTGCCATAAGAAGAAAAAACCTTAGCACTGAGATGAATATCAAACTGCTAGCAGTCTATATTAAATAATTATCAAGAAAATTAATTTACGAAAAAAGAAAATAGCATGAATAATACAGAACACCCCATTCACGGAAAAAATGAGCAAGAGAGACAATTGAGTCCTTCAATCCACAAATTGACCTCCCTTTTTCCCTTATTTCACTTACTTAGTTACTATTTTCCAATTGGTCTTCGTTGTTGATATTTTTCTCTTTACCTTGTTTTTTTTTATTTATAAACATGATTATTTCTGAGAGCATGATGATATAAGTGGATTCCACTGTAGTTAGTCTTGCCAAGATTGGGGGACAAATTTGCAGCAGAGGGACCTTCAGGAATGTTGCTCTCCAATATAATCTGTGAGTGCCCAAGCAATTGTCCACTATCAAAGGAACATCCCAAGGACCATGATTGACATGTCCTAGATTTTTAGGAAATTGTTCTGCATAACTCTTTGACACAAAATAAATTTTATTGCTCTTTCTGCAACCTGAGATATAGAAATTTTCCAAAATCATCCTAACAGGGTCTCTAAATCCTCTGATTTTCTGTTTCCTAAAAACTCCCAATTCTCATGCACATTTTCTTATGTCAGTCATCAACTCTGGAAATGCTTGATCCTTGATAAGTTTCCTATTTAGAAGACGGTCAAAGATAGCCTACCCGTTTTCAGTTTTTTCATATGTTACCAATGGGAAGGCTTTATACAGGTATATATACTTGAAGCAGCAACCACATGGGTCAAATGATTTCACAAACTGTTTCTTAAATCCCAGCTTATTCTAAAGGGGCAAAGACACAGTTGTTTTTCATGTTCATTGATGGGTGTTTTGTTTTTTTTTCACCTACAGTCAGACCCTCTCTTAGTCTTATCAATCATTTATTTTGCACTTAAATTCATAATGATTGTTTTTAGCTTTGCAAGAAAATTTAGAGGATACATTTTGCGGATCTAGCAAGGAATTTATCATTTTAAGAAAAACACAGATGACCCATACATTTCAGAAATTCTGATATGTTCAAACTTCTCTTTAAAAAAAAAAACAGTGTCCATTAAGCTTAGGTATAGCACCAAATACAATGCCAATGCGCAACAAAACACTCTTCAGACTACACTTAGAGCTAACAAGAAAGAGACACCATTCTTTTGTATAACAAAGAGGGATTATTCAAGGACCAAGATTAAAAAGAACTTAACATTGCTGAAATTTAGGCAACCTTGTCTATGAATTTTATGATACTTAATGACATCATTTAAACATTACATTTGAATTGCCTTTTAAAATCGTCTTTTGCTACCTAAATTACAGCTTAACATCAAAACTAGACCTGAACTGTTAAAATGGATGTTATTTTCGGAATCTGTGATCCTTAATCGACCTTTCATTCGTAATTTGTACCTTAAACCTTATATGATATCCTGTTTGTTTAAAAAAACAATTTAAAGAAGAGATTGAGTTGAGCAGTGGTGATGTATTTTTAAGTATGCCTTAAAAAAAGGTTATAGTATTAGAAACGTAAGTGTAAACGGCACCCCTTTTCATGATACATGTACATGTCTATCAATGTACATTTTTAGATTTCCAAGTCCTACATTTAGGCACTAAGTCTATCCAATATCTTTTTTCGCTGTTTTCCTTTGATCACTCAGTTGTCACAAGATATTCCAGTTCCTCTCTTGTCATCACATGTCCAGAAAATGTTGCCTAGTTTTTTTACATTCCATTATAAATGGGTGATCTTGTGGTGTCAGGTTCTTGTAACACTGTTCCATTTGATTTCTTTGTAGTCCATGAGATTCATAGTATTCTGCATAACTAAGAACTACAATTCTGTTGTTTCCAGTTTCTGTTTAGTTGTGAAATGTCCAGGCCTTGCATCTATGCATCAGAATGGGTTCAATGTAGCAGTACTAGCACCCTAAGGCTCTTCTTCTTGTGTAGGTGCAGATGTATTTATTTGTTTCTACAGATTTCATTCTCTGGAAACTCATTTTTGTTTTGCGCTTTTCTTGATTTGATGCAATTTTAGTGTTTTTGCATTCAATGCTTGACATTAAAGTACCGGAGGATTTGAATTGATCCCTTTGCTTGAGTTTATTCACGCTGATAAAGTTTTTGATCTGTGGTCACTCACTGTCTTTTTGCTGTTTAATTCCAGTGTTGACAGTGTATCTTAGTTGTTTTGCTCTCCTGTTTTCATTCTTGTGCATCCTTCTACTTAAGTTTTAGGTTTCGCAAATTATTTCACGGTAGTGAGAGAAAAAGTATGAGGAAAGCACAAATCCTTATCTGACACCATGTTTTATTTTTTTAAATTAGCTTATTTCCCCATCAACTCGCATTGCTGCTGTCTGTTCCCAGTTCATGTTTTCGATTAATAGTAGATCTTTTCCATCTACCTTTTACCAGTTGTGTGATTATCTAATACTCTATCAAATGCCTTGGTGTAGTCAATGAGTAGAGGTAACTTAGGTATCATTTAAAAGCCAACGTGTAAAAGAAAGTTTGGAAGTGGTCAGTTTCTTTAAAAACATGGACTGAGAAATTGGTTTCGGGCCCTCTCAAATTTTTACTCATTATTTCAACTGACATCCATCACTATCTATGGAAACAGAATATCTCTAGAGGTGACTTGATACTGTTACAGTTTTAGACTTTCAGTAGAGATTTGTCATTGGCATGCATGATTTGCGATATTGGAGAGGATATAAAATTCATTTTGAATCTTTTTTTTTTTTATTAAAAGGATACTGAAGATATGCAATTCTCTGCATTTAATACATGTAAATTTATTTTCTTTTTCTTCAAACTTTTTTTTAAGTCTCAACAAACTGCCAGCATTATGAGGTACACTATCCCAAAAATGTTAATGGCGTTTGGTGCATCGTACTTCATCTGGTACCAGCTAAAATACCATCAAAATGTAAGTTTTACTGGCTTCCAGTTTTGTTTTGTTTGTTTTCTTTCCTATATCATTAATTTACTTGATTGAAACAGGTGGTTTTGTGATTTGAATGCCCCATTCCACATCATTGATCATAATATATTGTTAACAAAAAAAGCCAGATTTTGGCCTCTGTGAAGAAGTTTTTTAGATTAATTCAATTTTCATTTTTAAGGCAGAATTCAAGCTGTAAAGTTTGAATGTGTAATGTGTACTTCTAGGATCAGTTTTGAGACTGCTGTGATGTGATATATATATTATCAGGATGATGTTGTGGACTGAATCAAATCTTGTCAGCAGGCAATTATGAATTGGACATCCTTAAAATGCCATGAAGACAAACAATGAGTTCTTAATCTGAAGAGGGAGTTTCCTGAATCAAGTGCTATGATCATATCAATATCATTGTTTGATGTTCAATAGATATATATGTCTGCAACTTAGTTATTTACTTTGATTGTGAGCTAAACATGCAGTCTCACATCATTAAGGTCATAAAAAACTGCTCTTTCCATTTGAGATCAATCTTTCAAACACGACATGCAACAAAGAGTTTTTAATCACATTGCATGTAGACCATTCTCATCATTATATGTTCCATTTCTGTTTGATTTTCAAATGGCATTGTTTTCAGGACTGGACCAGAGCCAATGGTGTTGTCGTTTATAAAGGAAAAC
>JAWDGP010002498.1:50000-57500 GCA_033675545.1 Elysia crispata
CAAATTATTTGTGAAAATTAAAGAAGAAAAAAAAAAAATTTGGTTACTTTTTTTTTAGCATGAAAATAGTTGTTTTGACTATGAATGGTGCTACTTCATAATTTTTTCACCTGCAGAAAATGCCATGAAAATGCCTCCCTATTCAGATTGAAAATTCCAATTTTTATATGCACAAGTTTCTCAAAAGACAAAATATGTGCATATGTTTCATTTTTAATTTTATATGATTTTTTAGCAGATTCTAAAAGAATTTGCTTTAAATTACCATTCATTATCTTCTGTGGTAGGCAGAGAACCATGATATATATATATATATATATATATATATATATATATATATATATATATATATATATATATTTCAGAACTCTTGAGATTAAGCTGTGCTAAGAATAAAACTAGGGTTATTCCCACAAGCATAATTGCCTGTCCAATGAACAGGTGAAAAAGACAACTATATTTTTGAAATGTAAACTTCGCAAAAATAAAAGATTTATAATCCTCCAAGCAATACAACTGCACTGAAGAAAAGCAAACTTTACAACAATGACCATATAGAAAAGCAAATTTTACAATGACAGATATATCTCCTCCAGAGCCATAAAACTACAGCACATTAAAGGAAAGAAAACTTTACATCAGTAACAGATATATCTTTTCCAGAGCCACTCATAGTCCAGTTTTAAAATATATAGAACCTTCAGAAATTGGAATTCTTTCATGTAGGTATTCTTTAAATGAAGGAGAGATCTCTCGCAAAAAAGGAAACTAAATTAGGGTGCAAGAAAAAAGTAAACTAAATTTGGGTGCAAGAAAAAAGTAAACTAAATTTTGGTGCAATTTTTAAGCAGCCCTCTTTTCAGTTTATCTATTCACTGAGACCACAATGTGGTGCTGATGACCCATTACAGATAATAATAGTTCTTGACCTGATGTAGTGAAAAAAGTGGCCTCCAAAACAAAGTAAAGACGTGCAACTGCTTACTCCAGTTTTTCCTGACAATTAGTGGATATGGGTCATATCTTAGATATTTAACAATAACAATACTGTACAGAAGTATGAATTGTTTGCTAAAGAAGCAAAAGTGGTGTTTACATTCGCAACTGCTGCCCTGCAAGAAAAGGCGACGATGTTTTCATGATGCTTTTGTCTTTATGCTGGAGGAGGTCAAATTTAATTTATTTTTTAACTTTTCCAGTCTTTCATTTCATTTAAAAAACAATGCATATGTTTTTTTATAACATTAATACGTAGAGAATAACAATAATTTGTTTTTAAAACATTCGCTTTGAAAATTGTAAATCCCTGAGAGTGAGAACACTCTTTTAAAAGGTTATTTGGTTCAACATAACAAATTTGTCAAAAAAATTTTAATGAATTAATTACAATAAATATATAATGAAATTTCAAGAATAGGTTTTAGCCGAAATCTAAAAAAAATTTTTTTAATTTTTTGTACTGCGTGAGACACTGATCTATATAGATTAAAATTGAGTAACCTTCACCACTGTACATTGAGGAGTTTTGGAGAAGATAACAGAGAAAGAAATCAAATTTGTCTTTTAATAAGTTTTATAATTTATAATGTTGTCTTTTGTATGTTTACTGTGCCTTAGATTATCTTTCTCCAGCATATGTAACATATGTCGTGCACTTACCTAGATTGTCTATATTTTTTACATCTAGATCTTAACTCTTTTTAATTTTGCTTCATATGATTATTTTTTAAGATGAAACTTCAGAATTTTCATATTTTTTAAGAGATTTTAGTACAGTCCATACTACTTGAAATGTGAACGTTTTGGGGGGGCTCAAGACTTAAATGTGCAAGATGTTTGCATAAACTGTAAACCAGGCTGCTCAACCACCTTAACACGGAACACCAATTGCTTAGCCAGACTTTCCTGAAAGACTAACACATCATCCATGTTTTCTACTTCTATCACTACAGTTATCGAATTCCCCAATCTTCCAACTCACTGAATCAAGCAATCATTCCACTTGGGGCTGTCTGATCCATTAACTTGTTTTCCCACACTTTATAATACATGACAATAGCTTTGCCTCAATTCTGCTTCTCACTGTATAGATAAACTGCAGCAACTTAGCATTTGGTAGGTGCATTTGGTCAGTTAAAGAAGTAGAGAATACCAACAGTTTACTCATACAGTAGACCTCAGCAAGAAATTTTTTTTTTAACTTCTCAAAAGCCCATGAGTTTCAATATCCATTTAGTATATTACAAAATAAAATGATTAGACCCATACACATCAGCTAACTTAAGAAGTTTATGGACATGCACATAAGACAACAGATTGTTTTTCAGACATTTTTTTTTTAATTTTTAAACATTCATCACAAAATGTACTTTTGTTTACTTTGCAAGTTGAATTATACAAAACCAATTCTGTAGCTGTGTGTAGAGAATATATGGCATTCTGAGACTTGGTGATACAGAAAGCTTCAGATGGTTTAGGTCATAGAGTTCTTAAGTAAACTATTCCCTATTCAAGTTATTCCTAATGAATTAACCAAAATACATCTGTTAGACTGGATGATTTAAAAAAGAAAAAAAAGAAAGATCAAAATTATGCAAAAATCTATCAAATTTTTATTGTATGAAAATGATACGAACAATTGAAAAACCTGGACGCTTTATGCAAAGTACAGTACTTAAATTTGAACAAAAATTTAATATGCATGGTATGGTGGAATGTATTTGGCAGTTTCCAGATAATGCAAGGAAAAAAAAAACAGGAAAAGATTTCAGGTTGCTTGCCATCTGAGGCAAAGAGTGTAGGAGACTATCATCAATCAGATAAGAATTAGTTGAACATCAGTGAAGGAAATCAGCTCACTTTGTACCTTTCTAATTTATATTTATATACAGACCCTTTTAAATGCTTATCTGACGATTATGAATTCTCGCAAACCCGTGAAGGTGGATAACCTTGCCAGAATTCACTGCTGCGCATTTATTTCAACTTAAATGATAATGAATGAATGATAGGGTACCTCTATAAGCATCAATAGTTTTGGAATACAATTTAAATACATGTAATTAGTTATCTATTCTTATTTTGCTGATGATTTGTTGAATGAAAAAGTAAGAATACTAAGATAATCTTTGGGCAACTACATAGCAAGAATCCGTCTGGGAAGAACCGCCCTCTTTAAAAGTTCTTTGGTCCTAAGCTCAGAGGGGACTAGGCCTAAAACAAGTCATGACTGCTAGTTTCATGCCTGCCTTCTACTGTATTCTTTACCGCTTGGGATTTGAACTCAGTCGGGATTCTATTTCTAATGCGAACCCTTACTACTTCAGCTAACTGAGCTCTGGGTGGTTAAAGCGTATTTGTTACCAAAATATAATTTTAGGTGTAAACAATGACCCAATTTGGACTTTATGGACAAAGAGTACAAAATTCAAAATTACATTTAAACGTTTCGCCTAAAAATGGCTTCGTCAGTATAGACTAGTGACATTTCAAATAATAGGGTATGTGATTTCTTTTTGTTGAAAACGTAAGTTCCGTTGAAAGATCAAATTTTTCACGCATTCATTCTATAATTTCCTTTTTACCTTCAAATTTTAGACCAATTTTCGTAAAGAGAGAGGAAAAGTGAGAGAGAGAGAGAGAGAGAGAGAGAGGAAGAGAAGAGAGGATATGTGAGGAAGAACGTCCTACGAAAATTGGTCTAAAATTTGAAGTGAAAAAGAAAATTTTGCAATTCCAAAACCCCACCTTAAGAAACAAAGTTATAATAGTCATCATATAAAAATATAATAATAATAATAATAATAATAATAATAATAATAATAATAATAATAATAATAATAATAATAATAATAATAATAATAATAATAATAATAATAATAATCTGAAAACTTTATTAATCGCTTTTGATTTAAAAAAGAAAAGAGACAAAATTAAAGAGTTTGAAACGCACAATCAACAAAATAGTTTGATTTCTTTAAATGGATTTAAGTTTTCGTATTGAAAGATTATTTTTACATTCATAGGGATACTGACAAGTCAAGTTTGTTCTACTTTATTAAGTTTTCTTTCAATTTCCACTTACAGTAAAGCCTTCCCTTCGTTACACTTTTCTTGCATTACATGTGTATTTAAAAACAAATCTATAGGTAATCATAAACCGCTCAATGTTTTCTAATGCACAGGATTTTTTTCCTTGCGTATTTATCATTGAGAAACTTAGGTTTGATAAAATCTTATATACGTCGGTGTGATTTACTGCACCTCAAATCGTCTGCTACGACGCACCTGCGAAAAGACAGTGGCCTTGGTACAACCAAGACCAGTGCCAACAGAAGAGTGCCATTGATCTAGGCCTAGTTCTTCTGACGCTTAGATTATGGATGACGTTGCAAAGGACTTTGAATAGCGACAAAGACCACGCACAAGCGTGTGGCGTGTGCTTGACCACAGGTAAGTCTTTAACTTTTGAGGCCAAATACTGCGATCGATCAGAAATTCGATCAGCCTGGTGATTGGTCACTTCTGCGCCGTGGTTCCAAGGTGTGTTGCTTAAAGAATATCCCTATTTATTTAGCGACCATAGGGTGCCAGTGGTACTGATAGTATGGTACACAGAAACTGAGTGGACATATAATACGTCTAGGTAAGCTGGTTATGCTTACAAGATGTAATGTTTTGTTAATATTAACTTTCTTAAAAAAAAAAAAACCCTAACTTTTAGTTATATATGTATATAATATATATCTCTTAAAATTTCTTCTTCTTCTTCTTCTTCTTCTTCTTCTTCTTCTTCTTCTTCTTCTTCTTCTTCTTCTTCTTCTTCTTCTTCTTCTTCTTCTTCTTCTTCTTCTTTTCTTCTTCTTCCTCCTCCTCCTTCTCCTCTATCTGCCATCCTCCTCCTCTTTCTCCTCTTTCTTCCTCCTCTCCTTCTCCTTTTTCTTGTTTGCCGCTTCCGCCTCGTTCTTCTTCTTCTTCTTCTTCTTCTTCTTCTTCTTCTTCTTCTTCTTCAACAAGACTACATGTATCTAGAGTAAAATAACAATTAAGATGAAATACCACGAACTTAAATCCTAACTTTTTGTTTATTACTGATAGGGCGGCTTTCAAACTTTTGATCATTATGAATACATTTTAGCGTGGCCTGATGGATGTACCCTTTTTAAGGGTAAACAGCTACCAATTTCATATTTATTTTGAACAAGTTTTATACATAACTATTTTTTTAAATCCTAATTCAATCAAGGATTCAAGTTAGTTTCTAGGTTTAGGTTTGCTCTGTATGGACGACGTGAGATTTGTGTAGGCATTGAATTTGGAAACAAGTTTGAATTTAATGTGAATTACATTCATCTCAGTGATATCACAAATTATGCTAACACATGAAAACGTGTCTTCATTATGTGCCTGTAACCTTATTGGCAGTAAAAAGAACTTTGATCAGCTAAGTAATTTTAGGCATAACACTTTGTGGAATAATGTTGAATTATATATAGGCTATATAGATGTATCTCGTGTGTCTCTTCGAAAAACAGCTGATTTTGTAGGCCCAATGACAGAATAAAGAAGTCTATGGGTGCACAAACCTACAGCAATTCATAGCTAGCTGCTCATTTCTTCGGCCTACTTGATACTGAGCGATTCAAACGATCTAAAAGAAGATTGAGATTTCTTGACATTTAGTTGATATTTCTTTTTATAGAGTTATAAATCTGAAAATACTAGAGCCAACTGTTTTCTTCCATCCATGAAATATTCATAGAGTACATGCCAGATATAGATGAGGGGCACGTCTAGTTAACTTGTGATGTGCTATGTTTAACGCCTGCCAGACGCAAGACGGTCGCTTGGACTGAATTAAGTTTTTGATATCTATACCCCCATCCTCCCCCCCCCCCTCCTCCCTTTCTCTCTCTCTCTCTCTCTCTCTCTCTCTCTCTCTCTCTCTCTCTCTCTCTCTCTCTCTCTCTCTCTCTCTCTCTCTCTCTCTCTCTCTCTCTCTCTCTCTCTCTCCCCCTCTGTGTGTGTGTCTCGCTCGCGCTTTTTCCCACCACACACCCCCTCTTTCTTACTCGCACACACACACACACACACAGAGGCACTGAACAAAGACTATTGCTTATCTCTCTTTCTATCTGTTTATCGATCTAACTATTTTTTCTGTCTTTATTATTCATGACATATCTCTAAAGTTTTGTATGAACAACTTAGAACTGGTAAAACAAATAAAGGCATATTTAGGCTCAAAAGCGCCAGTCTTTAGGACCTCTGTAAGGGAAAATGAGATGAAACCCTCGTAGGCTATAAAGTGCTCTAGGTCCTTTACATTGTTCAGTTTGGATGTAAGTTATATATTGAAATCTGCTTTAAAATATCTGTCAACGCCATGAGGCTCTTACCTACAACAAAGTTCTTTGTTTCCCTTTGGGTATTTTTATTTGCGCTGGAATTAACTCTTTTGACTTACAACATAAAAAAAAAAATCTGAAAAAAAAAAAAAAACCAACTGAAAAACTATTCAGTTACTTCCCTATGACCATTTTCAAACAACACAAAGTTCTTTTCAATTTCCAAATTATAGCATATTATACCAGAAGAATCCGCTCAGGCTGATCGGAGGAATATTTTTTTACGTTTACATTTCCTTTACTTTTTTTTTTTAAATTAAGGGCCATTATTGGAAGAGGGAAATACGTCATTAAAACAAAATCAAATTTCTTATTTATGTACTTGATATATTCTCAAACCTGGAGTGCTAAAATGTCAAGTTCACCAAACGTTTCAAACAGTTGCGTCTAGGGATCACCGCTACATGTTGCTGTTATTAACTTTCAATTAAATTCAGGTAACAAAAACCATGTGAATCGCTAGCTGAACCTGTACCAAGTTCTTCCACGATGAGACCTCAATTAAGCGGACGCTGCAGTCATCGACCTTGTGTGTCACATGCTAATGCTCCAGTTTTTGGCTGTGTGAAGAGTTTTGGCGGATTTCCGGTTCTGTGTGGAGCGGCTGTCCTCCTGACCGTGATGGTAGTAATGTCAAGTGGTCCCTCAGCACAGGTGCGCGCGGCACCGCTTGTGTTTGTGGAGGAACCCATGATCGTGTCCAAAGAACTACTTACAGGTTAACCCATTGCATTTCTCATAATGGTGATAAGTTAAAATATCTTAAATTCAATTTTACTGTTACATTTATATTAACGTTAATTTCTCCTACATTGTGTGTCTGACTTTTCATTTTTAAGACAAATAAAGACATTGAACCATTTTTAATTTTATCATTGGTAGGCTAATCTGACGATGTTCTGTTTACCCGGGAAGGTTTAGTAACAAGCTCTGATTCATTGATTTTTAGCAAAGTGGTGATATATTTTTATGGCAAGTCGCGTCATTAAGAAACGCTTATACTTAAAATTTTGAATCCCGCGTGTGGGAGCAGTTAGCCTTAGAAACTATTACATCATTGTCGGATCTGATAGAAAGAGAAAAGAATATATTA
>JAWDGP010002498.1:62500-137500 GCA_033675545.1 Elysia crispata
AAAGATATAGTCTGATCAGAGTTATTTTGTCCTATATTTTCTATACTTTGGTAATTTAAAGCAAGGGACATCGATCATATTTTCCAGTCTTATAAAAGCAATTTTATCCAATAGTTTTGATACCGGTACTCTGCAAAGCTTGATTAAAATGTTTCTTACCCTGGCTTTTTTGCATGCCTGCATGTTGTCTCAAACCCAATGGAATTAATTTACAATTAGATTGTATGCCAAGTTGCTGTAAGTAAATTTCAGATGTCTTCTTACGTGATAATTGTAATTTCTTATAAGTAAAAAGTAAAAAAAGAAGCAAAAACAAAACAACTTTCTTTGTTGTTAAATGGCGTTATAAGAGTCAATCTTAATTTCTTTTAATAAAAATATTAAACTCACTTCAAACCAAATTAACTTTTCCATTTTCATTTACATAATTTTTTTTTTCAGATTGTGCTGAGTAGATGATACAGATCATTCATATATTTATGTTTATTTGCAATGGGTTTACTCTCTTCTAATCTAAAGATATGCATATAAAGAAGTTTCTAATTTATGTGTCACAGTGATTTAATACGTGTTACCTTTATGCTGAGATTACTTCAAGATAATTTTTTATACATTCGTTTCCTATAATGAAATTACTCATTGTTGATAAATCCCTTATAACCTAAATTTGCATTACAGACGAAATAATTATGACTGTAATAACTTACGCAATTAACAACAAAATATTCATTTTTGTTTAATATATCAAAAGCATTCAATTTTGTCCTAGTGGGTTATGAATGTAAAAGGAAAGTAAATTAGATATCAAAGATGCTTTATCATATTTTTAACAGTGTTTTGCACAATTTCTGAAATATTTAAACATCTTTTTTTTGTGATGGAGCATTTCTTAAATGCAGAAACGCTTTTTTTTTTTTTTTTTTAAATTTTCACCCAGGAACACCCTAAATTCCATCCTAAATATTATTGCTTTAATTAATGCCATGGTGTTTGATTTTCATTAATAAATTTACATGACGTTAATTCTTGTTTTTGGAGCTTTCCCATATCAATGCAATTGCTTCCAACCAATGAAATATGAATTCATTTCAATAATTTCAATTGAAAAGAAAGAGCCAAACTATGCCTTACTTTTAATTATCATTTACATATTCATAAAAAAAAGCATAGCTAGCAAAGGCACAAATTAAAAATTTACCTGTTGAAAAATTTCTACAAATAGGTGATGGTTGCCAACTTTGTGACTGCATAGTCTTGATGTATCATACATTTATGCATTGGCTCAGAGCTGGTATTTGGAGTTGCAAAAACTCTCAATTGAAAAACTTTTATTTGAAATTTTCAAATTAATGTGAAAGCTGTCATAACTTGCAAGGGTTTAAGACCTCAATAGTGTCCTGCGAGGAGAGAAAGGCTTGCACCACCTCTTCACACAATCTTACAACTAGTAGTGGAGGCAACACCAGAGACATAAAAATCATTGATTTTGTGCTCTCTGCTTGAGAACTAAAGCCAGTCAATGATCTCATTATTTCCTATAGTGAGGGCATGAAACCTTTTATTTCTTATTCACAAATATTACCTTTATTCTACACTAACGTATATTTCATTTTTAATAAAATTCACACTTAGCTGAGGAAACACTGAGACCAAAGAGTAGAACAATTTTTAATTTTCTTATTTTGTTTTGATTCCTTTTAATACATGTCAACAAACAGAAATTAAGCACATATTCATATTTTCCAGGATTAAAAAAAATCTGGCTTTGACTATGATGCTGCTTTGAATCTTTTTTCAGAAGCTAAGATTTTCTATTTCAATGAAACATACTAAAAATCTTTAAGATCTTGGAAAACATTCACTGAGCTAAATTAAATATCTCTCTATTTTTACCATCACCTCAATGTCAAGGCAATACTGGTAACTAACATGATGCTGACACTCATATTGATATCTGATGCCACAACAGAAAATGATTTTAACAAAAGTTGCAAGCCTAAATACTTCATAAGAAGTGACTCTGAAGCCATGTTTAGTTTCACATGTGATGTAGTGGGGCAATCTTCATTAGTTCACCAGAACTATTTAGCGATTTGCTTAACATGGACAAAGCAGTATTAATAAGTAAGCAGGAATTTTAATTCACTAAAAATATTTGATTAGGCAGAATTTAACACGCAATAATATCTTAAGAATTTTAATGAAAAATATGAAAATTGAAAGGACAAAATGTTGGATTTGAGTCAATATCAAATTATCTGGCTCTGCTTACATTCATATCAGGAACAGAGAGCGCAATGGCTCTGACAATACAGCAGGGTTAAAAAATGGACCTGATTTGAAAGGAAAATTCTACTTGCAGCATATGTTCTGGCACTATAATGAACAAAGGCTCACATTACCAAAAAATTGTCCTTAGTTAAAGAGACTTACTTATTGCCGTTATTTTTAAATATAAATTCAGCACTGAATATTTATTTTGAGTAAAGATGTAAGTAGTTCAAAATTTGAAAAAAAAAAAAAAAAAACCAGAGCTAATGAGGAGAGACCCTAAAATCAGTTACAAATATGGCTTCAGCACCGCATTTGCAACAAATGATTTGTATAAAGTAGGTAAAAATCAAATCTTGGTTCTTTTTTTGGCAAATATGTAACAAACTACAAATGAAACAGAAAAAAAAATTAAAGTACTCAAAGCTTTGAAATAAATACTTAAGCTGTTTTGAAGAGGATCAACCTTTAAGAGTGACAAGGAAAATAAGGAAAAAAATATTTTATTTTTAATAAAGAAAGGGTTCTAATAATCTAAATAGCACCTAGTTTTGATCTACATGTATATTGTTCCATTATACAGTAGTGTACACACAAGTCCAATTTTTTAGTTACCATTTTAAAATTAAACACAAATATTTGCCTGAAAAACAAAAAGTACATATAAAACTTGCAGTTAAAAAATCTTTTAATAGTAGTCACCATTTAAATGCACTTCAAATAAGCACACATTCATCTTGAACATTTTTACCAGCATAGTTTACATGCATATTAGCATGATTAGTTCGATTAAACCCATCCTATAAAAATGTACTTTGTGTTAAGACAGACGTTGCTGCAGGGTCAAAGCTTGGCTCAGGTAGCCTCATAGCAAATAGACTTGCTATCAATTTTGACCAGGGCAAACAAAATAAATTTTAAGTAGGAAAACAAGACTAATCCTTAAACCTGAATGATCCTTTCCCAAGTGGTCTTTGTGAAAAAAGGAGCAGATAACATGGGTGAGCAGTCCCAATTGCTGGCGTAATATGAGAGTAATGAAGTGTGGTCTAGATGTGAATGTGTGTCTATGTTTAGCTACTGGATCAAAACTCATCCTCTTGTGCCCACTCTGTCCTCTCCTCATTAAATTTTACATAGTATGGACATTTGTTGATGAATCAGTTGGGTACAACACCTCTAAGGTCAGGCATAAAATAACTATAAAACCCCACATCTCTTCACTTCAACTTAATAAACGTTTAACAGTAAACAGCCTGTACAAAAACAAACAGAAAATTTGTTTTCGTCAGTTCACCTTCAAACATAAAACCAAAAAGGCAAAAAGTTAAAAAGAATGATGAAAAATAGGTATGTAAATCTAAAAAAGTCAAACACCTAAAGAAAAGCACAATATATACAGTTCAATCTGTGTTTCTAAAGCAAAATTTGAATCATCAAGATAAAATAAACAGAACAGAAAATAGTAATAAAAATATCAATTCCTAAATCTTTTATGTTGCATAGGGAGGAAATATGAAGATACTTTTAATTTTTGAGTTACTTATCATGATTTAAATGCTGGGGAAATGTGGTACTTATAAGAACAACTTAATTAACTCAATGTAATAGTTTAGGTATTTACTGTTGGTGACTTCCGTCAGATGGACTTTGCTGATTTGTTTGTGGAGAATATTTTTTTGGTCTCATATATCAAACAATAAAAATTGGGCATCCTCTGAATCTAACGATTGGATTAGACCTAGAGAGCAAGAATTGGTTCAGTTACTATATGCACACACTCCTTGTCTTCTCTTGTAGTCCAGAAGCAATTCATGCCTGAGCACATGGAACACAAAAACACTTAGACATGGAAGTGCCTGCTGCTCAAAGCAGCTTATTACCCTCTTTGTGATTTGCTTTTCAGTATTAGAAAAAAAACATTTGAAATAACCAGATCTATTTATTAGACTTTGATCTAAACAATATATTTTGTGTTACTTAAAACGAGGCAAATATTCCCTGAAATTAATGGACTTAAAATTAACTGAAAATTAGAATTTTTCCAATTCAAATTATTTTGACTTCATAGTGTAATAAAAGACATCTACAATTAAACAATTATGCAAGGTGGTGATTATATCTACACCAAATTCCTCTCAATGTGTAGTTTGCATAAACACATACCCTTATGACTCCCCAAGCACTAAATGTTATAATTCAGACTTTGAAGTCACTAAAAAATACTGAAAGAATTGGATAATTATGATATATTGTAAAAAATTACCACTCTACATATACAAATTTGACTACTTCAAAGTCTTGCGAGAAGAATATCTAGATGTAGATGTTCTATGTAGAAATACAGCAAGAGTAACAAGCAGCCAGCCAGTTTGCTCTCCAATCCTATATTGTCTGAATCTGGTCAGCCAAGGACATCAGCTGGTCTATGCTCATGAAAGTGGTCTCCCTAGTAGCAGTTTCTACTACTTCATACAGTGCTGGAGATTCCAAGGCCTAAAAGATAATTAAAATCAAAGGAAGAATGTATTAAGATATGGCATATTAAAAATGATTGAGATATAACTAACAAATGCAAGATGTGTGTCCTTGTGTCAGAATTTTGTTATTGTGCTGGAGAAAAAAAGCAACAAAAATATTATTTATTTGTCCCTAAGTTTGTCAATGTTTCAGAGGAAAAAGAGGGAAAAAAATGAAATATTCCTGCTTAGTATCAAAACTGATATTGCAAATATGTTTCGTTTCAGCAGTTGTTTTACTTGCCCGACAGGACTTAAAATTTCATAATGGATGAATCACATAATGAAATGAATCTCTTGATGAAATATTAACATTTTCAGAAAACATGGGCAATCTAAAAAGATAAAGATAATAAAGATAAAATGAGTTTGCTGGTCTGGTTCTTGACTTGCTGGGTGAATGAAAAAAAACTCCTTGTGGAGATGTTGATTATTCTAAAATGAAATTCTATATCTATGCAAAGAAAATACAAGTCAAAACCATTAAAAGAAAGAAAAATGGATATGAATATTTTAAATGTTCAAAGTTAGAGGAAAGAACACATGAGTTTTCAAAGTGGGATTCTCTGATACGTGTAAAAACAAGTATAAAAGCTGCATGGCAGGGATAATATTAGATCTACTATATGTATTTTTGCAAAGATCAATCATGACAAAACACAATTCAAGAAAGAATGTAAACTACATGAATGAGTGGTCTGTGAAAAGCAGGTAGGACAAAATGGACTGAGCACAAAAACATGTGAGGAGAGAAATAAGTTGAATGGTGTCAAACAAACAACCTTATTATCGGAGACATATGGTTTCAGCAACCAACAAGAAGGAAATCGACATGGAAAAGCCCAGGAGATGGAAACAGAAACCCGATTGATTACATCGTGATCAGTAAAGATCTACACTGGAGCAGGCTGTTAAAGTGATCGTGTTCCAGACATCAAACTTGACTTGGCTTTATTAAAATCCAACCAGACCCTTTGAGAAAAGTATAGTGATGCTCTTCAAAATAAATTTGAAGTCTTAGAAGAAGCTGAGGAAGTGGAGCTACAACGGGCAAAGTTCAAAGTAACGGTGAAACAAATTTCAAGAGTCAAAAGGAAAACAAAACAAATATGGATGACTGAGGATATTTTGGACCTTATGGAAAATAAAAGAAGCAAGTAAAAATAATCGAAAAAAATACTAAACATTGCATAAGGAAATCAGAAACAATGTGATGAAGCCAAAAAGAAGTGGATCAATGACAAGTGCAGAAACATCAAACTATATTGCGGAAGTATGGATCAGACAATGTCCAAAAACATTGAAGAAATCTCTGGAAAGAAAACATGGTCATCCACAGGATGTCTTCAGTCAAATAACGTTAACATCATTTTGGAAAAAAATATCCTAGACAGGTGGGCAGAGAACATAAGTAAATTTTTCAAAGACCTCAGAAAGTATTACAATGTAGAAATAGCAGCAACTATTAAACATTGTTGAAGAATATAGCAGAAAGAAAAGGTTGGAATCGAATAGCAAAAAGACGGAAGTAATGGTTGTCAGTCAAAACAATATGAGTGTCCACAGACCAACATCTTTATCAAGGGGAATAAACTGAAGCAAAGGGATCAATTCAAATACTTGGGTGCCTGAATATCAAGTGATGGATGCAACAACACTGAAATTGCATCAAGAATAGTGCAAGCAGAAACAAATTTCCGGAGAATGAAATCTGTATTAACAAATATGCACGTCTTGATTCACACAAGAAGAAGAGCCCAATTGTGCTATATTGAATCCATTCGAATGTATGCATTGGAGGCCTGGACAACTTTAAAATAATCACATAAGAAACTGGAGGCAACAGAAATGTGGTTACTATGGAGAATGCTACAAATCTCATGAACTGCAAAAAAATCAAACGAAATAGTGCTACAAGAAGTTGACACGACAACATCACTCATAAATAGAATACCTGAACGACAGGCAACCTTTTTTGGCCATGTGATGAGAAGAGAGAAACTATAACATCTTGTGACAACTGGAATGGAAATCACAGCTAGGTAAAACAGCCAGAATAAATGATGGATGGACCAACAAAGTAAGGACGAGTGACAGAGACACTAAAGCCAAAGGTGACGAGGGATGGAGATGAAAGGAAGGTTATGATTGCCTATACTAAAGAGCAAGGCACATGATTGATTGATTGATTAATTTTGGTAAAGTTGACACTTAGCTATCCATTAGATTAATGCGTTCAATTAGCAAAACTCACCTACCAAATCATAAATTAGAAGCACATTTTGCAGTACTTTACAACATCATCATCATCATCAATGCTTTAGCTTAATTCATACATCTAAAACATTTAAGCATTGGGAACTTTAGAAATATAATTGTGTAAAATTAATACAGAGACAAATTTATGAACCGATGGAAAAAATGTTTGATAGTTGTTTATAACCATGTTAGCTTTGAATATAAAACAAGAGTAGTAAACAGTATGGAAATTTGTAATTTCTGAAAGTATTGAGCACCTGAACAATGGTAAGATGGCAATTTAATCAGACAGAGAAAAATATAAATCTTGCTAACATTGTTAGGGTACCTTATTGACATCTACATAAAATAAGATAGAGATGTAAGCACCACAAATGATTTTCAACTTTATGAACACGACAGATCAGTGGAAATTATACAAAAAGAAAAAAACTAATCAGCAAGTATTGAGAGGGAGAAATCATTGATAAGTTACCTTTACTCCTAAAATGATTGTATATGGATATCCCAGACGATCAGCATCCACCTGCCTGCGACCAATGGTCAGATTCATACGGTCATCTATAACAATTTCTCCTTGCAGGTGACGTCTCTGTGTCAGAGAATCACTGAGTGACTCTGCTGCAGCAAGGTAGTCTTCGCCACGATTGCCATCCTGGAGGAAATTGTGAATGTTAGACCACTAATCATAGACAGTCAGTTAAATAGTCACCTGTGGTTGTTTTGGTTTAAAAGATCCAGAAACTAAAAAAGATAAAAAGGCACAAGAAACACATAAATGTAATGCATATTTAGAAAGAAATATTGAAACCAGGGGTAAGTATGTTGTCATTGCCTTTTTTTAAAGCCATATAAAAACTGCAAGCCTACAATAAATCAATAAAACGACAGTAGCAAGATAAATTAATTATCTTTGTGCATAGAACAAAGGTAAGAGACTTAGACTAAGTTGATCTTGCAAATGTTCACGGCCATACATTCTATAAGTTTGAAATTTTACTTTTACACTTTTTCTTTAGTACAAGAATTTTCCAAAATGCATCAATAACGAATGCAAGATGCGTGTACATATAGTACAAACCATTTAGTCCAAACTGCCTAAAGAAATATTCAGTTGGCTTCCCCCCCCCTACTCTAGCATTTCTTAGATCCTTTAATTTTTAACTTAAAACCTATTTTTTCTTTTAATTATCTCAGAGATACCTTTTTAGGTATAATGTAAATCTGATGGGGTGCAACCAAACTAGGCCATCTGATCCCAGTCTCTGTAGACAAAGCTTCAACTGTGGCCTGAAGAATTCTAGTGATGCCAAGACCATAGCATCCCATATGGAAATCACTAGTAACATGAATGAAAAACACAAGGAATAGATCTTTACATGGAGGAATTCACAACACAGTAGAGTCTATTCATGAAAAGTAGGAAAGTTAAAAAAAAATATCTCTTATCCAACATCTTTAATAAACCTTTGAGTACCCTTATATACATTGGTATTAAGATATCATTGTAACAAGGTACAGTATTTAGCACCAAGGAAAGAAATTAGCTCCAATATTGACACAATTTTGTTTTGCTATGCAACTTCAAGACTTCAAGCATCAAGTGAGTATAAATACTTACTGTATTGATCAACCAAAGCAATATTGAAAAACAGCTAATTCTTTCTTTTCCAGTCTATATTTTTTATAGGTCTTTCTAAAAACTTCATATGGTATGTAGATATAAACAAAAAAAAAGAGCCGAGAGGTGCACTAATTTGCAGGACATTATCACTACCATTTATTTCTATCTTCATGATAACAAGCATTGAAAAGAATCTTCATATAGATTGGAATTTTACAAAATTTAACTTCTTCTTAATTTTTCTTCTTCTTGAGAGTAGCTTCTTCTTAATTTTTCTTCTTCTTGAGAGTAGCTTCTTCTTAATTTTTCTTCTTCTTGAGAGTAGCTTCTTCTTAATTTTTCTTCTTCTTGTGAGTGGGAAAAAACTTGTGACACAGATAGAGCTGGGATTGGCAAGAGTACAAAAGTGGTGATTGTTTTTGTGCAAGTCTAACAAAAGCCAGTTGGTAACATGCAAAGGAAGGTTCATGTAATGAATTCCCTTGGAAGATCTGGCATTCAATCTGATAGAAACAGAAAATTGATTGAAAACATTATCACAGTCCAACAACCGATGCAGCATAATATGGCACATTTGCTGTAGAAAAACACTATGTGCAACAGCAAATTTTATAGAAAAATAATTATTTATTTATTTCTATGGCAACTTTTTATAAATGCCATAAAAATAAAGACTCCAAATTTTGTGAATGTTTTTTGCCCAAACTTTATACCTTAGAAAAAAAGGGCCCTAAAAAATCTGTGCATATTAAATAAAAATAAAAAAAAAGTATACACAAAACTGATAATTTTTTTTCGGTGTGGTAATTTATATATAAATATATATATGGCTCAATGCAATTACAACAGGAAAGCCTAGTTTTGAAATCCATTTTTCAAGATAAAGATTATACCATATGTCTTGGTCTAAGGGAAGACATTAGGCTTTAAGATCAAGAAGAGCCTCAATAAATTGCTTTGAGCATCTTGGTGAGAAAATGCTACCCCCCGCCCCCTCTTTTTTTTTCTAAAGAGCTGGGATAATAATTAATCAGAACACAGACATAGACAAATATTTCAACATCGGTTTAGTTAACTAGTCACAATTATTCAGCAGCAACACCTTTTTTTATCCGTTGTTGGCAGCCATCTTTATATGATTTGATCAAATGACAGCTCTCTCTCTCTTTTGACTGCCTCTTAGCTAAGCTAACTAGCTAACATGAAAATAGTATTTGTGTCCTAACCACCTGTCTTTACCACTTTTCAATTCAATCATATAAATATCAAAGCTAAGCAATTGACTTGAAAATACTGCACCTCTTTAATCCTGACCCACTTAGTCGCAAAATAGAAATAGTGCTGTTGGCTTCAAAAGGGGTCTACACTAAAAAAAAGTAGATTTAAATACTGTTGCAATAAGAGAAATGAGCTGATCAGCACCATAATGAAAGCAAAAAATGTATTACAACAGTTAAGAAGAGGAAATTACTTTTGAATATTCAATGTCCAATTGGAGTTCATTTTGTTTTTAACATACAGGAAGTAAGACAATATCTAAATTCCTATGCTTTGTTCTACTCTCTTTTCTGTATACAAGAGAGAGAGAGAGAGAGAGAGAGAGAGAGAGAGAGAGAGAGAGAGAGAGAGAGAGAGAGAGAGAGAGAGAGAGAGAGAGAGAGAGTGAGGGGAGAGAGGAGGGAGGGAGGAGAGAGAGAGAGAGAGAGAGAGAGAGAGAAAGAGAGAGAGAGAGAGAGAGAGAGAGAGAGAGAGAGAGAGAGAGAGAGAGAGAGAGAGAGAGAGAGAGAGAGAGAGAGAGAGAGAGAGAGAGAGAGAGAGAGAGAGAGTATTTAAATGAAATTCTTGATCTCCTCTGATTGTCAAACTTACATCATAGTGCTTCCATCGGAGTCCATATACACAGCTTTAAATGGAGAGGAGTATTTTGTGCCAAGGTAAAAAGTGTGCCCAACCTTTGAAGAACAATAATATAGATTAATATTGATTGTATCAATGGTTAAGTGAAAATGATAAAATAAATAAAAGATGACAATCAAAATGAAGAAATATGTGATTGGAAATGCACCATACAAAATGCTCACATTCATTTGTTTTTACAAGCTGAAAACATTTTGATACATTGCAGTATAGATTGAGATTGAGGAGAGCTTCTTTTTGTTAAAAAAATTCGTTAAATTCTTTTAATTTGTTGGCTTTCTCTTTGCCAACAATGAGATTAACATAACACAGATATTATTGAGATAGCCATCTAGGATACCCACAACATCTGTATCATTCAAAAGATATCTATTCTCGTGTAACAAAAATCAAGGCCACATTTTCTAAAGTAAAGCAAATAATCAAACCTCAATTCCTTTCTGTTCTTGTAGATCACATTGTGCTGCAGGCATTTGGCATGCACTTGGTAAACTCCCATCCTCTGAACACACATGAGTAAAAAAAACACAGCAACTGAGTTTTCTACTAAAAAAAATCATTTTGTATCCCTCTACCTGATCTGGCAAGATAATTAACTGCAGATCCTATCCCCTCATTTAGGCCTGCTCAATTTCCTAAAGATTCCAGTCTACCATAAAGGTAGTTTTTCTCTGCATACTAGAGTCAATTTTTCAAAATAAAAAAAATGAGACTTTTGGGAGTAGGTTGGTAAAAATGCCCAGCAATCTCTGATTCAAGGATGTTTGGTTGTTTTATAAGCACAGACTATAATAATGACAATCTCAGCAAGATTTAAAAAGCATCCAAAAAAAGGTAGGAAATAAAAAGAACTTATCAAAAATTCTTACTCAACCTGCATATGACTTGCTGAATAAACAGACTATCCTGACCTGTTCCATTATCATGTTTAGAAGCATTTGAGCTGGCACTACTGCTTTAGGCTCTAAGAATCATGATAAAATTATGATCACTCAAATAGGACCTAACTTATTTATTTGTTTATGAAAAACATAAGGAAAACCAGCATTAAAGACACATGTAGGATTCACACCACCTATGTCAAATAGTTGAATTGTCATAACTCTTCCATGTGCTAAATCATGTCATTGTAATAAAACTTCATAGCCTGAACTTAATACAACAGAAAAATATACTGACCTGCAGCAAGTTCTTTGTTCATTTGAACTCCACACCTAAAAAAATATGAATATTGAGTCAACTGATGTAATTGGATACTAAACATAAATGCAAGAAATATGACTCGGTGAAAAAAAAAATCTGAAAACTATGCTTTGCTATGGTCCAATCATGCCATTGAGAAATATAGAAATTTTCAATGCACTTTGCTTGAATAGGGACTGTCAAATTACTGGGATAATCCATGTTTTCTTTTCTTCAAAAGCCTCTTGTGCTGAATTTTAAAATGGCCAAAATACAAAAAAAAATTCTGTGCCTTTATTTATTAAAATTGTGAAAGTAAAGAAAAGGAAGCAAAATCTGTCAACATTTATTTTTTGATAAAGGTATGTGCAGTGAAATTTTGTGAGCCGAGTTAAATAAAAAAAGGAATAATTTAAGAGACAAATTTAAAATTGCACACAATTACTGGTTTGTCAGAATTATAAAAAAAAATTTTGAACATTTGAACTCCACACCTAAAAAAATATGAATATTGAGTCAACTGATATAATTGGATACTAAACATAAATGCAAGAAATATGACTCAGTGAAAAAAAAAATCTGAAAACTATGCTTTGCTATGGTCCAATCAACAGGCTACAAAAACATGATGGAGTAAGGTACTGTCGCACAAACCATGCAATCAGCAGAACTTGACGGTGTTGGAAAAAATTCAACTCAAATTCTGGAAGGTCAAAAAACATCACAAAATTGGCCTCTTTATTTTTCTCATCAACACAAAGCAAAAATGACTCCTCATCATTGTATCTAAAGGTGTTTATTTTCTTCAAGTTCTTTCAATGCCTGATGTCGCTGTTACCTTAGTTGAACAAAAAATACCTATTCTAATCTTGAAATGCTCAAAGCATGACAAATTAATTACTTCAGCTATAGAAATTTGGTATTTCTAGCCAATGCTGACCTAAGTTTATTACTCAGTTTATAAAAAATAATGGTAACTCTGCAACTCCATCTACTTCTTCCTTTTTACCCTCACTTTCAGCACACACAAAAAAAAGAAGAAGAAAAAAGACGAAATGTTGTTCTATGAAATATTAGTTGTTCTAATAGCCGTACATCATTTCCACAAATTACCTGCTTTGATTTTTATGTTCTCTTAAAACATTAGAAAAAATGTAGTGAATGTAGTGTGATTGACCCAATTTGTTTCATGCTTGCTTATCTTTGGACAACATGGCTGACAGAATGGACAACATGGCTGACACCTGTTGGCGATGAGCCCTCGGCTCACCGAATAGTCTATAGCTTTCTCTGTCAAAGTGATCAAAGCAGACCAAAAATGTCATGAACGGATCTCTAAACATCGGATCTTTTAATGTGCGATCATTGCAAGGCAAAATAAACATAACGACGAAGAGCTATCTCAACTATCAAAGAGGCAGAGAGATATAAGAGTTAAGATACAGAACACAAAAGACAACAACAAAAGGGACAGGCTGAAAATCGAACGCAATAGAATACTACACACCATAAGAAAAAGACAAATAAAGCTCAAGAATGAAGAAATAGAAAAGAAAATAGAAGGCATAAACAGTGCAAAATGCGACCATGCAATGTTTAAAGCGACAAGATTGCTGTACCAAAAACAGTTTGAAAATCCTAAAGTTGAAGATCAGGAGGGAAAACTTGCGTCAAATCCAAATGACATACTGGACATAGTCTCCTCACATTTCAAAAGTAAATTCGAAGACGAAAAAGTTGAAGAGATAACGCCATTCGAGGGAGAACCAAAACCACTAAAAAATCCAATAACACCTGAGGAGGTGAGAAAAAGCTTCAATAGTTTAAGCAATAACAAAGCCCCAGGAGAAGACCAAATACACGCAGAACTTTTGAAGTATGGCACACCACTGCTAGACCAAACAATAGCCGACTTATTTAACACAACTTTTTCCAAACATGAGAATTTGGATATAAACACAGGCGTTCTTATAGCCATTCAAAAACCAGGCAAAAAGAAAGGTCCCCCAAATATCTTGCGACCGATAACCCTACTCAACTCATTACGCAAAGCCTTGTCAATCATCACTTTGAACAGGATAAGACCCTTTGTAGAAGAATACCTATCGAAGAGTCAAAGTGGATTCCGCCCAGACCGTAGCATGGCAGATGTTGTCTGGACCCACAAATGGTTGGCCGCAAAAACACTGAAAGAAGATGTCATCATAAAAATTTCAGGGATTGACATGAGTGCGGCGTTTGACACAATAGATAGAAACCAACTGCTCAACATAATCGCAACAATCGTTAACGAAGATGAGCTGAGAATAATACGCTTTCTTTTGAGCAATATAAAAATAAAAACAAGAATCAATGGCGCCACAAAAACAAATACATTTATAAGCAATGTCGGGACTCCCCAAAGAGATAGCCTTAGTCCAGTCCTTTTTATTGTCTATCTAGAACACGCTCTGAAGGAGGTCAGAACCACACTACCCAGACCAATAGTGAAATATGAAAAAGAAATTCCAAACGAGATAGCTTACGCAGACGACGTGGATTTTATCGGACAGGACTACGTTAACATCAACGAAATCCAAGAAACGCTACATAAGTACCAACTAAAAGTAAACACAGACAAAACAGAATTCACAGCTCTTTCAAAAAACGAGGAAGACTGGAAAAATGCAAAGAAAGTGGGCTCACTCATTGGTGATCTCGAGGATGTAGAAAGGAGAAAACAGCTCTCCACCGCAGCCCTCAACAAGCTTTACCACGTGTGGATGAAAGGAAATAAACTCAAAACCACAACCAAAATACAACTTTATAAGTCCCTTGTGAAATCCATACTACTATACAACTGTAGCACATGGGCACTGACTCTCACCAAAGAAGAAAAAATAAACGCTTTCCACCGAAAACAACTGAAAAAGGTCCTAAACATTAAATTTCCAGTAAAAATCACAAATAAGTCACTGTATAAAAAATGCCAGGAAAAGCCCCTCTCGCTGCAAATTCTAAAAGCCCGGTGGAACCTCTTTGGGCATATTCTTCGTAGAGACAGCGACATCCCCCTGCCAACAGAGCAACAAGAGCCTACTTCATCCAATATGGCCACAAACTAAGAGGACGGCCGACAACAACTCTCCCAATCGTACTGAACAGAGATCTAGGACTAATTGACCATTTTAGACTCCATTCAACCGATGATCTGGTCAAAATCACTGAGCTCGCAAAGGACAGGAAACAGTGGAGAGAACTCTCTGCGAGGATAGAGAAAGCTGCCGAAGCGTCACAGACGGTGAACTGGGATGCGACACGGCAATAAGTCAAGTAAGTCAAGTATCTTTAGTTGAAATCAAGGGAATTTTTTTATTGTATGTCCCATGATTTTCCGACTGATTTTACACAGAAGAAACAGTTCACTTCTTCCTTAACCTTTCAGTCTGTTTTTTTTTTTTTTTTATTTAATGAAATCATCCAGAAATTGTATGTCAGGATTACACAAGGTGAATATGAATATTTGACATGTGATACATTGCCTTTAACTTCACCAGCACAGCATTAACAAAAGAACTACATGTATATATCACTAGCACTGAATCCAACTTGTCACAACTTGTGCACATTGCTGGAACTAACAAAATAACAATCTAAACCATGATCCGTTTAAAATTTGCATTAGTGCAGGTGCCACTGTGATAGAAATACGATCAATTTTGCTTGAACAGGGACCTTTACTGAGTTTATCATGTAAACTTTGAATTGTGATTTGTTTCCATGCATGAAGTCTATCATCATCTTATTGATACAGACATAGTATAAGTTTCTTTTTTCCCTTACCCCCCCCCTCTCTATATCCACATCTATATCTCTTTATTTGCTCCTGTGCTGTCAGTTTTTAATGCCCTTCTTACTCATGACTTGTCAAGGTTAATTCAGTTTCATTATTTTGTTGGTTTCTACCTTTATTACATTACTCTATAAAACTGAAATGAGTTTTTCCTATTATAAATAGATTTTGTGATATATTCACTTCCTTTCTGTATATTGTAGAATGCCTAAGACTTTTTTTTATTGATTTACCTTTCACACAGCAGCACAGAATCTTGGCCAACATCAGCAAAATAGTGATACTCATGGGACAGACTGCCTCCAATTATACCTGTTGCTCCAGACACTGCCAAAAAAGAAGCCATATTGAATCAGTAAACATTGTTTTTACTTTCATGCCATTGAGAAATATAGAAATTTTCAATGCACTTTGCTTGAATAGGGACTGTCAAATTACTGAGATAATCCATGTTTTTTTTTCTTTAAAAGCCTCTTGTGCTGAATTTTAAAATGGCCAAAATACAAAAAAAAATTCTGTGCCTTTATTTATTAAAATTGTGAAAGTAAAGAAAAGGAAGCAAAATCTGTCAACATTTATTTTTTGATAAAGGTATGTGCAGTGAAATTTTGTGAGCCGAGTTAAATAAAAAAAGGAATAATTTAAGAGACAAATTTAAAATTGCACACAATTACTGGTTTGTCAGAATTATATAAAAAAAATACAAGATGTTTTTAACTTATGCAAACATATATGCATAAGAAGAGTTTGACCAACAAGAATAGCAAGAACCTCTAAAAATAAACTCTTTAAAATACCAGTTTTTTCTTAATTCAAGTTCTTCAAAGATACCTGAAATAATGAGATAAAAAAATTATGAAGGGACACATTAAAACATAAAACTAGTATTGATTTAAAAAAAAAAATACTTTTCCCCCTCTTTTCTTTTATTTATTTTATGAGCAAAATTACCATGTTATATTATGAGAGAATTGATTAGGAACATTATTAATGGAGTTTTACTGTATTTAACCAAACTATAACCTGCAGAAACCCTTCAGTGCCAATATGGATACAGTCGTCAAGTAGCAGGAATCAAGTCCGCCAAGGGCACTGATCTTATCCTTGTTTACATGCCTTTGCTTGTTTCAATAAACACTCCAAATCAAAAGTTTACCATGATGGCTGATTTGATTGATAATCTACACTCACATATGACAATATCTATCAACACTGCAAACTTGCAAATGCCCCAAATAAATTTTAAAGCCCACTTTTAAGAAAAAGCTATAATTTGTTTTTGAATTCCAGATGTTAAAAATATATGCATATAATTTTGTTGAAATTACCTTTTACATATGGAACTCCAATTCGGTCAAATAATCTGTTGTAAGCTCCACACACTCCATTGTATGTATCTAAAGCTGTTTCTTCATTGGAATCAAATGTGTACATGTCTACAATGTAAACATGGCAGATAAAGCAATGTTACATGAAGCATGTGGTTTCTGGTGTAAAACACCAACATTTTTTGGTAGGTTTCGAAACTATCTATTAGATTGTAGCATACATTGAGTTAAAACAATGATGAATCAAGTTTAAAGTATATTTTTAACTTTCCTGTTTAAACTATCTTTGATGTGGGTATGTCTAATAATTCAATTTGCACTGCTGTTTCACTAGCTGTGCAACTTATAAAGGGTGCTCCCTTATGTGCGCGATAATTTATAATACAAATCATACTGAACATAAATTTGTCTTAAGTCCAAAAGATATGTAAATGTATTTCTAACTGTCCAAATGATAATTGTCTTGAGACTTTACAACTCTTAAGTCTTAATGAAAAGATAAATGTCAAGCATTACTGTTTCTGAACATGGAGTTTGTTTGAGAAGCAAGAAGAAGTCATCACAAGATGATCTCATCTTACTTCCATCAGTTCATGTGATGCTGTTACAACATTTATATTTTTAACTTTCCCACACAAGCTAATGGTATCATATGCTGCTCTAAAATTCTCTCTCTAATGGCAGCATTTTCTAAAAAGCAACACCTAAGGAAAATAGCAAATCTGTGATAATCAATTTATATCTTTTCTTTTTTTTGATTATCACTCAAAAAAAAAAAATTAACACAAAAGAAAACTCACATTTTTAAAAATTTATTTCAAGCAACAAACTTTCAAAATATTGATATGCCTTGCACTGGGTCTTAAACTTTTGATCATTTTGATTGCTATGCTCAAAGTCAAACACTAATTGAAACCTCACCTTTCATTTCAAATTCCCGTCCTCTTAATAGACCATACCTTGGAGCCATCTCATCTCTAAACTTGCGGGTAATCTAGAGAGATAAAATTATATATAATTAGTTTGTCTGTGTTAATGATCAATGCTCCAAGAACAAAATAACTGTAGATATTCAAAGTTCAATCCAAATCTTTAAGAGAAAAACCAAGCTTCTTTATTACTCAATAAAAATTATACACTTAGAATGTCTACATTATCTGTCCAATATTGTTCTTTATACACAATATACTCTGTTAATTATTCTGCAAAATTACTCATTTACAATGCCTTACACTGATCAATTTAAAACAAAATATTTTAAATGATATTTGGGGAGATAATTTATAAAATCCAATTGGAATATCAATTATTATTCAGATTAAACTAATTCAAAACTGTTAAATTAAAAAAAAAGTACCATTATGCCTGTGTCTAAAATAAATAATTTTAGCTATTTCTAGTGATTGAAAGATTCATACTTTCTTTAAATTTTACCTGATAAAGCTTAATTGGCAAATGTTTGTACGAGACTTGTGCAATGTTGGCTAAAAGCTTTGTAACAAGTTCTTCATGTGTCTGAAAAGAATAAATACAAAAATATACTCTCATGTAAACTAACAAAAATGTTTCAACTATAATAAAAACAAAAATGTCAAATAAGCAATTCATGTCTAGAGATTAAAAGTTTGTTGGTTGTCTTCTTTACACAAATGATTCTTTTGAATTCTATAGATCAGCCACTATTTTTTTTTTTATGACCAATTTAAAGATTTCAAAACTCTTGCATTCATTTTGTATATTTGGAAGCTGCAAGTTCTTTTTTCGCACACCCCATTTTATTTCAATAAATTTGTTTTTCATGAGGGTCGTGTGCCTTTTAAGTCCATGTTTATCTTGCATGTTTCTTTCAATTATTGTCGTCAGTATTTAAAGTCTAAAACTGTATCCATTATCTAGTATTATAGTTTTACTCCATATTTTGATTTCTATCATCATACAGTTGTTCACATGGATCTATAATCTATTTACTGATATTAATGTTTGAGAATATAAAGATTTCAACAGTTACATGTGGGGTGCTATGTTAGCAAGTCATTCTGATTCACTTAGGGTTAAAGAATTCTTTGCTTTTTAATATTTGCCCTCTTTCCTCTCAACTACACCATCCCTACAACTAATTGGCCACCCCTGCTGCCTCTACATGTGTGGTAAAAAAAAAGTCAAGCACTGTTCAGTTGTTTTTTCTCAATTTCACCTACAGGTCCCAAACAAAACTGATGTTTCTGTCTGTCCATTAACTTGAAGAGTTCACTGCCTGCTGCAGCCCACCTGCCTGGTTAGAAGGAAGAGATTTTCAGAGAACATATGATTTTAAAAACTGTTGATATATACTGATTTTGTCAAGGAGTTTTGCACATAGTGATCATAATCAAATTAAGGTTAATGTATCAATATAATGATTTGTTATGATAACAATAAAAATAATGACAATATATATAAAGATAATAATAACAATCTATATGAATCTATAATGATTTGCAATTTGTACGTATAATGTAGCACAAGATGCAAGTCATAAAATTTGTTACACTCTTCATACGCGAACATTTATTCTTTCTTTTCAGGTTTTGCTTTTTTCTTATATTACTTCAAGGTCAATGTGTAAACATGATAAATTGACACCATGGCCATATCTTGTATATATATATATATATATATATATATATTCATTCATATTGTATTGCCATTGTCTTCCCATCTATGATTTTATTATTTGATATAAGAAGTGTAAACATCATAAGTAATTAATTGGAGTATTTTCCTAATGAGGTTATAAAAGTGTAGGTAAAGGATGAGGAGTCTAAGTTGCTATACCTCAACTCCTGGTGCACATTGAGTAAGAAAAGAAAAAAATAAATTGATTTTCACTTTGGAAACCTTCCTTGCTTGGACCGATTTTCACTTTTCCCCCCTTTGTGTATACAGAAGATGAGGTGGATATGACCTTAGTTGCTTTGTGTTCTGGCAAAACATCTTTCCTAACCGGTGACTGCTCTCTTTGATGAGTATGTTACCCTTGAATTTATTTTGGCTTTTTTTTTTGTAAATAACAAGAGCCGATATAGATGGATTGATATTTAAGGATAGTGTTTCTAGACTGATCATATGATAATTTTAATAAAAATTTGAGGAATCTAACATATGACAACAAAAATTTTTGTCCTTGGTTTTCATATCCTTTGTGTTGTGAAACTGAGTGCCTGAAAATAATGAACAAATTGAAAATAATTCTTCGGCGCTTTCCTTACTATACCCTTAAAATTTTTCATTGACTTAATTTGTCATTTGTCTTCGTATGTTGAAATAGTATTTCTAGAAAAGAGGACTTGTCCAATTTTATAGCACTTAAGTCTTGGTGCTATGTATTTCTTTTTCATGTAAAAAATTTGTATTTTTTTGGTTACCTCATTATATGAATAATGAAAAATTGATTTGATTTCATCCCATGTTTACATTCATACCAAGGCCATTGGGTGTTATTGAAACTTAAATTTCCTCACACTAGTCAATAGTGGTCTCCTGACCTCATGTTTACATTTTGATTATTTTCATTCATGCTGTTCACAAGGAAAGCTTAATGGCACAGGCATAGTATTATTTGTAAGGTTCTTATTAAAACTGTAAGAGTAATTTTTGTCATTTCTCAGATGAGTGCTACCACACACCTATTGATTTAGAATCACTTGATAACATTTTGCTATTGATTTTGATTTCACAAAGCTACATTTGAGAGAGAGCTAGTCTTATATTTTTTTTACATACCTGCAGTTGAGAAAGCTGTTTTATTTATTAGGTCATACTTGTATAAAATAATCAGTTTTAGTAACCATTTGAAGATTTTATAATTATGGGAAGGATGATAAAAGTTAAAGTGCTGAAGATCATGAACACGTATACCAAAAGTATTCTAGATTCAAATTCAATAGGTTAGTCCTTGAACCTGATATGTCTGAGCTCGCCGCAAAGTTAATAAAAAATGGACCAAGACCCTGGTTTGTCAGGCAAGGCTGTACAGCTTGGCAGCAAAAGAGAAAAGAGCAGAGAAAATATTCAGAGAAGGAAGGAGATGTTGTTGGCTAGAATCAATGCTGAAATAGATATAACATAAGCCAACGAATCTAGGAGTAGGAAAAAAAGATGATCAACACGCACTGTTGCCCATATTGAACCTGCTTTCGAAGACCACAAGCAAAACTATGGATGCATTCGTATCCAAATTTAGGGTCAAAGCATAACCGGAGCTGCCATGTAACGGGCAGCCCATAACAGCCAGTCATCACTTATTTTCAGGCCAGAAATGCAAAAAAATCATTAAATTTTCCCTTCGCTATTACTAACACTAGCTAAAAATAATTATGAATCTAAGCTTAGTTATTGAAAAAATTTGGTCAGGTGTGTAACTTGCAGTATTCATCTACCTTTGCCACTGACCTAGATCTAGATAAACTATCTGTCAGGTTCATGTGACGTGCGGTCAGGCACTAGAGTCTATCGACCGTAACCTTTAATCCCAACATCACAAGTGTCAGCTGATCATGTAGGTTGGGTGCGCATACCAGAATTCAAGTGATGACAGGCTGTCACGGACTGTCCGTTATAGGACCGCCCTGGTGTGCTTGGACCCTTAAGGTGCTAGTCAAGTGTTACAATCAGACAGATGAGAAAAAATTTATATTAGCACTGTCAAATTATTAAAAAGCAAGATTTTGAAGTTTTGCAAACCCAAGCAATCTCATAACAAAATTATGAATGGTTAAGCAGAAGTTTGAAGTTTTTGTAAAACTATAAAAGATTATGGGAGTATCTAAATTTGGACCCGATTCCTTGATGGATATGATGAGGACACAAGTCATTTAAGTGTTGATGTTGCATTGCTCTCTCATCCTTGTAAACCTGACAAAGTTGTTTACTGATGCAGTATTGTAGTGGTCAGCTCAACCCTTAGTTTGTAGTGATCAGCTTGTCTCCTGCTGTCAGCTACCGCCACTGCGAGATGATCTTC
Organism: Elysia crispata; assembly: GCA_033675545.1. Taxonomy (NCBI): domain Eukaryota; kingdom Metazoa; phylum Mollusca; class Gastropoda; family Plakobranchidae; genus Elysia; species Elysia crispata. Next base: position 84,435 of record JAWDGP010002498.1, read on the forward strand.
TGTAGTCTTTCCTCCTGTCATGCCTATCCTTACAGGCATGCTGGTTATACCTGGTCACTCCTTAGAGACCCTGCTACTATGCCCTACACTGGAGTCTCTAGAAAATGATTAAAGCTGTCGTCTTCAGAGACCCTAGGAACTTATAGAAAGATCATCATCATCTGAATCTGAATCACTGGAGACCTATCTGGAATTGGTCTAATAAAGCCTTAGAAGTTTCCATTTTTAGGTAGGCATGTTTTCTGAAAAATTTTTTTTTGAAAATCCTGCTTTTTAGTATTCCTCCCTCAATGTTTCTCTTTCCCCCTTTTCTAGACTATCCCCTTCTGTCTGTTATTTTACATATCAATAGTATAACTATTATTATGTAATTCTTTATTTCATAAATTTTTGAACCGCCACTTCAGAAGTCATATGTCTCATTTCCTCAAAGTTTGCCCAACTAAACCTAGAGCATTTTTTGTCCTTTGACCCTCCTATACTACCAATATCTACAATAAGAAATATTAAAGGAAAGCATAGTTGTCCTACCTGATGTCTGCCACAGACTCTCAGGTGCCAATGTTGTCATTGCAATCTTTTGTCCTCCGATAGCTTGCATCTCCTCATCTACCAAACGAGTGAGTTTTTCCAGAGCTCGGAGACCAATAGGTAATATATGAAAACCCCCAGCATAGCTTTGAGCTATGATGTCATTGTACAGCATCAACTGAAAAAAAACATAATTATTCACATGTTTGAAAATGAATCAAAATAATAAGAAAAAAAGTGCAGTTCAAACTCTTTCCATTAAAAAAATACATACATATATATATCTATATCTATATTTTTTGGAATGTTGGCAATTTTTAAATATATTCTTTTTTTTTTAAATATCCTTGGGGGAAAATATTCTTGCTAACGTAGGTTGAAATTTCAATGTTAAATAAAACAAAGAAGAAAAGATTTAAATACAATCTACACTTTTATAAAATGAGAATATCATGCTATAAATGAGGATCACCTTATGACTATGGCAGGAAAGTCCAATCTCTTGTCCTTTTGATTTAGGTTGAAGCTTTCCAAAGTTTTGGAACAAACGTGACACATACCGTCGATGGCAATATGATGCCATATTTATCAGTGAGGAAAATACTCTTCTTTAAGATAGAAAGGATAGTACAAACATTACAAAAAGAAAGGAACAAAATATGAAAAAAGAAATTTAAAAAATTTAAAACAGTTACAATACTGTATATAGTGAGCTTTTCTTTAAAACAATTGAGAAAATTTTTTAATAAAAATGAGTTCCAACTTCTACTTAAGAATATTAGAACTAAAAGAATAGTATCTTGGATTAAAATATATCATAGGAATAGATTTCAACTTTGAATAATTAGATTTAAAAAAAAATAAATCTTGACTATCTGTGAAAAATGAACTTGTGAAGAATTTGTGCAAATTGTATTACGTTTATGTTTTTTGTGTTAAATATTTTCAGGTTTTTTTCTCTCTTCCTTTACACTTCAGGATTGACTCAGTAACTGTAAGTGTAAAAATGGAATGTTCCATTAACACTGCATACAGTATGCATAGTTGTGCCACCCTTTGGTATGTTTCTTGCAGAAACAATAAAACCAATGACAGGAAAGCTACTTGCCCCCATTAATGGGAGGAATTTTTGTAATTTTTGGCCAAGGTATTAGGCTAGAAACATTTATCAACTGATAGCACATGTAGAAAAATACAGAGGCATATAGCTTTAAAATTAATATTAAGCAATTGCATCACAAATAATAACACTCTGTCTAGGGATGAAATGAATGCACTCGAAATATAATTTTATATATATGTGTATATATATATATATATATATATATATTTTTTTTTTTTTTTTTAAATATCATTAAAGAGAAAGTGTATATGTATTCAACATGACAATTCAATTGTGAGATTCTTCAATAATTGATTATTTGGCTGTATTTTTATTAATTCTAACACTAATATTTTCTGTTTTTGCTATCATACAATACTGTGTTATTTATAATTTTTTGATAAATTATGCACATAAATACAACTAGGATATATTGTATCTACAACCAAGCCCAAGCAAACGGATCCATTCAAATACCTGGGTACTTTAATATCAAATGATGGACACAACAACACTTAAATTTCATCAAGGATAGCACAAGCAAAAAAGAATTTTCAGAAAAAATTAATCAATGCTAACAAAATAACCACATCTCAATTCCTATCGAACCCATTCTGATATATGGATGCACGGCCTGGAAAATTTCAAAACAGTTATGAATGAAACTAGAGGTAATGGCAAAGTGATTACTACAGAGAATGATATGAATCTCATAGACTGCAAAGAAATCAAATGAAACTGTGTATGAGAAGTTGATACAGCAAGATCACTCATTAATAGAATACATAAACGCCAAGCAACCTTTTTTGGCCATGTGATGAGAAAAGAGAAACTAGGACATCGTGTGAAAACTGGAATGATTGAAGGAAAATGCAGCAAGGGAAAATATTGTGAATAGATGTTTGATGGACTTACAAAGTGGCTCAAAGTAGGACAAGTGACAGATGCACTGGAAGCAATAGAAATGTGTGGAATGTTATGATCACAAACGCTAAAGAGAGAGAAACCTGATTGATTGACTAAGCATTCAGCATTTGTTCATAATATGCTGGTCACTGACACTACATGCATTCACTTAGAAGATAAAAATGGTTATATCTGAAGATACACTATGGGCAAACTGCTAAACATCACTTAACCTTGTCAGTATAGAGAAGCATGTTTCATATTTATTGTTATCAATCCACAGAGCCAATATTTTTCTATAATTTTTGAAATATATATACAAGTACAAATTATTGTATTAACTGTTAATAAAAACATGCTGGTTCACATAAACTATAAAAGCTAGGGTCTCCTTTCTTTTTTTCCTGCCGTACATATCATATATAGTGTTTGCAAAAATTCTATAAATTACCAAACATATAATAAGTTTTTCATAGTGAGATGAAAGATAATATATATTATGAGAAAAGCAGAGAGCTAAGTAGGTTACCTGTGCTAAACCTAAATGAGCTTGATGATTCGTACGGTGCAGGTTCCACTCTATTAACCCTTTTCTTACTATATTGTCCACTGGGGTCTACCACTGCATATTTTGCAAAGTACAGGTGATAAAGAACCTCCCAATAAAAAACTAATGCGGAACAACTATCGATGCAATATCTCTTCTGAACAAAAAGAAACAGAAGTTTTTTTTTTTACAAAAACAAGTTGTTGGCAACTATTGTCTAGTCAGCCTTACATTTTTCCAAATTCAGCAATTACGTTCTTCATTCAATTTTATTCAGAACCTCTTTGATTTCAGAGCTATACTGGTGAAGAATTTGAGTCAGATCTTGAAGTTTATGTAAATGAATGTGACTTTGACGATGACATTATTACCGGTGTAGAATCAGATCTAAGTCATGGATCGGAAGCTGGTGTGCTTAAATCTAGATCAGGCAATGTAGATAGAAAATTTTAATTTTACGCTTTTTTTTTTCTAATTTTCCCAATTTTTTTTTTCAGAATGATTAGAAAGATCAAACCACATGATTTTAATTTTGATAAAAAGTTCAATCATTTTTCTACATGTAACTTTTTGAATCAAAAATTTAAGTTAAAGCAAAGAGTTTTTAGGTTTTTTTTAAAAACTGTATATCTTGATTTTGACTAAGTTACATCCATATAGTCAGAATTTAGGGAATGCACACTGTTGAGAAGTCAATAAGAAAAGAGTTAAAAGAGTGCTAGAAAGCTACTCAGTGAAAGGTCATCTTGACAAGTCCAAACAGAAGAGACTTATGGGAAAAAACTAAATATCCTGATTTTGCAAAAACGCTAGTAGATTTGTCAAAAATAGCCAAGGAAGTTTAACTGATTCCATCCATTCCCAAGCTCACAGAGTGAAGCTATTCTCTATAGTCGTCCATACCAACCCTGTGAGAGTGAATGTGAAATGTGAGTCTTCTATAATTCTAGCAGATTACTCAAAAAATCTGGATGCAATCAGTTAAAAAAGACATTTTTTTTTTTTTTTTCTATCAAATTATGGATGATCATTAATTTTGCTTCATACTCGCGTAGTAAATCTAGATTTATCGAAACCTTGAAAGTATTTTATTAACAATTCATCCCCTTGAGCGCTCGATTACTGTTATTTTTCTTGTACCGCTCCTGGTTTTTTTTCCTTTACTATTCCCTATCAGCTCCCGTAAAAATAGTCACAATGATGAACTACCAAGTCCAAAAGGAAGATTATCGTATACAAATATGAATAGAAACCAGGTTTTTTCTATTTTCTGACTATGCCTCTGATTTGATTTTATCGGTGAAACATGATTTTTCAGGCATTTTTTTTACTTCAAGGACTTTGGTAACTAGATTCTGCAGTCATGGCTACCATGATAAGTCTAGAGACAACTTAATCCTAAAAATTTCATGAATTTGATGAAATAAATGTTGAGGCAACAGGCTTAGAAGTTAGATATTGAAATAACAAAAAACAAATCAGAAACTAAACAAAATGGCTCACCTTCAAATAGAATTAATTAGATCTTTAGGTCTAGACCTAGATCTAGGCGAAGAAGCTAAAGGCCCTAGTGGTTTATTCTGTTTGCAAAATTATTTTGTGCATGTATTTCAACGTCTTTTTTTTTTTTTACTTTTTACAATTATTTTCTAACGAAAATCACAAATGCACATTAAATTTAACAAAAAGTCGTGATATAGGGAAAAAAGCGATGCAGTTAATTCAGGTGAAAGTTTTCAGGTCTAACCTAAGAAGTAAAAATCTAGATCTAGATACTTTCATGATTAGATGATGTGAGAATATTACATACAAATCTTATGAAAGTATCTCACTGGATCTAGGTAGGTATTCTTGGAATTTTCCTATGATTATTTCCAAGGATATTCCTAAGAAAATCGATTTAGGTTCAAATGCCTTGGAAGTCCCCGAATTTCGGATTACAAATCGAAAGTGAAATTACATAGATTATCAAGAGTTATGACCCGTATTTCCAAATTCGTGTAGGCTTACGACATCATCGGGTCTCTGCCATCGGCTAGACAGAATTAGAAGATCGGTGTCACACACACAGTCACCCAAAACCAACTTTTATAGGAAAATGAGAGTCAATCATACGACTTCTTTACTTTCTTGGACAAAATATTGTTTTGCTTTTAAACCAATTCTTTCGATTTAAAGATTATTCTAAAATAGGCCTATCTGCAAAAAGAGTCTCCGAGTTCTTTACCAGCGAAAGAAATCTATAAATATAATTAGTATGTTTAAATTAAAAACCATATTTGAATTAATGGACAACATTAATGGCTGTTAAGGCTCCTCATTATATGTATATACAGTCAAGACCTGCTCTCTTATACTTTTTCTAAGCAAAGGTCTTCTCAGTCGGTAAATTACCCAGTGTGGTTATAATTAAAAAAAAAAAAAAGTCAAATCCACCCATGCAGCTTAACTTGAGTGTATGATCATTCTCGGAGCAGAAAGAGTGTTTGGAGGTAAGTCCCTTTAACATTTTCATGTGCACCAAAAATACCCATATTGAAAGATTATTTGCATCATTATGAAACAACTAGTTTACAAAAGATTAGCGCAAAAGTATCATTTTGATTCACGTGACTGCAAACATTTGATAGCAAGAATACTACAGGGTCCATTTTCATTTGCTTCAGATGATGCTGAGCAGAGTTAATTCACCTTCCTGCAATACAGAGTCTTCTGAGCACATTCTCAGATTTGTGGCAAGGCAATAACCGAACAAAAAACCCAAAACAACAACAACAAAAATAAATGGCATCTAATAACAAAGAACAAAGACAATTAATAACACTACAAAAGAAATTGCCTTCAACTTCAACTTTTAATAGACTCCAATGCTAACAAACATGTTTGGCTCATACAGACTTCCAGATTCATTCATTCAAATAATGAAAAGATAAACCTGTTTAAATTTTAAATTTTAACAATTAAACATAACATGATAATCATTCCATCGGAGACTGGAGAGAAGATAGTGAGAGTTTTTGAAATGCTTCATTCATTTCATGCGCAAAAGATTTTTCAACCAACCAAAAATCATTATAAATACAACCAATTCTAGCAGTTTATTCAAAACATGACATCTCTCAATCTCTTTATTTTATATGCATTTTCAAGATAATTTCATTATCCAAATATTGAATTGCACAAACATTGACATTTTCTTGTTATCAGTGAATGTCATTGGTAAAAGTGAGATTGCTAATTTTATTACATGCCTGAGGAAGTTCTAAAACTGCAAACTAATTCTATATTGACATTTATAAAATCATTTTTCAATACTAATTAACTGAGAACAGGTAAATGATAGTGAAAGCAAGTAATTACTAAATCATTAGCTTGTAAATAACAACTCAATATGACGTAACAAAAGATGTTATTAGAGATATTTTTAGCCGCGCCCCCCTATCAGTAAGAATTGTGCTTAAAATATGCCAACACATCATTTCATAGAGCAGTAGGACCATCAGGGCAAATTTCAACTTTTAAACAACTATAAAGTTGAAAAATTTGAGAGCATTCAGGGCGCAGTTGAAAACAAAAACGGTGTACGTTCTGTAAATTTTAGACAGAAAAAAATTGCCATGCTTTTTTTTTTTAATTCTCAAGAAACAAAAATATTTCAATATTTTACATTTGTTTATTTCTTTGCCTGTCATCTCAAATATGAGTAACGTTTCTCTCATATCAAACCCAAGCTTAACGCACAAACATGTTGCTGATAGGCTTACCTTTTTTTGTTTTAATTTTTTTTTTAAGTTTTATATTTTAAATTTTTTTTTTTCACATTTTCTACTCTTTTATCATTTTTTTGAGTGTATTTTTCTATCATTTTTTTTTTGTGTATTAACAATTATTTGCGATTGCACAAACATGTTGCTGATAGGCTTACCTTTTTTTGTTTTATTTTTTTTTTTTTGTTTTATATTTTAAATTTTTTTTCTCATTTTTTATTCTTTTATCATTTTTTTGTGTGTATTTTTCTATCATTTTTTTTTGTGTATTAACAATTATTTGCGATTGCAACAAAGTAAGGACACAGTCCATAGGCCATAGCGTGTAAATGTAAAGTTGTCCAAAATTATCAGCCTTAATTCAAACAGTAATAATATCACACAGTGGAGGTAATCTTATGGAAGCCAGAAAAAGATGAGGAAAAATTAATAAAAAAAAAAAGCTCACATATTGTTGAGGCATAAGACAGTTTGAAACAGGTTTTGACTGATATACATTTATAAATATGTTGTACTTGTAGTTGTATATATATATATATATTATATTAATACATCATAAAAGGCAATTGCAGGCTTCAGTGAAAAAAGAAAAAAACCAAATATAGCTGGGGAAAAAGATAAAACAGAAGAACCCATTAGAAACACCATATCAACTTATGATTGTATTTTTACTGGAAAAAGAAATATCTTTAACGTAAAAGGTATTTAAATCAGAGTGAACAAGAAAGGCTTAAAAATGTCATAGAGCATTAAAAATACCTTACTTAATTCTATTCTTAACTAAAAGCTCATAATGGATGTATAATCACTTGAATTCAAGAAAAAATTTGAAACAACTGCTCCCTACTCCACAGTAAGCATTACTGTCTGGTAGTATGATAGAGTAGGCCCTATACCTTCTACCACCAACCCCCCCTCTCAAAACACACATAGTCAGGTAGGGCTTGCCCGACTTAGCTTTACTCTAAATTCTGGGAGATGCGAGCTTTTCAGTCTTTGAACTTAAATAAAAAAAAAAAAAGAAAATAATTCCCAAGGGAGACACTGAAGTTTTTTTAAAATTAATATAGTAGTTTTGAATAATATAAAGCTCATGTTTGATAGAGCAGTTTTTCACGGCCATCATTTTTTTGATTTCAAAAATACAGTGCAAGTATATTTAGGGAAAAAATAGTCAAGGAAAAGTGAAATCCCACTCGACACATTAATTGCCACAGTTGCTCATCAAGCAAGTTTCCTGGGGCGTTTACTAGCACGTAAAAAAAATCCAGAGTTAAGAAGATGATGCGTCAATCCATCCATGAAGAATAGAAATGGAATTCACTACATGTACAAATTTACCACTACAGGTCTTAAAGTGGACTGCAAAGACTTTTAGAAAGGTTTGCCCTTGTTTATCCTTAACCTGTCTCCCATTTCTCTTCCTTTGTTACTCATCTCCTACACCTCTTCATAACAGGACAATTATATTCCACTTTCACCTGATAATCCACTTCTACTTTCCCTATTTCTTACTCCCATCACTTACTTGCCCTGCTTTCTCTCCACTTCAGCACAATCTCCTCTTTTTCTCCTATTTTCTTTTCTTCTTGCCCATATCTCTCCTTTCAACAGTTCTAGTTCTACTCCAATTAATTTTTTTTTCCTTTTTCTTCCACACCCCACTTTCTCTTCTTCTCTTGCATATCTTATTCCCCTTCTGAGGAAAAATCCAGTTCCCGAATAATCTTATAGTCCAAGACTGGAGCTTTCTACCAAGCTGTGGATGTACCTGATGATGAACCTGAAACATGATATGGTCAGTCCAACACTGAGCCAGTATTTTTTTTTCTTCTACACCAATGTGCCTATTGGTTAAACAAGATGTGAGCATAGATGGGTTTAGCTATCATCAGCACCAACATGTTGATGGTAAGAATTTGTTTACAAACCCTTCTATTTAGTCTAAGCAATGGATAGGCCTAGAGGGCATTGTCAGACAACTGACAGTGGATGTTTAAGACTGAGCAAAAATAGTGTGGGAGGGGAGAGGAGAGTCTCTAAAATTTGTTATTGAGGATCAAAGAATAAGGTGTTTTTTTTGAGAAAGAATTGTGACAAGCGTTACATTTGAGACATGATCATAATGAATGTTAGATCTGCAAATATAAAAAAAGAAAAAATTTTAAAGTCACGGCCTTTCAAATTTTTTTCTTTCTTTAACTGGGACACATTGTTAAAAAAAAAAGTCAACATAATTTGATGAAACGGTAGAAATAACGAAGGAACGTAGAGAGGATAAGCAGGGTAAACATAAGCTCAAATAATTTGTGATTCTGAGTGTTGTATTCCATCTTATTGTGCTTAATTGTAACTAACTCATGATTTGCAAAATATGAAAAAACTATGGTTAGTGGGTCTGACATCAGTCTTAAATAGCATAATATGCACCTGCTTGAATCTGAGGTTTAATGTCACATTTCTACCAATGAGATCACTTGAATTGTTGATATGACAGCTTACAAACTTTTAAATGTTCCCCACAGCTCCAGACTTCTATATAAAAGAAGGACAAGGAACGAATCTGCAAATTTTTTTTCGCTATATGATAACTATATATGTTAAAAATTCTTATGATCAATAATTTTTTATTATTCATAAAGGAAAAGAATGCTTCCTACTGCTGATAAATTACACTTTTTGAAAAAAAAAAAATATTAACACATTGACGTACATGAGCAATCTAGCTTCGGTCAAGTCTACAACTAGATCTAGAATAATGTCGCTCACAGCTGTATACATGATTGTTGAACCCCAATTTTTTGTAGATCACCCTCATTAGAAAAAAAAACCAACCAAAACATATAGGGCTACTGCTTGTTTGCTGGAAATTATGGAAACATGTGGTGAAGGTTAAAAATATTGAACTCTGCTGCAACATGAAAACTGCTAAAAAAAAATATGTGCCACTTGATTTTGCACATGCAAGGCGATAGTGGGCATGATAGTAAATTGGCATTTTTTTGACGTTTTATTATGAAACCTGCGGAGGTCTCACCTTTAAGATTCCAAGCACTGAAATGAGACTCAATTGTGATACTTTGAAGAGGCCACTTTAAAATTATAAACATATTTTTAAAGAACTTTTTAAACACTAAATCCTTCATAAATCTCTTATTGGTACCCATTTAAGCCATATTTATATCTGTTTGAGAGCAATAAGAAGGTTACGTTTAAAATATGGTTGAAAGATAAGAGGTCCCTTGAAATAATAAAAATATTAAAGAAAGGCAGAAAAAAAGACGATATAGCCTAATACTTTTTCCATTGGAATGAGCTAGAACCTGTGCCCAAGTCATCAAATATTGCAAGCTCAACAACTAAATATTATATGAAAAGCTCTAATATTTAAGGTAAAAAATGGTTTAATTCATAGGCTATTTATTTACTTTCAAAATGGATATCTAAGTTAATTTATATTTAAACCACCCAAGATCTAAAATGTTTAAGCACTCATTGAACCAAATCAAAATGTGTTTGATACACAAAAATCACAAAACATTTTCACTCATTAATAAAAACATATTTCAAAAGTCAATTTACATTATAAAGCAAAAGTGAAAAGAACTTAAGAATGGGTCTATTAGAGTAAATCAAACAATCTAACCGGTTCTAATTAATAAAGAAAAAGTGACTTGTGCATATTTTTACATCTCATTATATCATAAAAAAGAATCATGTACTATTTTTGAAAGTTATCATAAAGAAAAAAAAAAATAAAACATCTAAGACAATGCCAATCGCTGTTATTATGTTTACAAAAAATATCGCACAATGTAATCTATATTTGAATATAATGACACATTTACATATATCAAAAGATGAATGTCTTTGAAATAAAAAATAACATTTTTTTCACATTGAGTTTTCTTAGATACAATATCTTTTTTTTTAACCAGAAACTGAATATTATTTATAAACACATTTAACCAAACAAATACATGTAGCCTCAGATCTATACACTGATGACACATTGTGTAACTGCAACTTATTCAAGCAACGGGTAAGGGATGATGGGCCTCTAAATTAGCAAAAAGAACAACTTTCGATAAACTTTCAAACAAAAAAATTGTTTAAGGAACACCTTAATACCGTAATCAGTTATTTCAGCATAAACATAATGATGTTAATGAACTTATAGTGAACTTTTTCAAAGTCCACAGAATCATCATCCATCAAATTAAAAAGCTGTACAAATCTATGGTGATAAATAATAAAAAATAAAGAATATATTAAAATAAAATACCTTCAGTCAAATAGGCCTATCCAATCTCTCTCTAATCCAACGGTCACACTTTGCCCTAGAGTTACAAAGTTTACATTTTAAGTATTTTTACCAAAGATTATGCTATGTTACAGTACACCTCGAATCCAACAAACTCGGATTCAAAGAACACCTTGCATTCAACAAAGAGCGTAAAATCTCTGCTTTTTTTTGTTTCTTCTTTGACTCTCTTAAAACACCTTGCATCAAACAAACTAATCTCCTTGGGTTCAACAAACTACAAATACAGGCAAATCCATTAAAGAGTGTTTTTCTACTTAGAAACTATGCAGTTGAAATTCAATCAAAAGGTCCCCTGTCTGTTGTTAAGAAATGCTTAAGTGTATATGTGTTGTGCGCCCAGAGTGCAGGCTACATTATGCCATAATAATACTAGGGACAGGGGAGAACAAAGTATTGACATGCAAGGAGAAGATAACAAAAAGAGAGGGGAAGGGGGCAGGGAGCGGCAGCAAATGCATGGGGAGATCATGATACAGGATCAAACAGCCAAAACGGCGGTAATTCTGGCAATGGTGGGAAGGGTAAAGAGTGGCTTAATAGACACGTGGTTTGTTGATAAAAACGAGGGAGATAATTATGTGGTAATTTTACTTTGGTTCGCTACTTCCCCAGTTCATTGCCTTGTTATGACTCCAACGAACCTTGAATTCAACGAACTTCAAAGAATGAACGAACTAGTTTGTTGAGTCCGAGGTGTACTGCATTACCATTATATTAAATTGCCTTGACAAGAACAAAAAAAAAAAAATGCATAATTTTCACATTGTGAAATTTTTTTTTTTTGCACTTCTTGGAATTTCAAGCATGACATAAAGAGCATAATGATAAAAGCACAGGATTTTTCACCCAAATATTCAAGTATTAAGAAAAAATGTTTGTTTCCACATGTGAAAAGTTGAAATGAAGGTCAAAATTTGGATAGTCTAAAACCAAAGACCTTATAAAGTAAAAATTTCCAGATTTATACGGAAAATTGACATCTATAGTTAAAACAGAAAAAAGTAACAAAAAAGCTTACCTGAAAACTAGTCAGATCTGAGTTGAACTCAGTTGACTTTTTTGGAGGAGATGACAAGTTTCTATTCCAATTTGCCTCTTTTAAGTTCATCACACTCTTTATGCAAAACTTTGCATCACTGAGAAAGAGACCTTATAAAGTGAAAACACCACAAAGAAAAATAGTCTTTACAAAAGGAGGGGACTTATCGAAAAAGAACCAAGGAACTGAAATCAAAAGGAACTTTAAGGAAAACAGAAGAAAAAGAACCACATCCACCAAAAAAAAAAGAAAAAAAAACCCAAAACTGTAATGATAGGAAAGTTGATAGGCATTTGCTTTAGGTGAAAAAAAAATTTGATTAGTCTTTGCCACAGAAGATTTAATCATTTTATCTTTTCTATCTCCAAAAAGGATTCATCAAAATGATTACATGCATTGGCTACACAACTTAAACACTGCTGCTATTGATAGCCATAGTGGTTATGATAATGTTGTTGCTGCTGCTGCTGCTGTTGTGACGATTGTTGTTGTTGATATTGTAACTGCTCTGGACGCAAATTCATTTGGTTCAGCTGTTGTGGCACCATGGGTACAGAATACTGATCCTGTTGAGGGTAGGGCTGATGGTGCTGGAAACTGTGGTGGGAAGGTGGTGGCTGCTGTGGGCTGTAGCTGTAGAAATTCTGGATCATGGAAAGCAAAATCATGGTTGTCACTGTTCAAGTAAAATCATTGAGAAGGGCACATCCCACTTAGATTGAAAATCAAATCTTTATTTTATAACCAACCAGTGATTGCATATGCATATTTACATTGAAATAACTAAAATAAAAATTAAAAAGCTCCTATGCAGGCTACATACAATTTATTGTAAAACTTCCAGATTTCTCACAGTAACCTCATAATCTTTCATATCCATTGTACTGCAACATCCATTTCGCCACCTTCAAATTGGCAATATATTTTAAATCATTCTTTGGTAATTTACAAGATTACTTTATTTAAAAAAAAAACAAAAAAAAACCTTACATTCAATGTTTGGGATGGCTGTGCCAAATGATTTTGATAAACACTGTGGTGTTGGTGATTAATCTGTTGTTGTTGCTGCAGCTGCTGCTGCTGCAACATGTGGTACTGCTCCTGCAAAAATTCCTCATATGCTTCCTCTGCTTCTTCTCCCATCCCACCAACATCACCACTGTGGAGAGGATATCTATCATTAACAGAAAGATAGGAACAACAGGTTTAAAGTTTGCTATCAGAAACTTGAGCAGCAGCCCAAAGGCTTTTGCTGCAGCATAAAGAAGCCATTTTCCATGGGTTTCTCGGCATGCATCATCAGAATTATCCATTGAAATCCCATCTGAATATAATAACGTGAACTTGCCCACTAATAGACTTTTTTAACATCCCCAATTTTTTTTCTATATCTTCCTGATAAAATATTTTGACAGACAAATGGATCTTCAATATCATTACTGTAGAAATTAGGATCAAATTAGGCATGCCCATTCAACTTTGTACATTCTTAATATCAGTGACTGGTCATCTGAATGCCAGTGCTGAGCTGATACTATTTGAATTCATGGCAACTCATCATATCCAAAGTACACTGTATAACTTTCTTCAAATAAAATTGGCTCTTGTGTATTATTGGGTAGGACATTTCATAGATCTAATCATGCAATTTTTTGATATACCGTCATTGCCTAACATAATTATCTTATTTACTGAAATAGGTATAAAAAAAACCGAAAAGGTACCAACAAGTTATAGGAATCATAGCCAGTACTCTCCCCGAATAGCCTCCTTTGCTCTTGTTCAAATAAACATGGCTCTGTGGTTCATTATTTAGGACATTCATAGACTAATTCACACAATATCTGAATATACTATCACTGCCCAAAATAGTAATGCTATGTATTGAAATAAAAGTGGAACAAAAAAAGTGTGCTACTAACAAGTTATACGAATCATAGCCAGTATCGTCCCCGACTAGCCTCTTTTGCTCTTCTTCAAACTGCTTGAAAGCTTCCTCCTCCTCTTCAGTCAGCACATGAAAATTGTCAGAATAATCTTCCTCTGGCAAATTAGCCTCCTGTCGACTACATCTTTCTCCTGCATTGTTGTAAAACACAGGTTCTTGGCTCTGCATAAAAAACAAAAAAAAAATTAAAGAATATATAAAAATGAGTTTTGTTTATGCCTTCCACTTAACATGCATTCTTGAAATATGGTATCAATTTTTGCTGTGACAGGAAAAAGTGTATTTGAAGAAGGATAATTGCTTGTTTCTATCAAGGATAAATATGAAAAAAATTTTTTTTAAATTAAGTTGAATATGAGAAAAATCTTAACTCTTCTTGTGGAGCCAAGTCCACTTATTAATCTGAAGGAGGATTTATATCTTCATTCAATCATAAAACTAACACAAAAAAAAAGAACAAAACAAAACCAAAAACACCTGCAGTTCTTCATTTCCTTTGTTTGTGACAAGATCTAGACCTAGAGATCCATTTTTACCCAATTTTTACCCCTTTTCCCCTGATCAATATTGTCCTTTTCTTCATTGAAAAAGGCCCCCAGACCATGTCTTTTCTTCAAGAGATGAATTTGTGGAGATGATTAAATTTTGGAAACATGTAGAACTCTTATATCCCAGGAGAGCCATATATTAAAACTAAAAGTAGTGAGCTGTAAATGGAACTGGAACATTTCTGGAAGTATGAGAAATCTTTCTCACATCCATACAGCTTAGTTTACAAAAAATAACTTATGGTTGAAAAGAGCATATTTCATATGAGGGTCTTGGATTAATGCAGAACATAATATTCGTAAGATAAATTTAGGATTTTTTTGCAAGAATCATGAATGCCAACAAAATCCGGACTTCTTAAAAGTAAAAATTTCCAGATTTATACGGAAAATTGACATCTATAGTTAAAACAGAAAAAAGTAACAGAAAAGCTTACCTGAAAACTAGTCAGATCTGAGTTGAACTCAGTTGACTTTTTTGGAGGAGATGACAAGTTTCTATTCCAATTTGCCTCTTTTAAGTTCATCACACTCTTTATGCGAAACTTTGCATCACTGAGAAAGAGACATTTTAAAATTGATTGGGCTGATTGATTACAAAGCTTGAGACATACACTGCACTCTATCTTAATAAAAAAAAATAATAAAACTTTTCCCAAAATAATGAGCCACATGAAATTTTGAGAACAAAGCTGTTATACTTATTTTTTTTCTCTTCAAAATAATTAATTAGAGCGATAGAAATTTTGGGCTGAAAAACTTGCAATAAAAGAGAGGGGGGAGGGGTGGAGTGAGGTTTCTTCTATCAGTACTCACTATCTCATTTCCTGATGTGTATTTCACAAGTACAGTGCACACCACTTATATTGACATGCTTTTTCAAGTCCGATTTTGCCCCTATATTTGCTCTTCTTTACTCATATGTCGACATTGATAGCACCAAGGTAACCGGGCAAAAGAGGCCCGGTGACAAAAAACAATCCCATTCATGTCTTTGTCTCTCTCAAAATGCCTCAAGCTGATGCATTATATTGCAAAGCGAGTGGCAATTCCTTTTGTGTACCAGTAACTTTGTTGCTGTGAGTGAAAGTGTGGTGGGAGGATAAGGGTGGGGAGGTGGAGGGGATGTGAGGAGTGAACTGTGGTGCTACCATTGGGCTCGTAGCGTAGTGTTACACATTCAATGATTCATGGGGAATGGAGGGGCTTAGCCTACTGGGCTGAACGGCAGGTGCTTTTGGGCCTTGAACTCCAGGCAAGAGAGTGATGCATGACTAGGCTAGCACTTATCAAGTCTGCAGCACAATTGTCTGTACAGAACCCACAGGTTGAATCTAAATCTAGGGGAGGAGGGGAGGGCGAGTCTGCACAGGAGCAAGAGGAAAGACACATGTATTTATCAAATTTTCAAAACACAGGAAGAAACCGAAAGTTTACAAGTAACTAGTAGTAGCTTCCCCTTAAGTATAAAACACTGTGCTTAAAGTACTTGTGTATGAAGTGTAATTTTAAACAAAAAAAGGTATTTAAATTAACAGACATCTTTATATCAACTTTTTCTTATATCGACATAGAAATTTTGGATCCTTATATGTCGATATATTAGGAGTGCACAGTATGGTTTTAATCATAAATCATGAAAAAAAAACCACTCTACAAACATATTCATTACAATTAAATGTTGATATATATATAAAACCAAACCCACTGTGTACTTTTGGGAATATGTATTGACAAAAACAATTATTGATTCTTAGATAGTGAATCAGTTTGCCACTACAAGGTAATGCATAATTTATATAGTTAATAAAATTCTCTGAAGCTTTCCTTCATGACTATTATCCTTAGGAAGCTTAAGGAGATGCAGAACTTGACATATCCTGAATAGCTCAACAAGTGAGGTAAAAATTCTTGTTACTTATTCTTTGAAAATTATATCAATTGATACTTTTCAAAGCAAATAAAAAAATTAAGATTTAAGACATACAGGCAAGTGTTTTAAATAATTCAACCCCAATCATATTGGCCTTGATCTCAGTCTGCCCAGATAAAGGTGTATAAATAGAAAAGATTCCATTTAACTAAAACATAACTTAAAATCCATAAATACTTTATTAATATTACAATTCTTATTAATTTCCAAATCCTCATAATCTATCTATATGACTAATAATGTCTTGATGAGAGAAAGAGATATTTCAACATCAAACTATCAGATTCCACTAGCTAACAACAGTCAAGGAAAAAACTGATAAAGCAAGAAGTCCGCAGAAGGGTCACTCAACAAGTGTGTGCCTATAAAGATCCTCTGACCATGGTTAAAAAGAGGAAACTCAGATGGTATGAGCACTTTACACGCTCAGAAGGACTTACAAAGACAATCCTGCAAGGAACAGTCCAGGGGAAGAGAAGATGGGGCAGAGAAGAAGAGTTGGGCCAATAACATCCTTAAATGGACAGGGAAAAGCTTTGCTGTCACTCAGGCGATCGCCCACAACCGCACCAGGTGGAGCCAGCTGGTACACCGTTCATCCATCATGCAGTGTCCCTATGACCCTGGCGGGTTACAGGACCAGTAACACTAACAGTAATAGTAACAGTACCATGCAGATATTCAGATGACATTTCTTTCTGCAATAAATTCAGTGTTATGACAAAAAAAGAGGATATGGTGTCACTCTAATAGGCCTTTGCACTTCAACCGCAAGTGAAAGGTTAACTAAAATCCTACTTACTCTGATATCATGGAACTGTCTTGTAAGGACTGTAAGTTGGAAAAGATTTCTTCAAACTCAAAGCACTCCTCTGGCTTAATCTTTACTTCATCCTCTATTAAAGCACCTGAAAGCTGTAGAATTCAAATAGTAACCCAAGAAAAATAATGATAATATTGAAAATTGTATTAATAAAATAACAAAAAAACCCCCTAAATTTACATGATCTTGAAACTGGCAACAAATGTTTCCGCATTAACTGTACCTCTCAGAACTGAATTTCAATTAATTTTTCAAAACCTTCCAAAAATGTTTTTGGAAAAGATGAAAATCTTACTTCTAGAGAGATAATATCAAAGGCCGTTGGAACATTCATGTTTATTAATGTTAAAGGACTTGAAAAATGCAAAAGGGTCTTCTAAAGCACACTTTTTTCAGCATTTGTTTTGTAGGTTATGGCCAGAAAAGAAGCATGTTTTCTTGAAGACACAGAATCTTGAATATTAATACAGAAACGAAAAAAAAAAAGTATACACTGAAATGTTTATTATATTTTGCAAAGTATTTTCACACACATATTTTTTTAAATATTACCTTAAAAAGCTGACAAATGCATTTTATATTTAGATCAACAGGCTTCGACATCACACAATGTGCTAAATTCATCAGTATCCCTGGTAAAAACTTCAGCCTACTAATAGATCCATCAGCATTTATGATCTGAATAGAAGAAAGTAAAATTATTAAGTATGTCTTTGACATCAGATATAGGCATAAAAAAAAGAGATGATATGAAAATATAACAAAAGCTTTTAGATCTGTTAAATTTGAATAAATTTTGCAAAACAATCAGTTTCCTTCTTGAATTTGCTAATTCAATGAAAACATTTTTTACTTGCTGTAACATTCTTGTGTAACCAATCAGTCCTAAATTTAAAAACATAACTATTAATTTTACCTGAACATTCAGGAAAACTTCAGCCATAAACATGGCTAAACCTCTGAGGCGCTCCTGATCCTCAGGGCCACCATTCACAAGATCAGTGCGTTTGTCATATTCTATTTGGCACCTGGAGTCAGACAAAAAAATTAGAGAGGAAAACTTTTATTTTTACAGCCTCAAGACAAGCATAGGAAGGACAAACTGATGACGATTTTTCTTTTTTTTTTTTTTTTTTTTTTTTACTCTTTGCATTTGTAACTCAATTCCAATGCATGTAAAATATTTATGTAAGCAATGATAAAAACAAAAACCAAATTTTGATAATGATACAGTACACCCAGGACTCAACAAACTAGTTTGATCACTGTTAATAGTTTGTTAGAGCCATGACATAACGCACCACAGTGAAATTACCACATAATTATCTCCCTTGTTTTTATCAAGTAACCACATGTCTATAAAGCCACTCTTTACCCTTCCCACCATTGCCCAAATTACCGCTGCTTTGGCTCTTTGATCTTGTATCATTATCTCCCCGTGCATTTGCTGCTGCTCCCTGCCCACTTCCCCCTCTCTTTTTACTATCTTCTCCCTTTATATCAATACTTTATTCTCCCCCTACCTTTAGTGTATACCATGTACCATAGCATAATGGTTGCCCAACACCTATACACTTCAAGTATTTCTTAAAAGCCGACAGGGGATCTTTTGATTGAATATCAACTACATAGTTCCCAAGCAGAAACGCATTTTATAGTGGATTTGCCAATATTTGTAGTTCGTTGAACCTGAGGATGGGTGTGAGAGTAGTTTGACGCAAGGTATTTTAAGAGAGTCAAAGAAGCAAAAAAAGGGGGATTTTACTCTGTTAAATGCAAGGTGTTCTTTTAATCCGAGTTTGTTGGATTTGAGGTGTACTGTATTTTATTGTGCCCAGATGAAAGTCCTGCATTGAACTGCTCACCACAAATATTTCTGTGTCATTGCATGTTTTGCTTTTTGTTAATCTTGTCTTTGACATCTTATGCTATCGGAATTAGTCAAATTTCTTTCACATAAGAGTTAAAATGATAATTCATGAATAAAGTAATATAAAATGTATAGATGCTAGATGCTATCAGATATACATAATCTTTTATATGAATTGGAGATCATAAGCAAAAAAGTATATTAAACTTGGGTGCAATTTTATCAGCAGCCTTTCTTCAGTTTATCTCTCCACTGAGACCATAATGTGATGCTGATGACTCCTTAAAAATACAATTTAGTATTCGATCTGATGTGATGAAAAAGTGCTCCAATACCAACTTAAAACATGCAACTGCTCAGACAATATTACAGAGAAAAAAAACTCTAAAGCCCTGGATTTTAAAAAATTTATTGAGTTACTCTGGATTGTGGAAGCTTATTATTACTCTAGATGTAGTCACAATCTGTATAACTTATGCAAGACAAATTAAGAGTGGCAATTAATAAAATAGCTTAGCTTGAATGTTTCTAAGGCTCCTTGTTGGCAATGAATGAATCTGTTCGATATCTTAAAAAAAAAAAAAAGAGTGCAGACAGCCAACCATGTGCAAAAGAAGCACAAGTGTTCTTTACATTCGCAACCGCCGCTCCCGAAGAAAAGATGATGATGCCAATATTATTGTGCTTAAAATATTAATACCAAATCACTACTACTTTCCTGCACAGAACTTTTCATGTTTTTTTCTTTAGATGGAGAAGGTCAAATTTAATTTGATTTTTTAATTTGTTCAGTTTTTCACTCTGTTAAAGTAAATTAACATAATTTTTTTATATTATATCTGCAAAATAATTTTAATTTTAAAAGAGCCATCTGCTTTGAAAATTGTAAATTGCTGAGAACAGTCTTTTAAATGTTCTTTGGTTTATCATAAAAAACTTGGCAAACAGTTTTGATGGATTAATTACAAAAAAGATATAATGAACTTTCAAGAGCATTTTCATAGCCTGAATTCAAAACTGTTCTTTAATTTTTTTTTGTACCGCGTGGGACACTGATCTTGGCAGATTAAAATTCAGTAAACTTCATCACTGTACATTGAGTGGTTTTAGAGGAGAAATCAGAGTTGCCTTTAATAATATAGATGTATATCTTAAAAATTAAAGCTTTCTAAGTCAATAGAGTTTGAAACATGACTTAGACTCCAAATTTTCTTTGATTTCATACATAACTTATGCAAGTTATTTCAAGATACATATTTTGTGCTCGTGGGACATTTTTAATACAATGTTTGTGGAACATGCCATGTGAAAGATAGAGACAGCTCTTGAATCAATTTTAAAAAATGTTTTTTGTTATTCATAATATAAAATTTTTGGTCTGTTTGTATGATTTAATGAAAAATTGCATATCCTTTTAAAACAAAATATTAAGGAGAACCTCTCACTCAGTAATCAAACTTTTTTTTGTGGCAAATTAAGATATCAAAAAGTTAAATCTTTGTCACAGATCATGATCAGCTAGAACCTGGCTTCTGGGCCAGATTAATATCTATAAATTCTTGATTTAAACAGAAAAATTTAATTCTTCCTTTTCAACAAGACCGTGCATGATATTCATTATGGACTAAAAAAAAAAAACTTTCAAAACATGGCCAATTACTTTTTAAAGAGAGTTGAAAAAAAAACAAAAACAAACCTTCTGATAAATATCTTGTGAAAACCTTCAAACTGTGGTGTGTCTTTCAAATGAGTACTTAAATATTGGCAGATACGTGCACCAGTGTATCGAAAGTTGCTTTCTTGAATGCTCTGATAGAATAGAAAAATATAACATTTCTACTTCTCTGCTGGTAGTGAGAAGTCTGCTACAGTTGCAAAAAAATCTGCCATGGTATGAATAGGGCTGATCTTATTAACACAAAGTGGTTAATTTTGACAAAACAAAATCATATATAAATTTACAAGAGTTTAAAGGTATTTTCCAATTTTCACTTTAAAAATTAAAATCAAGTCACCCAAATCAAAACCATGCTAAACATCCATTCTTATAAAATTGACATGCATCCCAGATTTATGATAAATAAATTTGTTATAAAGAGTGGACTGTAAAAATCGTGCAAAAGACAACTATCTCCTTCCATAGTTCAATCAAATTCAACTTTTTAAGAATAGCTATCCAGTTTCAATTCTTAGAAAATGAAAGAATAAGTAAGAAAGATATATAATAATAGGAGAAAACTAACTACCAAATTGCATCAATGAAAGTTCACTTAATGAGGAATATATGTTTAACGAATGAGTACATATTGATTGGTTAAAAAAAGATCTACTAAAGCAGGCAAGAGTAAAGTCACCAAAACAAAAATAACTGTTTCACCTGCTCAAATAAACTCTCCACCATATTGCCAACATCAGTATTGTTTCCCTGACCTCTCTGAATGAGCTCACATATGGGTCGCAAGTATTCCTCCATGTTGCCAGGGTGTGTGTTCAGGATGTAAAGGGTTTCATTAAACTTATCAAGAACAGGATCACCAGTGCTACTCAGCTGAGGCCCTACATCTGTGTCATACTCTTGATGGGTGAGAGCCATATTGCCAAAGCTGTCCACCAAATAGTTTGGATCCAAATCTGGGTTCTAAAAGTTAAGGAGAATATTGATTGCAATAAAACAAGACATTCTAAAAAACACGTCAATTATTTATTATACCATAAGTACCCATTTCTCAGTGAGGACCTTTAAGGTCGTTTTTTTTTTGTTTAAGACTTGGGTAGATCTAGTACAACTTCATGCAAATTTCCAAATGTTTGATTGAGACTCATGGACTCCATGAAGGAATAGGAAGGGCAAACAAGATGCCATGTATCCTCAGACATTAACGTGGATATCACAGTGACAAACAAGATACAAAGGAAGGGACAAACATGAGGTGGACATGAGCACAATACTTGTGCGAAAGGTATGAGAGAGCACTGGTCTGTGTTCGCCATGTTTGTAATAGTCCTTTTTCCTATCCCTTGGTCTGAAGGGTTCACACTTGTTTGTGCCAAATCTGCAATAGGCACTGGTGTCTCAGTTTCATGAGATATGCCTTTTGGGTCACTTTATGGTATTGCGAAAATTAAATAATAAAATAATTATAAAACAAAATAAATAATAAAGAATAGTCAACAAAAGTAAGGATCACCCTCAGCGAGGTATGACTGGTGAACCACTCTCAACGAGATATGGTAGATAAGCCACTCTGTGTGAGATATGGCAGTGAGGTCACCCTCTTTGAGGTATGACAATTGAATCCTCTGCATATACTGCAGTAGGACCACCATTGGTGTATGTGCCAGATATGATATTTAAAAGCTAAAATTGTTAATAATCCCAAGAAAGGAAAGGGGATAACAAAAAAAACCCATAAATTAATCTGAGAGAGTGAAATCCAGAAGAGCAGAGCAAGAAGACAACATAAAATGAGGACACCTGACATCTTGTTTGCGCCACTCCATTCTGGAATGGGGGGGGGGAAAGTGTAACTTATTAATTAAGAAATAATAATTATTAAAAAAAAAAAAAGGTATTTGCAATCTTCACCAGAGTTAGCTTCTAAATTACTAAAACTGTTACGTGTCTTTAATGTATGAAATTTGAGATGCATTTCAGTGGGAATCACCTTCGCTTAAAATAAAATTATCTTAGATAAATTATGGAAAAAAAATTATCTTTTTTTTTTGGACAAATTTTTTCTGATAGGCAAAACATCAGTTACAACTGAAATTGCAAGGCCATTGAACAACTTTTGCAATCTCTCAAATTAAGAACTACTTTTTTTTGTTTCTCTTTGACATTGAAATAAAACACTTTTGTAGGAACATCTATATGACCTAACGCAAAGTGAGCCAAAGTGTGCACAGGTGACTGCTATTTATACCTACTTGATAAAAATCACTATAGACATAATTCTCCGCTCGAACAGGATAGAACTCTGCTGCTTCCACTGATAAAGTTCCAGATCCATCTGTGTAAGAAGTCTGATCTGGGTAGACAGTCTAAGGGGAAAAAAGTCTTTGATCACAAAAATTTCAATAAGGATGTAGAAAAAGGGAATGTAGACCTGCATCTGTAGATCTAAAGTATGGCTGTGCTACTAGGCATTGTTGACCTGTGCAAGATTTAACAGATTCTCTACATGTTTCACACTTATACCCATTTTGTGTAGTTTTGTACATTACTAATCCAATATTGTCTATATAGATCTCAATAGCCCTTATAATCATAGAATGAGAAAAGAAAAATTGGGAGTAGCGCTAGGTTTAGCTGCAATTGAAAGCATGAATACTGTCTTGTGCTGAAAACCAGATTGTTATTTAAAGCTAAAAAAGTCTTTCAATATAAAAATTAACACCTATATCTAAAGTTCTTCAACAGACCTTTCCTCGAGGGATGAATTCTTGTGCATCTGCAGAAAGTTTGCTGTCAACTACAGGAAGTTTAAGTGAATTTTGACCTGGACAATCAATACAGAAGTGAATATGAATTAAACATTCAAAAGAAAAAAATAAGCTTGTCTTAACACATAGTACACAAAGAAAAACAAAAAACTCTGCAAAGTTTATAATGTTTCCAAAATGTGAACGCATTTGCTTTGAATAAGTGTATAGCACATTAACCTGTGAAAAGCGACATTGGTTTATGTGCAACATTTTTGGAATGTTTTCACAGGGCGTCAGTTGTATATCTACAACTCACACAATTAACTGAGGGAAGACAATGGTTGTAGTTATGTAACACCGCGCATACATATATTTTATTTTTCAAAATTCTTAAACGGTCTACTGTAAGGCTGTATCTTTTAATTTTTTTTTGTGAATCTGCAAAATTGGCTGTTAATTTTGCATTTTTTTAAAAAGTTTCTAGCTTCATGTATAAGAAAGCTATGAAGAAGTAAACTATGCTTGTGCATTTTTTGACCACTGGTTTGCAGTTGCAAATTATCACTATGATTTATGTCTCTCTTCTTGAGAGAACATTACTTTGCGGTCTATAATGAAACCATCAGTATTAATCTGATGTTATTTTGCAATAAAATTCGATAATTTTGCACTTATTTGATGTTTCTAGCTTCATGGAGAGCAGAGAATTAAAGTTAAATATCAACTATGATTTGTTGATCATCAGCATTAACTATGACTCTCTTCTATCAATTCTATTTTGTTTCTAAATATACTACCACTAAAATTTAGTGATGAAGATACAGAACAATGATGCAATTTTTTGGCTGATATGTCTGCTTACCAAATTTCTCCCTCATCCCCTACCCTTCTAAAAAAGGGGGGAATGGGTGAACTTGAGGGTTATTTGGTTTTCGAGTATGTGTGAAAATAGGGATATGAGTTGTAAATTTCTTCTTTTCATGCTTGTTGATTCTGTTACGTTTGTATTAGATGAAAGATGCTTATGAAATTGACTTGATCGGCTGTCCTGATTGGCTCAAGAGCTTTGTGTTATGGATCATGATTGGCGCGAAATAGCAGAGTGATTGGATAAGTCATCGTGCAAAGCTTGAAATATACTAGCAAACTAGGGGAAATTGTGATAAGCTTTATCAATAAAACTTTTATTGATATTTTTCTCCTTGACAAGATTTTATGTGCGTCATTTACCCTAATTCTTATTTTATGTCCTTAATGAAACAAAAGAGTTAAAAAAAAAAAATAACATGAGCCCAAAGATTAAACAGTAAAGTTTTAGAAAATGTATACATTTATAGATGTCTAAGAACTTTAGAGCGTAGAAACAGCGTATCAATCCTAGATATTTGATTCACACACAACTGGACCTGTTAGTGTGCCAAGCACACCCCTTGCAACTGTTACTGTCACTGAACAGGAGTATAATGGTTTTATCTGTCGATTATAAATACTTTTCACCATAAAAGCACTTTTGCTTTAAACTTTTTTCTGATCTTGGCCCCAGTTCTGTATACTTATCTGCTTGTGTTTAAATTCCCTGTTTCACTTTTTCTTGACCCAGGCAGCTAGCCTCAGTCCCAACGCATGCATACAATTGAGAAACCAGGGACACTTTTTTCTGATGTGAAAATGAAATAATCTAGATCTAGATAAGTTTTACTTGATGTAACTAATTCAACTGTAATCCCATCGGCTTTCACTACTAGAAATGCAGTTATCCAAGAAAAAGAAACACTTAAAGTCAAGGAGCTGGGCAAGTATCTGCATATTTACCTATTTTATATACTTTGTAAAGTTTGAATCCCTTAGTTATCTCCCCAAACTCCCTTTTTTGAAATAGCACCCACAGAGCCTAATCTGCTAATGGATTTATAAAATATGAACAACGCAGTGTCTATTCCCAACTGGTGTTCTCTAGTCACGTGACCCATCTATGTTCGAACAATCTATTTTTAGGCATCTGAACCTGGAATTGACAATTGGGGTAGGTTCCGTGAATATTTTGATTTACATCAACAACGTATAGAGGCTTTGTATTTTCTTGCTCACTTCAGTACATTATGAGGATACCCAATTTTCCCTATTTTTAGTATTTCAATAAGTGGACTTTAGACAAATACCTCCGAACAACTCGATCTGTCATTTCAAACTCCTTTTATATGAAAACTTGTCTCCCAAACCCAGTGCTTATGGTAACTTCAACTCTTGATGCTAGATCTAGAGTCTAGGTCTACATTGAGATCACGGCCACAAATTTCTTTTTAGCTAGGTGCAAAGTCAGCCTCAAGTCAACTTTCAAATGCAATGAATCAAAAAAGAGTTTTTAAACCTTTTAAAAGGAAATTTTGTCTAAGAGGAGTAAAATGAACTGTTCGGTTCTAATAAATCACAGACTTAACACATAACAAGTTTCACCTATTTCTTCAATTGTTTTCATAAAAGATTTCCTTTTAATTTTTTTATCTCTTGTATGTTGCAACTCCATTTTGAGATAATGTTTCCAATTTGTTTTGAATGTATGTTTCATGTAAATACATAAGCCTATATAGAACGTTTTCATTTCCTAGGGTTTTCTGCATTATGTGCCATTTTGCTGTTGATGCTATCAAAATACAGTAAATTTATGTTGCAATTGAATTCTAATGTGTTTGCTTTTCTTGTGATGTTTAATATCAAGCTGAATTAAGTTGATGTCCTTTTATTTAGACACTAACTTTTGCTTGTCCAGTCTTAAATTTTAATGCCTTTGCTTTTTAGTTTCAATATATTAATTGGTAAGTTACTTTTAGTTTGGTGTCTTTGTACTTTTTAGCCCTAAGTCGTGCCTGACACGGGCAGTTAGAGGTTAAAATTTAATCTTTTAGACTCTAACTTCTCCCTGACACGGCTTCTCTCACTCACTCTCTCATACACACACAACCACACATCTTTCATCATGCACACACAAATCCCACAGATTGATGTCAGTGAAAAAAAAAGTACTATCTAAATAGGTGCAGACAGCATGTTTTGTTCAGAAAGTTATATTATCGAGAAAACAATGACCAGGGCACCTTGTAAAGAAAGAGAAAGTGTTAGTAACTTGTTATAAACAGAACATCTCTGAAGGAAATCATAAAGACCAGATCAGGTCAAGTGTCAAAGTGTCAATAATAAAAGATGCAATTTACAACTCATTTCTGTCACAAGTCAACAATGGGTCAGATCCAAAGATGTTCTAATATTAGCACTTATTAGAACATCTTTGGTCACACCTTAATGTACCGTGACTATTGGAAAACTGTGGCGTATTGAACATGTAAGTCTAGTCTTTTTACTTTTAGTGAGCTACCAGCTTTGGTTATCAAAATAATGAACTGCACTCACATTTTACACCGCATAAACCTCAAAATGATAAATAAAATAAAATTTCCAATGATAATACATCAACAGTATATAATTGAAAGTCAAAAGATTTTGATTGACAATTGCCAGACAGAAATCTAAATTCAACAACGGTTGGGAATAATTACAATTTGTACTATTCCCAAGACTGGTTGGGAATAAGCACTAAAGTACTAGATTCCCAACATCGGTTGGGAATAAGCACAGCCTATGAATAAAGGAAATTTATTGACATTTCCACTTACCTCTGTCATTATTTTTATTTATAATGTTTAGAACTCTGCTTTCAGTATCCAGTTTAGGTGGCCTTGGACTTCTATCGTCTCCAGCAGGTCCAGGCCTACTTTGCCAAGTTTGATTTATCGATTGATTGGGCTGAGGGTTATTCTCGTTCGATGCCATGATTTTACTTCTAAGGACTTGTTTAATGCAGATATTTGTCTTATCAATTATTGATCTAGATCTAGTCTAGATTGTGATATTCTGAATAGTATTTACCAGACTAGATTAGAATGTAGATCTACAGCTAGTATTTTAAAATTAGCATCGCAAAGGTTTAATTAGGCTTGTCTTTTTCTTAAGTCTAAATTCTAGTCTCAGGAACTTATTTCTACTTTGACTTGATAAATATTGTCTAGATAAGTTTAAAATCAAGTCCTGAAATCTAAATCTCTACTTCGATTTGATCTAGATCTAGATCTAGATCTGCTCACTGGATTTGGGAATCTCAGAATAATTCTACACTTTCCTTAAAATTTAAATTGTTTGACCCAACAGATCTGATGATTTTGTGACTTTGAAGTGGACCAAACCATAAACTTCAATATTATTTGACTTTCTTTAATTCAGACAAGTAACATGGATAGAGTGAGTTGGTTCAAGAATGTCTTTAGTTCACTCGATGGTCTTCGATCCCTCATGGTGTACGAGTTTATCTAAAGTAAACATTGCTCAACAACACAAGATCTAGTGAAGCGCTACCAAAGTAAACCTCACGAAAAGAAGACCAAACGTTAGGGTGGCCAGAAATTTGCCAGTTTTCAAGTTAAAAAGTATTTAGGCCGTGAAAGAACCACACAATGCGATAGTCATAATCGTGTGATTTTCTTGAAGGCCTTGGCTCCTCGTTATTCATAATTATTTGGTCGGTCACAGCATTTTGTTATTCATTTGTCCCACTCGGGCTAGATCTAGACCTCGATGAATTTTAACAATTAAACTGTAAATGTATGTCCTCAATATGTAAAAAAAAATGTTTTAATAATTGTCATTGGTGCTCTCAACCCAAAACTTAACAACAACAACAACAACAACAACAACAACAACAACAACAGCAAAAACAACAACAACAACAACAACAACAACAACAACAACAACAATAATAATAATAATAATAATAATAATAATAATAATAATAATAATAATAATAATAATAATAATAATAATAATAATAGTGATGATGATGATGGTAGTAGTAGTAGTAGTAGTAGTAGTAGTAGTAGTAGTAGTAGTAGTAGTAGTAGTAGTAGTAGTAGTAGTAGTAGAAGCAGCAGCAGCAGCAGCAGTTGTATTAATGCAGTAATAGTAACAGTTGTAGGTGTCTTCTTCTTCTTCTTCTTCTTCTTCTTCTTCTTCTTCTTCTTCTTCTTCTTCTTCTTCTTCTTCTTCTTCTTCTTCTTCTTCTTCTTCTTCTTCTTCTTCTTCTTCTTCTTCTTCTTCTTCTTCTTCTTGTCGAAGTGTTATTTTAACTCCTAACTTTGTCATGTCTAATATAATTGTTTTTCTTAGTTCATTGTCTTACTTGAGATCTAGCTGATGGCTGCTTTATATTTTTTTTTTTTACATCTCTGAAACGTCCACGGTCACTCCTGCATCTTCATTTATCATGGAACTTAAGCTGTATGTAGTGCTTCAAGAGTTGTGGTCTAGCTTGTATAGTTGGTTTTTTTTTAGTTTTTTTCTTGTCCATTCTATGGCCGTTTAGCCTGCCTTAGGGACAATCTTTGCTGGCTCTTTTCTTCTTGCTATGAACGCATACCAATATTCGAGTGTAATAAATTTTGATCACTGTAACAAACTTAATTAAGTACTTTTCTGAAGCTTTTAATCGATCATGAAGAGCCTTATTTTGATTCCAAATTGCTCTCCACTTCGATTTATACAAAGATAAAACATTTTTGCTTTCTGATGGTTCACCACGAAACTAAAGATTTCTTGAAAATTAATGTTTTCAGAAATAACATTCTAATTCCTAAGAGTAGGCCTAAAACATATTATCCGATTTTTCAACCGTACATTTTTTGCCTTGTGATTGCTAGTTTTAATAACTGAATGCCAGTTTAGTGATGATTATTACAAAAAATTTAAATTCATAATTTTGGTGCAAAACAGAAACGAAGACAAGTAGCTTTCTTTATTCAAGGAATTTTCGATCAGTCAAGAAATTCTTAAGCTCTTACACCACATTTCAGATTTTGCTCAAATGAGGTCAGTTGTTCTCTTCAAAGTGGATTTTATACTCCAGCTAACCATTTCGAAAGTTTGCGTGTTGTAGTAATGATTCCAATAAGAAAAAAAGCAGATTTTCCTCCCTGATTAAATGTTTCAATCTGTAAAATAAAAGCGGTTGGGGGTGGATGGGAAGGAGCGTGTAAACTATCATTATAGGCTTAGCTCATTTATTTTCTAATAGCTTACTTTTGAGAGCTCTGACGATTACTAATCCCTTACTTAGTTCTTTTTATACACTCATATTCTATAGATTCAGCTCTGGGTTGTCAATTAAATGATTAGTTTCATTATCAGTTTTTATCAGCACTTAGTCTTTTTTTTTACTAGTGTTCATAGGTATTGAGCAAAATGAACTTTCAATAGGATTTGCTTTTCTTTTCTTTCTGTTTTTTTTTTTTTTTTTTTTTTTGACTATTCTTCGTTCTTTGATTCCACTTTTCATCATTTCTAATCTATTTTCTCTAATTTTTTGTTTTGTTTTCCTTAATATTGCGATTTTCAACTAAAGCATGCCATTCCAAGTTATTGTAATTAAAAGGATAAACATGACCACGTATATAATAGAGAACGTTTACGTGATTTTAGCTCACAAGTTTCAGGAAACTGCCGACTGACTTCTCAATAGAAGTGAGTCTGTAATGCTCAATTACGATTCCTCTTTCTCCACAGGTAGAGGTAGCCCAAAACTACATTTTATCGGCGGTAAGTGGAGGAAGGTGGGGGAAAAGGAGTATACAGCTTGGCTGTATCGCCTGTCTTCGGGTGCGATGCTGAATATCCTTCGGTGGTTTTCACAAAAACCTTGTGTGTTTGGCCAGCCTCTCTTCTCCGTGCTACCATATAACTCTCTTATCCCCTCTTTATCATTCCTTCCTTATTCATCCTCTGAACTCCACGTTCCGCTCTCTTTCTCTGAATACTCCATTTGCATCTCATTCATGCAGTTTGAGCTCTTTTACTCTAAATGTCAAAGGTTTCATCGCCCCTTAATCTCTTCTTTTATATTCCCCAATCTTTAAGTTTGCTAAATGTTTATTAGCCATTTTATCAGGCAAATAAAGCCTAGACATCCCTGCCTAAAACTCCTTTCTTACAGATTTCATCCGTTTCTTCTTTCCTTGAAATTCTGCTTTCAAAGTTTATCTACTAATAAACAACAACAAAGGACATGCATTTTCAGAGGAGCTGCGTAAAAAAATCTATGTATCGACCTAAATTGTATTAAATATAAAAAAATAATAATTGATACGATCTACAATTTACTCGTAGGTATACTTATTAGGGTCGATTTGTGATCAATAGTGGTAGTCTGCCTTGACTTAGAATTAAGATTCTATTTTTTTTTGTTGGGTATTATTGGATGTTATCAGATCTAAAATTCACCTTTTTTTTAAAACTCATTGGACAACTTTACATTACTTTTAAAGAGGCATCAAATGAAACAAAGGTCTATGATGACTGATTATCAACAAGAAACTTTTATCTGATAATGTAATAGGTTTGCTATTGAAACGGTAGCATGTCAGGAAAACTCTTTAGCAATGCAACGTGATTTTTCTTCAATACTGTTGAATCTGGAAAGGTTTTGATTACTGGACAGTTTTAAAAAAAAATGCAATTGAATAACTCGTTGGTTCAGCTATGATGTGGTGAGATTAATTCATCTCATGTTGTGGATATTTTCTATCTTAAAAATACTTTTGTCAAATTAATGAACTTTAAGGGCATGCTATTCCGACACATTAAGCTACCTTCTACCGATCCCTGTTTCTTCCAAGTATTTTCAGGACAAGATTGTTGAATTTTCAAGAAATATGTGCTGCTGAGCATAATAATCACAGTGCTAGTTTTGTTCTGCAGGATCAGGTCTGCTTCAAGAGACGAACGGCAATTTAAAAAGTCAATTGTAGATAAAGGATTTAATTTTTTAGATATTATTGCACAAACACATCCAAATAGTACCCAAAAATAGAATGGTGCGCAGGAATAATGAAAAGTAACGGGATAGGTGCTGGTGGTGCTAGGAGGCTAACCTATGGAACAATAGTAAGGGGTTACAGAACAAATACACAAAACCTTCACTTTTATATTGCTTTAATTCGTTGTGGAGTTACTTCGGGTTTGGAGAGGCAAGTTTTTGTTTTGTGGACTTATCTGAAGACCTATTTCGAACACTCGAGATCACCGTCAGAAGATAAAACCGTTGCGTAAAAGATGCCAGCAGGATTGATTAAAAGTAATGTAATTTTATTTTAGGGAAAGGCTGCCTCATTTAAACAAAAATTCTTTGCAAGCCAGACTTGGAGGGTGTATGGATTAGAAAATGTTAGATAAAATTCAATCCGCCACTAATTTTTATTTATCATGTTTTTTTTTTGTTTTTTTTATTATATGCTGTTTATTATGACCTAAAGTATCTCCAATAGCACGTTTACCAAAATCGGATGGGCGGAATATACCTAAATTTACATATGAAATAAAAGTTGTTCACGAAAGTGTTTACTCAGAGCACGATTCTTGAGATAGACTGCACCGAAATTTGGATCTTGTCACTATCGCACGTCAGTATCAAAACAAAAGAATTCATTTAAATTCACTTGTAAATTCTCTCTCTCCCCCACTTTCCTGCACACACCGCCCCACGAATTAAGTCCTCATTCACCTGTGCACGGCCCGGTTCCGCCTGCCTTGTCTCAGGCCCGCCTCGAGCAGAGTATGGGATACCAATTACCATGCAGTGATTGTGCTAGCAGAACAGTTACCCCATTTTTTTCTTTTTTTTTTTTTCTTCCGTAAAACCTTTTCGGTTTTCTTTCAATGCAAGACAATGCTAATTGTGTTCAAAAGTGTCCATACTTTTTATTTTTATAAGCCAAATGTCTTTTTCTTTTCTTTCTTTATTTCCACTATTATTTTTTTTTTGGTTTTACATTTACTTAATTTAACCCTTTGGGTGCGCTGAACACGTACCAGGCACGTCCACCGAAGAGAAAGAAATATGAGGTCTAGACATACTAGGTACGTCCATATCATAATCCTATTTGTTTCTTTGATGCCGCAACACAATACAACTATTTATGTCTAATTTTAGTTTCCAGCAGGTTCAAACGTTTGTTAATAGTTAAAGAGAACATAGCGTCACTCTTTTTTTTTTTAAGTTTTGGACTGTGATTGTACCAATTTACCTTTATTCCGACGCACTCGTTAGAAAAATTCTTAGCTCACCGAGGGGAAAAACATGTAGTAGCCAAGGTTTTTTTCTTTCATAACGGTTATCAATGACAACTTTTTCATTTACACATATATTTTTTTTTTCATATGGAGACAAACTGCAAGCCGAGAATAATAGTTGAAAGTCAAGAAGCATCTCTTTGGGTAGCTGTCAGAAGATACATAGACATAATTTTTATCTCTTCAGAGAACAATATTATTGTAATTCGACTGACTGAAGTAGGCCTAAAAAGGAACAATGCTTGATTATCGAGAACAAAGCTAACAACCCCCCTCCCCCCCCCCCCACCTCCAAAAAAAAAATATTATGAAGGTAAAAATAGTGTTCAGCCTACTAGAGGCCATTACAGTATCTGCCGGCTTGTCGGTGTATGGATTGCTAGTTTTGTTAAGACCTACTGTCATAGACCGTTTTAAACATTCTTAATCATTTAGGTTGAAATAAATGCACAATTGTGAGTTTCCGCAGTGCTTTGCACCTTCATAGCCACCTAATAAGCGTTTGATTGGGTCTTTAAATAGATTAGGAAAGAACAAAAATAACTTAATTGGCTTTGCATATATTTAATTTGAGGCGACAGTCATAAGCAAAGTAGGATTTTAAAAAAAAATTGCAGATAGGCCATTAATGTACGTGGCGGAAAAGAACAACTGCAATCACAAAGAAAAAAGTTCATGAAGTAAATTGCAGAACTAATAGTAAGAAGATAGTACATCACAACTGACATTGTCTGAACTACAGAGACAGAAGGAAAAGTTTTTTAATTGTCAAAGATTTTCTTTCCAAAATGAAATTCAAACTACGTGGAACAATTTCCGAGTCTGAAGACGTTTATAATATGAAAAGACAGCATCTAACCAAATTTTCACACGATCCATAGCATTTTTGGAAGCTAGAGGAAATTTAATGTTGCTGCACTATACAGCAGGTCCTTGAAAAGTTTGAGCATCTTTGCTGAGTAAAGTTCCGTTTACAAAGAATCAACTGGTCAGGCTGAAGTAAATTTGGGGATATGCAGATATTATAATAGTAATTTTGGACCAATTGTGATTCAAGAATCCCACTGTGATTTTCAACGGTGATTCAACGTAGTTAAAAAATAAAGTTTTTGTAAGAACCCAGAAGCGTGTTTAAATCTGTACTCGGTATCTTGGTTGGCTAATACAATACTTGGACGAGAGCGGAAAACTGTTTCTTTTCTTCCCTCATAATTAAGCAATGAGCTTCATCAAACTTTTCAACAGTTCGATCACCATGCCAAACAATAACTAGTGGAGAAGATAAAAACCGACGACGATGCTGACATGATGATAGTTAAATATGTCCTTCATGACGATATCTTTTTGG
Source organism: Elysia crispata (assembly GCA_033675545.1). Taxonomy (NCBI): domain Eukaryota; kingdom Metazoa; phylum Mollusca; class Gastropoda; family Plakobranchidae; genus Elysia; species Elysia crispata. The sequence goes on from JAWDGP010002498.1 coordinate 118,714, forward strand.
TTGGAGAAGTCACCGATCTTTTCACTCTTCTGGAACACGATGCCACTAATGCTTTTCATAAAAAAAACAAAAAACAATGTGTCATAATTTTAGGCAATATAAATCATTACGTGCAAAAATCTCTGGGTTTTACACGCTCCTACTTCATAGCCATGATCAGTTGATAATAAAAAGTAGCACCAAAGCTAACGAGCTGTCCGCAGCTTTCAAAGAATATTACTATAAGATTAAGTTCAAATAAAATGAAATGCAGTAAAAGTAATCAAGGTATGGGAGAAAGCCTTTAAATTTTTATTGCGGTAGAAGTAGAGCTTGGGCAAGCTGACGAACCAAGTTACATGAAAGTGGTTGTATGTCGAAAGTATGCCTCTTCCATCGAAGGAGTTCATCATAAACATGCATCGTTTAAGATCCAAAAACACCATCAAATCACAGTTTAGAAAAAATCTGCACGTCTGAATTTTGAAAAAAATATGAAGGGAATACTTTCCTCCATCACAGCTCATAGCAACCAATGGTCTCGTAGGGAATTTTCGAAATTGCTCCATATGACAAAACAAGATTACTTTATTTAATAATAACAAAACAACTAAAAACAATATCTAAGATAAATTAGTTTGAAGAGAACAAAATACTATAAACTGAAAATCTTTGAAAAATCCAAAATTACATGACATCTGTGACCTTTTCTGTTTTCCTTTAATAGATTGGATTCGCTGCATGTGCAAAATAATTGTGCAAGTATTTAAAAATGCTATTGATAAGACATGACCATTGAACCGTGTTAAAATTTGATAAACCTTATCATGACACGTTTCAGACGCTGTCCGATTTTGAAAATCCAGGGAAAAATTTTTTAGATCATTGGAAATGACAATCTAACAGTATCTGATTGAAATTAGAAAGATTGCCACCTATTCCTGGATCAGAGCCATTTTTTTAAAGCAGCACATTTCTGTCCCTGAGAAATGTGTATCAAAGTATCCTTTTTTACTCTGAAAAGTAAAAGAAAGAATGAGATCTTTGTACAAAGCCTTGTATACTGTTATGTGTGATTTCACTTTCATCAACCAAGGCTAAATTGTCGCTTGGTGAAGCGCTAAGAGAGTGTGCTTTTGCCTTTATAAATGATAAAATGTTTTGCTTCGTTTCTCCTGAATTTTAAACCCTTGAACGTTCCGAATGATAAATAAAAAGGCGCCCCCTATGTTATCACAGAAGTCACAGAGCTGCGCTTAAGCCTGATTCGTTTTGCCTTCGACAAGACTTACAACAGTCCACTCATGTCTAGCTCGGTGGAGAATCAATGCCAAAAGCGACCGTTCAGAATTTGTACGTTCACGGTTTAGCGATCTCGCGTTTATAATGTAATTAGTGATCTCTTTCCTTCAGAGTTATTATTTTGCATGTAGTTCCACTCATTTCCCCACTTTGGCTTACATTTATTTTTGTTTGAAACAGTCATCGAAACTTTTTGGCCCGATTAATTTTTACTTTGTAAAGTTCTAATCTTATAAAACAAGAATCTGCACAAGGAAGTGTGGCGTGCGAATTCGCGTACCGCTCACTCAGACGACACAGGGCTCTAAATGGTCTTGTTGATACCGTAGAGTGGACCGTCTTCCTTAGCAGTTCCTCCCTTATCACGCTCCTTTAGGAGGCGAACAAGGCATATTGGTTATGTACTAAAGATTAAGAGAGGCAGAAATTTATTCTGACTTTGACTTTTCCATGATCGCAATATAAAATCATTAGAAGATTGAACGTTGCTGTATTGAATATAAAAATAGCACCGCTATAGTCGTTTGAAACGGAAACCAAAAACTGAGGGCTCCAAGATGATCAGTCACACGTGTTTGTCTTATCAAAAGATATTAATTTATAAATAAATTGAAAAAAATGGTTAAGAAGAATCAAACGCTATTGCACTTTACGATGACTCTGCAAGATAAAATCTCTACCGGAGAAATATAAACACAAAATTATGTGAAAAACAAAAATTAGAAGAAAAAAAAAACCATGGGAGTTTTCCCGTTTGTCCACGATTTTTACATGAAACATCATAAAAACAGGACCTAAAAACTATCGGCAGATTCTTAGGCGTTTCAATTTTTTTCCTCACAATTGCCCCGCTTTAACTGCGTAGCCAAACATTTATCGTGTGGCAACAGGTAGATCACGAGTAACAGTCTGGCGTTCCTACTTTGGACCAGATGCGGAGAGTTTTTAAATGGTCCACTTTTTTTGGACTTTGTTGCTTACGTTTTGTAAAATAATCTCAGCCCGTTTCATAACAAAAGTCAAATTGACCAAACGAATAAATGGTTTTGAATCAATATAAAATATCCGTTATTTGGTAGCTTATTGTATACCGTATTCGGAAGTGTCTCTGGAAATTCTAACAGAAAATTCTTGTGACTGGTCAGTATCAACAACTATCGTGGACTTAAACTTCAAACTAATAGCATATCTATTCTTTTTTTTTTTTACTCTTTTATCCCTTTCTTTTTTACCCTCACTATATCACCATTGGTCTTAAGACCTTCTCTAATTGGACATTAATTTTTTATCTCTTTTTCTTTTTCTTTTGTGTTATAAAAAGGAACTTCCAGTCACTCCAATAATTATTCGTTGCTAGACCGCAATGTAATTTCAGATTAATTTTGAAGGAAATGTTGATATTTAAAAAATTATAAGTTATAGCCCTTTTACTCACAATGAGACATAATATTAGAAAGGCATTATAGCTATTTACTTTAATTTTATATTTTCATCCCACATTCTTCAAGATTGGTGTTGGTCATGAAAACAAAACATTTTTCTTGCTTTTTGAGCTTAAATAGAGTCACCATAAATATATTGAATTGCGATAGGACAATTAGTTCTAGGAAAAGATCATAATAATTTTATTAAGATTACGATCTTGTGATGTTGTAGAGACACCAGCGGATACATTTTCATATACTCTACGGATGCCTACACGGATGCCCATAAGATTGAGCACAAAAGCATGGTGTTTTTAAATCAGCTGAAGGTGCTGCTGTGGAAGAATATAACAAGGAGATGGAGAAACCCAGTGAGTATACTATATCAAACAATGGACAATAAACTCTCTAAACAGATCAGGTCATAAAGCACAACTGTATATTCTTTACTCATAAGGTCACAACAGCACAATCTATATATCTCTCTAAACTCAACATGTTTTCAAACAGCGCAATCTATTAATACCTCTCTACAGTAGTCATGCCACAGCAACACAATCTATTTTATATCTCTCTAAAGTCATAATGTCACAGCAGCACAATCTATTAATACCTCTCTAAAAACATCATGTCACAGCAGCACAATCTATTAATACCTCTCTAAAAACATCATGTAACAGCAGCACAATCTATTAATACCTCTCTAAAATCATCATGTCACAGCAGCACAATCTATTAATACCTCTCTGAAATCATCATGTCACAGCAGCACAATCTATTAATACCTCTCTATAGTCATCATGTCACAGCAACACAATCTATTCCTCTCTAGACTCATGTCACAGCAGCACATGATGCGATAGCGACAATCATTCCTAGAGAATAATAATGTTATAGATTCTGTTCGAATTAACAGTTGCATTTTCTGTTCTTTCAAAGTTTGCGCTCTGTTAAAAAATGGGCTTCAAAATACGTTGCTTTAACCACAAGCCGGAAGAAATACATTCCACGATGGAAACAATGTAACATGCGGAGGGAAGTGTGGAACTGCGCCAGCATAGGATACCGACTATTTCAAAACACAAAACTCAAAAAAAATAAAAAATCGTTGGACAACAATTTTTAAATCCAATATAAGTGCTGTTTCTTTAAAAAGGCATCTGTGCCCATCTACCCAAATTGCCCACCAGTGGACAATACCTCTAATGAAAAAAAAACAACAAAAAACAAAACAATTTACTCAATATAACATGTCTTCTTGTCATCATCTTGTCAAAATTGATAAAACCAACAAACCAGATTCTCTGCGCTGCGGAGTTGGTATGGCCGCTCACTGTTTTCATCCTGCTGGTTGCTATCAAGTGGAATTCTTTCTCAACAGAGCATTACCAAGAATGTAAGGGCCCATTTTCGTATAGTTTGAATATCTTTTGAAATCATAGTATAAATCATGCCATGATTCAAGTGGTGGATGTCCTAATATAATCTAACGGCAATGTTCAACGATAAAGCATATACTTTTGCAAATAAGAAATTTCTTTTTACGTGAATAAAATATTTATAAAACAGTGAAAAACAAAATAAATCTGAGTTGACTTTATAACTCTTGTTAGTCATGTCTCGTGATATTTTCTCCACCAAACTTGGGAACTGATCAATCTAAAATATCATTCTCTCTGGTGTTGGTTTCCAGGTAGCTTCCCCCCTCGCGCGCTGCCCTCAGCAGGGACAGTCGCCTTCCTCACATCCTATGTGTGTGATTTCAACAACCCGTGCGATCAAGACGCGACACTGAACGATGTCCCTGGAAAAATTACCAACTTCAACGACTCACTGCAAGCTCTTTAATTCTACTCGATTTTAGTATTATCATTTTTTTATTAATTACACCCCCCCCCCCCCCCCCCCCCCCCCAAAAAAAAAAAAAAAAAAAATAAATAAATAAATAAATAAATAAAAAAAAAAATTAGATAATTAAATAAATAAATAAGAAAGGTAATGGGAAAAAAAACAAATAAAGCAAACATAACATACGTAATAGTTTCTTTTAAAAAGTAAACAATTAAACCATCTGAAAGAGAATATTTGAAAATTGTAAAAGGAAGGGATATATATATATATATATATATATATATATATATATATATATATATTAAAGCAATGCGAGACACATTATCTTGCAGCAGCCTTGACTTGAGCCTCTTTTAAGAAAATCATATTATACTTGTAAACGAGAGTTGCGGTAATTCATGTCTAAATAACATACACAAAAATAAAATGCAATGTGGTGAGAAGCTTATTTCAGAGACAATGTCATGTCAACGATTATATTGTTCTCTTTCTGATATGGTGTTGGTTGTTTTACTGCATTCGTGCTTTTCTTGTTTGAATAGATGAATGTATCTAAGACTAAATTTTGTCAAAGTATCAGGATAACTGAAAACAAATATTTCATTTTCTTTTTAGGATCTCCTCATTTATGGGTAAATTACACAACTGGATGGATGGTGCTAGCTCTTTCACATTGGCAGGTATTTCTTGCGATCTTTAAACCTCTCTATATCCTGCATCAGGTATATCAGCTTTTAGGTATGGGCTAGTACAGTTAGGGTTAAATTTTCTCATCAGAATTGTCTCTGACCGGTCTTCTACAGAGAAATGAATTTTTACCATGGATATAGCATTAGAATGTGGCTCAGTTTTTCTAGTACACGGGTAATAAGTTATTTTAGACATATTATGACTTTGTGGCGGTCTATGATAAGTGAGAATTAATGGACTCAAATATTTCCTAGAAAATTTACTTTCAGTTGCACGGCCTGATAATTTAGGGATTCAAGTACCATTGGAGAACAATTTACTGATTATAAAATGGCCACTTCTTTTCTGTAGGACCTCTGAAAAATATATATCGTTTAAAAATCATTTCCGGGATTAAATTGTATCTCATGTTAAAAGAAACACAGGCGATTTTAAACTGAAAGATTTAGAATCTCGCACCATGTCTTAAATTTGACTAAAATTACCCGTGGGAATAACAGTACTTTCAATATAAAAATACCGATTTCGTCTTAAATCAAGACCTATGGATTTAAATCTAAATTTCTAGATGTAGAGTCTAGTTTATCTAGTGATAAACAAAAGCTGACGATATTGGATTTGTCAATTATGTTTCACTTTTTTTATGTAAAAGATAAGCAGATAATATCAAAACCCAATTATTAACCTGCACAACCTTTGGACCGCTTTTGGTGGCTAAGGATTGTTAGGATAAGCTATTAGGAATCTAGATCCAGCTTCATTATGTGCTTTACTACTTCCAATCTGTTGTGCAATGTTTCATCAATTTCAATGATGTTCAAACGATCGACAAATTTAAAAGCAGAACTGCTTTGGATTTCGATGGTTGTACGATGAATCGAAGACGGATTGAAAATATCAGACAAAAATATTTTGTGGCCATGAATGATCATTTTAGGGAGCGTCAGCCCGGAAATGTGGTTTCTTTGATATTTGCTACGTGCTCCAGGGAATAAAAATTCCAAGTTTTTTTTTTACACATTTAACCCAACTAAAAATTGGAATCTGCGCCGAAAAATCATTGAATCGGTACGCGCTGGATTCTACAAAGAGGTGTGATAAATAACAATAATTGTAAATTAAAAAAAAAACTAGGCCTGCCTCTATTTACCACTGGGAATTATTGCAAATATGAATCGAACGATGGATCGTTAAGTATAAACGAGAAGACGTAAAGACGTCAAACTGACATAGACCGTTTCTTCGTAACATGTAAAGGGATTTTAACAGAGAACCGATTGTCGCTTACCTCACAGCCATGTGCTGCTATGTCAAACCTTTGAGATTTACTCACACCCTCCACTCCCCTCAGATATGTACAACGAAACGTTTGATGTCCTGTTCGACCTTGAATCATCTCCTCAAATAGACAGCAGAACCAGAACGATGACAAGAAGTGAAGTTGATGAAAAGAGTCAGGTAAATATTTAATGACATTAAAGAATTTTAGGTTCCAGTACTGGAAGATAAGCATACCGAATCGGTTTTACTGGTGATTACATGTGTTCACCCTGCTAAAGACAAGTAATCATCGTTACCCTGTCAAAAACAAGAAATAATTGTTGCTCTACTAAAGTCAAGTTATGAAATATCTTAAGATAATTGTTAGAGCTCTACTTTTGTGGATTCTCTGTTTTATGATATAAACCATTAATTTTATATTTGTGTTTTTGTATAATGTGTGTGTGTGAGGGAGTGTATTCGCAATTCACTCTGTTCAAGCCGAAAGAATTCTAACCAAATCTCCAAAGGAAGTTTATCAACATTTAGACACAACTAGGTCATATAGTTTTCAAAGAAATTAAAGTCTAGCATCTCTTAGATCTGAATCCAGCTTGAAAGAAATGAAATTCATCTTGAAAGTGCTTTGAAACACATGAAATGCAAAACATTGACGCCCATTTATCCTTTATTTCAAATAAAGTATAATATCGCTGACGCCATCAACCAAAAACTTCACTGAAATTTTCTCAAGAGCCTTTATGCGCCCAGTATTCTAAGGATAATTCCGCCGTTTTCAGTAAGAATTGTTAGGAAATTTAGTAAAATCACAATTTTTAATGATCACTAACACGCAGGTAAAAATAAATGGACCTTATTTTTTTACCCACTCAGTCTAATGATGAGGAAAATCTTTAAATAAATTGAGAAAGTTCAGAATTAGCTGTTTTGTTGTATAGACCTTACCAGAACCTTTAAATACGCTACAGAAATTCACTTTGTTTTACAATATAAAGTTATAAGAACTACATAACATATCTAGAGGATTTAAACCTTGACCTAGAGCCCAGCAGGATATAACTGTTAGGGTTTAAAATCAACATAAACTTATATTTCCGTCAGTATAACGCAATAGCTGTCATGCGAGCTTGTTCTTGAAATGAAATTCAGAAAAACTATTATTATGATATCATTTGACTCAGATTAAATGCACATCGCCTTAGTGTGAACTTTCATCTATAAACATTTTGTAATTTTCCACGGTTAGTAAAGTATAGTACCTATGGTGAGGGAAAATTGTATTTTATATTATAACTATACTAGTATTTTTATTTTTATTTTTTTATTATTTTTTTTTTGTAGTTTAAAACAAATGCTAGGTAAAGAGAAATGTAGACGGATTGATAGATAGCTACCGAGGAAGATATATAGATAGAATGAATAATGGATAGAGGGGAGATATATGGATCATTACACACACACACTCACATATATATATATATATAAAGAGGTAGATGAACAGATAAATAGCGAGGAAGGTAAAAGGAAATGGAGATAAAAATAGATAGATACAGAGAGAGAGAGAGAGAGAGAGAGAGAGAGAGAGAGAGAGAGAGAGAGAGAGGGGGGGGGGGAGGGGTGGGGGGGGGGGATTTAGATAGATATAGAGGGAAAACTCAGGTATAAGAATGTTCAACGCATCAAGAAGATATAGAAACTGAAATTGATACATGTGCATAATATTTATCGCTGGAAGAAATTGAGAAAAGAATGGTAAAAAGATGGGTAAAAAAAGGAATGTCTTACTGTGTTAAATAAAAATTGATTTATACTGTATGATAAAGGATAAAATTGAATATTTCAAGAAAAGTTTTAAAAGGTCAGAAAATGTATTTGAGTACGGTATTTATATCCTTTTGTCACACATACGTAAAACTGGATACGTATACAAGTGTATGAAATACGTATGAAATATATATACATATATATTTGTTATTATTATATTATACAATTTTGACTAAGTCTTTTTGTCAACTAGTATTGTTTATCATTTAATCTACAAGTAATGTTTTTGAGACCCCGAAATTAGATTATCACCTCATTATCTTTTCAGTTTCCCCCTATTCTACTTCGGCTACTCTTTCCCCCTCCTCCTCCCCTTCCCCTTTCCTGTACCCTTTCTTCCCCCCCCCCCCTTCCCCCTAACAATCATACTTTAAAACGATACTTCTCTTTCCCACTCTTTTCCTTTCCTAGCCCCTTTGTTTTTTGAGAAAATGAGTGTTCAAACTTTAAAAAAATGTCCCCATCTCATGTAATGATTTAAATCTTTGTTTACATCGGCCTTAACAACCTTGATGGACATCCCTGTTTCCTTTTTTTATCATTCCAGAAAGAGTTTTTTTTTTTAATGAACAAATGTTACAAACTCTTCTAAATGATAAAATGTAGCATCTCTTCAAAACTTGGAATACAATTAAATATTCGCTTCTTCATTTCGTCACTAGATAGATTAATGGAATGCACAATATGAGTAGGCCTATTAAAAATTAATTTTCTATATTTATGAACTGATCTGATGATTACTTCCAAAAAGTAAACATACTCCACGGGTGCTGTTTGATACCTGATCCACTGTTGTGGGCTCTTTTTTCTTGTTTTCACTTTGCGATGGACAAAAGATTTGGATTTTTTTCATCTTTTACACCCAACAAAATTTTGCTTTCAGAGTCTCAACATCATAATATAAACAGCGAGCAGCTAAAAGAATGCAGTTTGCTTATTATATGTCCACAGATACGATTCCGCAATAGTACAGAAACTCTGAATCAGTTCATTGGGGAAGTGGACTATGGGCTTAAATCTATCAATAAGACAATCTCTCCATTTCTTGCCAATCTATTAAATGAGGATGGAATCGCCATCACGAATAAACTTAGTGATGCATTGTGTGGAAAGAGGAGAAACGTTCTTGATGAGCACAGAAAGGGAAAAGGTGTGTCTGACGTGATATCATGGATGGTCGATATCATAGCATCTGAGGGCAAATCTCCACCGGAAAACACAAATAATACAGGCTTAGGTAAATAATAATAAGCTGCGTGGTTTGCAGATGTTTAACCATTTGGAAAAATCCGAATGATTGAATTAGTATGTAGATAGATGACTGGCTCTTGAAAACATGCGTAACAAGTCGCTTATACTTAAATAATTATAATGCTTTCATTCATACTGCTTATCATTTCTAGTACCTACTACGATCTATTCCTGCTGCGAATATTTTTCTTTATAACACGAGAGTATTTGAAATAATAATTATCCCTATTTCTGCGGCTGCTACTACTGCTGCTGCTGCTGCTGCTGCTGCTACTACTACTACTACTACTACTACTACTACTACTACTACTACTACTACTACTACTACTACTACTACTACTACTACTACTACTACTGCTGCTGCTGCTGCTGCTGCTGCTGCTACTGCTACAAAAACTACCACCGCTACTGCTTCTGCTACTGCTCTACTTTTTGCTTCTGCCGCTGTTGCAGATATAACATTATCACTTTACTTTTGATATAGGAAGAATGATATCAATATCTGAACTATTTGTGGCTATCTCTTCAAACTGTGCACAAGTTTTAAAAGCTGGAGATCGTTACACTTTTCTCAGATTCGAAGTGTGCGACTTTGTTTGAGCGCTTTGAGCGTGACACGTACAGCCGTCTGCTGTGGCGACAGATGAAGCCCATGCTCCTCGGTCATATCAACTTTTCACCTGATAACGCTGCAACAAGGAAAATAATAGGAGAGGTTTGTATACTTCATGAACTAGTTTTGTTATTCAACCGAATACTGTTCAGGTCATATAATAATCACGTTGATATAGAAAAGTTTTGATCTTTTGTGCGATTAGCACCCATACGTAAATGTTCTTGAACGGGTGGCAGCTGAAAAAGAAGGGCGTTCGGCACCATTTATTTTAGATGATCATTTCACCACTGAATGTAAGACTGGGATAGACATTGCAACCTTCGCCATAGCAAAACATTACAAGCCTAGAGACTAGTGCTGGGGTCTACTCGATATTTTACTACTCGTCGAGTATCGGGTCACGTGGATCAGTGTGCCGCGGGCATGGCACGACCCGATCCGTGGAGCGGTAAGCTTCGGTCTGTGGGGCGACACGTCCCGATCCGAGGGCCTAAAGTTGAATCTAGGGGCCCGGCGCTGAATGATGAAGAGGGCTCTTGAATCACACCGAGTAGCACCTGAAAGCATAACACTCCCCGACACCCTTGTAAACGCACATACATAGATATACCCACACGCCGCCTGTCCAGTCTTCAGTATCACACACGACCTTAAACCATTGTAATATAGACCTAAAACCATCCTCGCATTAATGTCAATTGTCTTCTGTTGATCTCTTTTATTATTATTATTATTATTATTATTATTATTATTATTATTATTATTATTATTATTATTATTATTCCATTACTGCATCCTATCCCTTCCTTTCCCTCTGCATCTTCCCCCTCCCTCCCACTTTTCCCTCTGCCCCCCCCCCCCCCCCCTAAATTTTCTTTGTGCCAGAGAGTAGTGCTGGGTAACATCTGACGGGAGGGTCTATCACAAACGTACGTTAACCCCTACGTGCCGTACGCTTTGCACGATGCTAATTTTGTTCATGGAATCAGTTCGGAGTTGATGGTACGCATGTGGCGAAAAGAAGGTAGCACGTATACCACGGCACAGCACTGCACAGTATCGCGTACCGTGCATCTACTCGGTGTACCGTCAGCGTTACTGCGTGCCGCGCCGATAGCCCCAGCACTACTAGAGACCAAAGACAAGCTGTGTAAAGCCCGTACAACTATGTGGGATAGTGGGATGGAATACGTCAACTGGATTACTGGCAGCGTACATAGTTACGTTCTAGACGAATGCTGAGAAGTTTACTTCAGGTCGCGCGGTCTAGCCGCAAACCAATGGCGGTTTCTTTGCCACAGTAAAATCGCAAGATGGTCCACAAGAGATTGGATTAGGACGTTCAGCCCAAAACTGGTGGAAAGGTAGAAAACAGAAAGGTCTGGAGCATATTGACACACCATTGTTGCTCATGCCTCCCCAGTGACCTTCCGGTTGAATATAATGAATGCAATGCCAAACTCGCGATTAGATTACTATTATTACTATTATTTTAGCACATTTTAAAGTTCATCCTGGAGAGTGTTGAAAAGCTTTTGTACGAAAAAGATTGAAAGACTCAATGATATATAACAAGTGGGCTGAGGCTCAGTGGCTGGCCAGCTTGCGTTGAAATCTGCAAGATATTATAGTTGAAACATCATTTTGCTGCAATGAAATTACGGACCTTCACGGTTTTTCTTATCATGCTCTACATGATGAATGAAAAAGGTCTGAGGATCGTCTTGTGGTGGGTCAGTTATATTCAGATATAAGAACAATTAGGATCATTGATACACTGTCTTAGTCATTCCTGGATAGGCTGGAGTGGAATCCGGTATTCTGTCTCCTGACACACGTAGCTGCACGTACAGACTTAGCTCGATTGTGAATGTTAAATATAGCTTAGCACTACGACATGGACTTATTTTTTTACCATATTAAAACAAATTGGCAGGGCACATACGCCTTCAAACTTACGTTAAATATATGTTAGCTTGACATCCAACAATCGCATAGAAGAATTATCGGAATGGATGAAAATTCAAAATTAATTGTATCAATGTTCGTAATACTAGATGTATGTACACTTAGTATTGTTTTGTTGGACGCATATGATGGCCAAACGATATCTTCCCAAGATACAAGACTGAAACCTTACTTAATTTAATCTTCAGGCCGCTCGAACATTTCAAGTTGTGGACGACGTGTTTACCCTCGTCAGTGACGTGAAGTTTGTGGTCCGAAGGCTGATGAGCATGCACACCGGTGCCAAGATAACTCAGGTAAGCTTATGTAGAATCCCTCTTGTGAGTGATATCAAGTGGTGCAGTGCTGGTCAAGAGAAATAGAATGAAGTTGATTTCTAGATATCTATTTTTATAGTGTTCTCTTAATAAGCAAAAACATGGAGTATGCAACTTGTTAAAGCCTTCATACCTAAAGCCCCCAAAGACATCTTTTCGCTTTTACTGCATGTATCGATGTTTATAGCTTTGCTTTTCCCTTAGAAAACGCAAGAGATCGAAATAATATAAAGAAATAAAGATCGAAACAAAAAGTATTGCTCAATTCATCCATCCATCTATCTATCTATCTCTCTATCTATCTTTGTACATCTTATTTTTTATTGGGTAAGATGCTCGTCTAAAGGACCTTTGAGATATAATCAAGTTTCACTTACATAATTATATATATTAACTTATATATAAGTAATACTTTATTATATCTATTCATCTATCTATCTATCTGTTTGCCTGCCTGTCTGTCTATCTATCTATCTAGAATGGACATAAAAGAGAGACAAGGCAGAATAAAGATTACAATAGAATAAAGGAAAAAAAGGTGAGGAGAGGAAAAGACGAGGAGGAAAAGGAAAGGGGAAGAAAAGAGAAAGCTTGGGAGATGGGGAAAAGGTTTGATCTATACATAAATGGAGAGAGAGAGAGAGAGAGAGAGAGAGAGAGAGAGAGAGAGAGAGAGAGAGAGAGAGAGAGAGAGAGAGAGAGAGAGAGAGGAGAGAAAAAGGGGATTAAGAAGATAGAAACTCAGAGGGGAGAAAAAGATGGTATATAGGAAAGGGCTGCTTTTTTAAATTGTTTTTAAATGATCTTTAAAAAAATAAACAATTTTTCAAAATGTATAAAAATGTAAAATATATGTGGGCCGAACGATAGGTTTTTACGGCTAGATACCACTGTTTACCATAAACATCTTCCTATCTGGGTGGAGATTCCTTTTTTGTCCGATTTGCATTTCATCACGTGCATGATAAGAGGAGACCAAATATTAACCTATAATGTCTTACTTTTCCTTTCTTTTTAGTATCACGTATATTGTTATCATTTAGTGTTTTTATCTTTTTAAATTGTTTTGTTTTTGAACTTGTCTTTTGTTTCTCAGAATCTCCCGTGCATGATAAATCAAAATTGCAGTCTGATAAGATTCTATTTTTTCCGATGACATTATTTTCGGTCGTTACTTATGTGTAATTTATGACCCTCTCTAGGAAAAGAGATTCCGCGCACTTACGTTTTGACTTGATTAAAAAATTATTATGGTTTTTGTTTATGTATCCAATTCTAAGAGCTGAATAAGAGAGTAATTGAGAAAAGCAAGGACGTCAGAAGTTGATAACTCCAGTTAGATGAAAGAGAAATTAATAAACAAGCGCAAGCGAACACTTGTAGCCTTTATATTTGACTTTTGTCTCTTCTTTTTTTCTAATCTCACTCTTTTTCTTTATCTCTCTCTTTTTCTTCTTCCTCTTCTTGTTCTTGTTCTTGTTCTTGTTCTTGTTCTTGTTCTTCTTCTTCTTCTTCTTCTTCTTCTTGTTCTTCTTCTTCTTCCTCTTCTTGTTCTTGTTCTTGTTCTTGTTCTTGTTCTTGTTCTTCTTCTTCTTCTTCTTCTTCAACCAGAAAAAAACAACCATAGTTATAATGATGTAGAAATCTAGGGTGATTTTACATATAAAGGTCTTCTTATTCTTCTCTTCAACCAGAAAAAAACAACCATAGTTATAATGATGTAGAAATCTAGGGTGGTTTTACATATAAAGGTCAAAGGTCTTCTTATTCTTCTCTTCAACCAGAAAAAACCAACCATAGTTATAATGATGTAGAAATCTAGGGTGGTTTTACATATAAAGGTCAAAGGTCTTCTTATTCTTCTCTTCAACTCCTAGAGAACTCAGGTGGCACCTCTCAAATAATTAATTGTAAACTTCTTTGCTTTTTCATTTTAGTGTAATACTTCTAGATCGAAAATAAGATTTACACCATTTTATTTGGATATATATATATATATATTTTTTTTTTTTTTTAATATATATATATATATTTATATATATATATATATATATATATATATATATATATATATGTGTGTGTGTGTGTGTTGTACTTTTCAGGAGCTTGCGATCATCCGGTGCAGACAGGTTTTCAATAACACAAGCCTGTGCGACAATGTCCAAGACCTCCTGAAAACTGTGGATGATTCCTACGATTTTTTGACATTTGCTTATAATGTGATAGCTAAGGTGGAGAATTACGCAAATGTAAGTTGCAAAATCAAAATAGCAATTTATGGGAAGCAGTCACATGAAATGGGTGTTTTGTTATCTTTGTAATGTTATAAATGATAATTTATTGTTTTTTTCTTCATCTTCCTGTCATGTCCTTCCTCTCCCTCTCTCCATCTTTTCTTTCCTATACTTTCATACTCTCTCTTTCTCTAAGCTTTCATGTGCTGCTAGCTGCAATTTTTTCCTTCATAATTTTTTATATATAAAATTAGAAAAAAAGTAACGTATTAAGAGTTGAGGATGGAGCACATCACAAATTCAAAATATACTGTTTGTATGAAGATTTCACTTTGTAGGATCATATTGCAAAATCAATCTAAATTTTTAAGATTATTATAAAGGGCATTGTCCTATTTAAAAAAAAAAACCTGTCAGAGGAGCTAAGAGTTTTCACGTTTCCTCCACACTCGCAGTGTTTCCGTGTTAGGAAATTCATTGGCCAAGCAAGCGTTGAGGCTCTGATGGAAAACATCGAGGAACAGAGGAAGCGCGACAGATTTTGGGCAGGTAGGCCGAGTTTATGAATTGGCCTCTATTTCTTTCAGAAGTTAACGAGGTAAGGAAATAATTATGGGTTAGGAGAAAGGTTAAGAGGAGCAAAAGAGAAGGTCGAAAAAGAAGAAAAGGATAGGACTGAATTAATTGCTATGACCGATGTTTTAAGAATTCGTCTTAAATTGAATTATCTTTGTGGATACGGCCAATCGGTGGATTGAGTCTCACCCTCTCGGCTCCATTCAAATCCATTGTGCTTGGCGGTAACTTGACGGTGACTGGATAAAGTTTAAGATTAGTTTGTTGTGAATGGGCTGTACCCAAGCAAAACTCAGTCTATTATAATCAGCGAGTCAATCTACAACATAAGTTACCTCAAATAAAGAGGTTATAACTATTATCCTTTTATTGATGGCAATCCAGTTTTGTTTTTATGAACACTCTTTCATACACGTGTTGCTTAAAAATTCCCAAAATGCTTTCTCACTTCTCTTATACCGTTTTTTTTTTTTTTTTTTTTTCGGACAGCAATCATTTTTGACAACATAATGAACGATACAGAAGAAATTCCCAAGCTTGTAAAATACACTATACGACTGGATCCAAATCGTGGCAAGCAAACTAACATTCTGAGAGACTGGTAAGTTTATAGGCGTGTACGGTTCATTCCACGTGAACATCTGGCTCATAGTCTTCGGACAGAAACAGTTTCTATTTTACTGCTATTTTGGGACAGTTGTATTTTCAAAATAAATGCATATGATTTTTAAATGAAAGATAGTTTAGTAGTGATATTTGAAACAGTTCAAAACGAAATTATATTGTTTCGATTAATAACATTATATCATCAACATGAAGAAAAAAAAAACATCTTCAGTTCACCTCAGTAACTTTCATTTTTTTTTCTTAAATCCTATAAAAGGGAAGAGTCTTCCTCGATTTCAGTAATAAATATAAGCCTCTTTTAGTAGCAAAATGTGATCGCTCAATATTATGAAGTCAATTAAATCAAATTTAATCCAGTGCGCATTGAAAATTAGATACCACATTTGGCAACACAGCGTAAAAACTTTTTTTTTTATCTACACTTAATTTGATTTGTTGATTGTGAAAGGTCGCATCTTGGATTATGGCGCCTTAATGAAAAATTCTTTCTCTTCAATTATCTCTAAAATATATTAGATTCTCTCATCATAAGATATGATTTTTAAAATAATTGCAATTTGTTAAAAAAATAGTAATAAATAGCAGAACATACACAATTTATGACAAGAAATGCCATTAGCTTTATTATTTATTTAAAACAAGAACAACAACAGCAAACAAACAAACAAACACTCAATACTCTTAAAAACGACTATTTAACTTTCAACAACAGGATCTGGACTTTTAATGACAAGGCTGGAGCAAAGGAATCCCAAGAGTTGGTTTTCGGCTTCTCCTTTATACAGGACATGATTGACCATGCGATTATCCGATTACATACAAATGTCAGTCATGAACCTGGGGTCTACCTACAACCTTTCCCTTACCCACACTTTGTTACAGACAGGTGAGAAATTGTTTTTAAAGCAATAGCATAAAAACATACTATGCCCAAGATTTATCCTACGAGACAATTTCAACATTGGTTAATCTGTTGCTACCTTTGTTTGGTATCATCATAAGAAAAGCCACAAGGCTGGGGTAAATGACGAAAGCTTAAAGGTCGGAGAGGGTGAAGTGAGGACATGATAATCTCATCATTAAATTTACTCAATTTTCTTGAAATATCCTGTGTAACGTCCTGCTTCAATAGCATAAGATCCGATATCTATATATTCGTGCATTTCTTTTGTAAAAGAAAGTCAGTAAAACACAAAACAGTCATTTTTACCTTAAGGGAACTGATTTTTTAAAAGGGATCTTAATGTGCTTGATTCAAATATTGTTAAAAGTGTCTTTAATAACTCTTATAATGTGGAATTATGCTCGGAAAGGAACTTTTTTGGCGCAGAAAGAATCGAAGTTACCAGTAAAACTTTGTGTAATCGTTAGCAGTCAGAAGGTTATTGGAAGAGTACTAATGTGTGACTTTTAGATCTGGTTTAGCAAAAACAGTGGTTGTTTTATTTACAACTATCATGATTGTTCATGTATCCTTCCATGATGACAGTGTTGTCCAATTGCTTTCATTTTCCTTTCAGTTTTCGCAAACCAAGAGCTAGTTTTCTTAAAGAAATTAGGAAGCTCGCACCTGTTTGCCCATTTGTAGTGACATATAATTATATTGGATCCTCCTTAACAATACACAGTATAATAATTGTTTAAACCTAGAAACATTTCTTGGTCTGCTATGGATAAATCATGCTACAAGCGATTAGCTATTTATGGTAAATGGTGCACATAGCACGGTAGTTCAAGCCCCAGAGGCAACTTCGTCACAATCTCTCCAGTCTGAGTGGCTCTGATGCTTCTGTCAAGGTTAAGGATAGGGCTGGTTAGACAAGATACGATAAACAGATGGTCCAAGTCAGAATTTGGAGGCAAGAATTTCGTAATGCAATCCTCACTCCTCACTCTTCACCGACTGAGCCATCTGGTGAATATAAAAAGCATGCGTAATATGAATATCTGCCCTTTGTTTTTAGAGCCAAGCACTTGCAAAAAGCGATATTTTTTTCTGAAGACTTCCACTTATCTTGATCCCTGATGCGTATCTTATCACTATCGCTTGTTTTTTTACGTTATATTCACAGGTATTTTGAGTTCCTCTATTTTGCATTGCCACTTTTTATGGTGGTTTCCTGGACGTTCTCTGTTTCGATGATTGTCAGTGGTTAGTTTGTCTTTTTATTCTTAATAAACAATGACATTTCTACAAACGTTTATACTATAAGTTTATATCATGAAACAAAACAAAACAAAAAATAAAACAACAACGAAAAACACACTCACAAAAATAATAGCAATAAAACAATGACATCCCGTATCTCTCTCAGTTTTAGATTCTATTTATGATTTAATACAGGATGATATAAAATTTGTTTAAGATATGTGAATCACTTAATTAATCACAATGCAATTTCCCAAACATTAATGCTACCTTCTTAAAAATCAAAAGCTCAATAAATTAAGAGGGCATCCATAATTTGTTGTTCTTCTTTGTTAAAAAAAAATTAAATTAAATTAATAAGGGTTCAAACTTAACGCTTTCTTCGTTATTTTTCAAACAAATCACAAGCTGTCTTAATGCCGACCTAACTCAAACTCAAATAACGTTACACCTAGATCAAAAGTTAATTCTAACAAATTTAGAAACAGATCAAAGACTGATACTAATGTTCTTTAGATTTTGGACATGGAAGATTAAAAAATATTTTGTTAAATTTACTTTCAAGTTTCATGGCTGTGTAAATAACATCTATAACACAATTTGTTTCACATGGGCATTAATATGGCTACATTTTGTAGAGAATCGAAATACTTAGTTTGGTTAATGAGAAATGTCGTAACATAAAAAAAAATCCATGT
>JAWDGP010002498.1:140000-265000 GCA_033675545.1 Elysia crispata
TTATTGATACTGTCGATCGATGGAATTTCTGTGCCTTACCCAAAAGAATTAGGCTGTGAGAATCTCCCGAAATATTCTGAAGGGGTTTCTTAGTTCTCTCCACAAACAAGAGAACGCATCCAATCATTGCTTTAGAATTTGATCCTAACAAGCAAATATAGAATATAATATTACTTTCATTCCATTAGATCTACCCATCAAATCATGTTACGTTTAGAGCACTAGACGGTGACCCTAATCTGCGAGCTACCAATCAGGACCAAGAAAGTATCACACAAGACATAGAGTCGACGGAAAGCTCGTGATGGTGTGATAAAGTCACCTGCCTCACTGTGAGGTTTGCAGATCTCCTTGGTGCGCATTTGAAGCTGATATTCTCCATGCGTCCAATTTGGCACACGTTTTTCGGCAGTTTTTCTGTTTTGTTCAACAGGGGCTAATTCGAGTTATTTCATGTGGTAGATAGTGCTCAAGATCCACTTCACTTTTTAGGAAATATTTGACGAGCTGAATAAAAAAAAAGTAGTAGACAATGACTTGCACAATTGTTTCACAACATTTACGGAGTTACCACTTTAGGCCTAAAACTTATTTACAGACTCGTAAAGACATTACAATATATTACAGCTGACTGGTTTCATATTTTTTTTTTTTTACAACTTTCGTGGGATCAGAAGCAAACATGTCATCACTGAGAGCATTCACGTTAAAAACAAAAAGAATAGTATTTCATGTGAGGCGCGTGCATTGCTCTTTTCATTAAGTTTCAAATACTTGTTGATATGAACAAACAAAAACAAAAACATATCTTCAACTGAACTCATTAGAATAAAGTATCGATCTACTTTAAGTATTGTTCGCGTACATCTTTTTCATTCCAGGGAAGTATGGAATTGCCAGCCCATGGAACTTTTTTCTTCAAAAGTCCTTTTGGACTGGCGGGGAAACATTGGTTGAAATCAGAAAAAAACTTTCTGTCTATGACAGACACTCAAGTTTGACACATTATTATGGTAAGGTTGAGCATCATAATAAGCTAAAATTTTGTTCAGAGCAAACAGGAAGAAAGACAGAAAGATAGATAGATAGATAGATAGATAGATAGATAGATTGATAGAGATATATACAGAGAGAGAGAGAGAGAGAGAGAGAGAGAGAGAGAGAGAGAGAGAGAGAGAGAGAGAGAGAGAGAGAGAGAGAGAGAGGCTCTTCTCAGCCCATCATCTTTATCTAAAAATTTTATTTGTTTAAAAAAAAATTCGAACTCAATTTATCACTCAGGTTCTTCAATGTGCCCAAGAAAAATAAAAAAAATTATCCTTTACCTTTAAAGCGTCTTGGGTAAAACATCTTCAACAGGATACATTTTTATTGCAATTGGAATCAACTTTTCTTTGGAAAGGTTTCCACATTTTGTTTGGTTCATAACTATAGAATTATCATTATCTTTTATTCCAAAAAATTAGATTCGGTTACAAATGTTACAAATTTCAATAAACTGGTAAAATGAAAGGATTTTGACTGGAAGACAACTGTTGTGTAAATAATATAAAATATACTTTACTGTTTGTGCAGATGAAATGGCTCCTTTATCTATTCATAGAAGACAGGATCTATGATCAGCCACAACATTTTTTTAAACAAATGGCATTCTCAGAATACATTAAAGGTGATATTATTAAAGTTCTCTTTTCCCATAACATTAGAATACCATCACAGATGAAGCTTTACATTTTTTTTGCTGTCGCTAAAATTTCTGGTTAAAACTCCAGTTATTATTTGAATGCCCTTACAGGCCATTCCAAACTGGAGGGCTTCACTCCACTTCCATAGTCCACTAAATGTAGCAAGGTGATCCATCCCAGGGATCAGAATTCCCTAGAAGGCTGATTTTCTTCTTTATTCCCATACATCTTGCATCAATTTTTTGTTAGCAAAAGAAAATTATTTCAAGCCAATTGTTATGATGTAGGCGTTTCCAAGAAAAACATTGTATTCTTCAGAAATATTCGCAAACTTTTCTCCCTCCATATATTTGAAACATACCAAAATATGACATGAATATTAAAATGGCCAAATAAAATAACCAAGTGCACAGAAGGTATTCTTACTTTTGCTAATAATATGTTCTATTATCACTGTAGAAATAAGAATAAGAGCTCTCCTTAAAATTTGTCTTTTGTTAAACTTTTTCTCAGTTATGTAGACTGCTTTTTAAAACAATTTCTTCTTATTTTATGTTTACATGGATGTCATTTATCATCAAACTGTCTGTTAAGAGGTGAAAAAAAAAAGGATTCGATCCCGCTTTTTTATTTTTGCCTTTAACAACTCAATGAATGCTAGAAATCATACATCTTTGAGAATTAAATTCACCCCCAGAGACAATCTGCCCCACAATGTTTTCACCTTGTTATGAAGATATTGTCTGGAACATAGAAGTGAATAGGGAGAAATAGGCATGACATCACTGTTCATTGAAAGTATTATGGGACCAATTTGAATCAAGCTTTATCAACTCTGATCAGCTTCAGCTATTACATCTATTCATTTTACTCAGACTTTTTACTGCCCAAAAAGAGCAAAATTATCATAATTATTTAATGCTTTCTATTTTCTTAGGACATTTTTGCATTTCAGGGACTATAAGAAATAAATGGTCCTAACTAAGTATTCTTACAGCAAAATGACTTCATGATTTTTTTTTCCTAGACGATGCAAAAGAAGGTGCAATTTCTTATTGAAGTGGCACAGCTTAAAAGAATGATGATGGAAAGCTACCATCTGGCTAATTTTTAATCCATGATTTTATTTTCAAAGCATTTAAATCTATAAATTATTTGAAACAATCAGTAAATGCAAGTTCACAAAATTAGGGGCAGATGTTACAATGAAGTCTTTAAAATTTTGAAAATCTTAATTTTATCATTCTCAGTGCTTCTATCTAATCATGTATGTTATAATCATTGGACTCTCCTCTGCCTCCCCCTTTCCCCAATTTTCCCCCTTACCTCTCCTTTTTAATTTTTCAGACCAAATGATTTCTCAAGACATGCATGTCTCTTCCCTTTGCTTATATTTGTTTCTATCTCGCTCTTTCTTGATCAGGTCGACATGCCAGTTATGAGCCTCACAAAATAAAGATGATAGCAGGTGTTGCTGTCCGTAACCTAACAAAACTATACAAGGGGGCTGACAGACCTGCCATTGAGAAGCTTTCACTTAATTTTTATGAAGGCCAAATCACTTCTTTCCTTGGGCACAATGGAGCTGGCAAAACCACAACATTGTGAGCATAGTAAATGCTTCAATAGTAATCTTTAAAGTGACATATTTTAGTCAAGCAGGGGAGATCTTTTATTTTATTAAAACTGTTACTACTCCAAATCCTACTCCCATAACTCTATTACTGCTACTACTACTACTACTACTACTACTACTACTACTACTACTACTACTACTACTACTACTACTACTACTACTACTACTACTACTACTACTACTACCACTACTACCACTACCACTACCACTACCACTACCACTACCACTACCACTACTACTACTACTACCACTACTACTACTACTACTACTACCACTACTACTACTACTACTACTACCACTGCTACTACCACTACTTCTACTACTACAGCTACTACTACTGCTACTACTACTACTACTACTACTACTGCTGCTGCTACTACTACAACTACTCCTCTCCTCCTCCACCTCCTCCACCTCCTCCTCCTCCTCCTACTACTACTACTACTACTACTACTACTACTACTACTACTAGTACTGCTGCTGCTGCTGCTGCTGCTGCTGCTACTACTACTACTACTGCTACTACTACTACTACTACTACTACTACTACTACTACTACTACTACTACTACTACAGCTACTACTACTGCTACTACTACTGCTACTACAACAGCAACTACTACTACTACTACTACTACTACAAATACAAATAAAACAACTACTACAACTACTAATACAACAACTAATACTACTACTACTACTACTACTACTACTACTACTACTACTACTACTACTACTACTACTACTACTACTACTACTACTACTACTACTACTACTACTACTACTACTACTACTACTACTACTACTACTACTACTACTACTGCTATTACTACTACTACTACTACTACTACTACTACTACTACTACTACTACTACTACTACTACTACTACTACTACTACTGCTACTACTACTGTTGGTACCATCACAACTACTGCTACTGCTGCTGCTACTACCATTTGAATGTAATCCCATGAGACATATAAATCAGTAGTTTTTCTTGCCATAGCATTATGGCTCA
The DNA here is from genome assembly GCA_033675545.1 of Elysia crispata. Lineage (NCBI taxonomy): Eukaryota > Metazoa > Mollusca > Gastropoda > Plakobranchidae > Elysia > Elysia crispata. The sequence continues at coordinate 144,339 of JAWDGP010002498.1, forward strand.
AACTAATAGAAGAGGATACGCTTTTTACTGCATACTAATTCCAACCAATGAAGACTCTCAATAGACCTGAATTTCACCTGTTTCACTGACCATACTTTTACTAAAATAAGAAAAATTTTAACTTTATTGCCTTTGGTATCTCTAGATCTATCTTGACTGGATTGCTGGCACCAACAAATGGAACGGCATTTATCAACAATTTTGACATCAGAACAGACATTGAGAAAATACGTCACAGCGTAGGCTGGTGCCCTCAGTACAATGTCCTCATTGATTAGTGGGTATTTTCTTTTTTTAAAGACTATTTGTGTCTTAGAACTGATCTTGAAGGAAATATTTTAAGAAAAAATCTGGTAAGGTAATCCAACTCATCATCTGTGTAAATCATAGTTTTAGTGATTGCTTAGTAATTGCTTGTCCACAAGAGCATATCAGTGTATTTTTCATACCAAACTAGGCATACTGAAGACAAAATAGGGAGGTCCCAAATTTATCCTCCAATTGGAATGAACTAAGAACCTCGACTTGTGGTCACTATGGACCTCAAGATAGTGTCCTTTAACCTACATGAATCTTAGGAGTTATGTGCACTGGGTTTGGATGATGATGTTGAAATAGAGAAGTAGAAGATTATATTTTTATGTGGGTCCTAAGTCTCTGATCTTTTGTCAAAGAAAATGTACCAAGGTTTTGATGAAATAGGGTGCTTTCCTATCCTTATTTCCACCATACACTTTATTAATTATTACTTTGGATGCGTTTTCAGCCTAACTGTGGAAGAACATGTCTGGCTGTTTGGCCAACTCAGGAGAAGGGAAGGCGGGGATAAGATGCTGAAAACTGAAGAGTTGCTGAGAGATGTCGGTCTATGGGATAAGCGCAATTGCAAAACAAAAGACCTTTCTGGTCAGTTCATGGCCTCAAAAACATAATGAGTCATGGTTTGAGATAAATAATATTAAAAAAATAGAGCAACTCTGTGATTATTTTTTTAGCAGAAAGATATCTCTAAACTGGAATTTTTATAGAAAAATATTGTTAGCTACTGTAATTGGTGCTGACAAATATACTAAAAAAGTAAGAGAGTTATTCCATTTTCATTTCTTTTTGCTATGATGAAAAAAACAATAAGCAGAGCATGAAAAGAAATTCTAGTTTAACAGAAAAAAAAAGATCTTGTTATTCAGAGGTTGTCGAAGCTTAATCACTTAACCATAATCTATCCTCACTTCCTCTCATTTTTCTTAGGCAATCAAATATAAAAAAATGTTACCATTTGTCTATCATTACTTTGACAAGATGTCTGAGATAATTATGGCTCCAATAGCTACAAACTTTTGTTATAGCCCTCTGGCAGACAAGGAAAAAAAAGATAACATTGACAATTTTTCAGGTGGTATGAAGCGCAAGCTGTGTGTGGCCTTGGCATTTGTTGGTGGCTCCACAACTGTAATTTTGGATGAACCAACTGCCGGTGTAGACCCCTATTCACGCAGGGCAATCTGGGAGATGCTGCTCAAGTTTAAAACAGGTGATAGATATAAATTTCTGTTTCATTTTTCTCTGACCAGCATGACACGGTGATACTTTTATGAAACATTTTAGTCGCATTCAAGTTATTCCCCTTTCATATCAGGACAAGATCTTGTTCAGAAAGTGTAAAAACATGTCTTAAGCCAACGAAAAGTAAAAGTAAGACGTTTGATTTTGAAATATTTCACATTTGATCTTAATTGCAACTCATATTGCCATCTTCATCTGCATCACTCCACCTCTCTGTAAAATAATGACCCAACTATAGGAGGCCAAAAGATCAATGGAATATCAGAGCCAAGAATGTGATAAATTTCACTGATTTTTCACTGAAAAATTCTATAGTGTTATTTTTATTACTACTATTTGCATAACTAGGAAATCCAAAACTGTTCAAACCCACTTCATTGTGGCACGTGATGTGATATCTTTTCACGCAAGATGAAAGTCATACGTTGCCACTAATGCTACATTCACTTCAGAAAAAATAAAAAATTCCATTTTATAGTGGCATTGTTAGTTCAGGCCAGAGAGAGTTGAGATAGATGCGAGTGTATATCTTTTGTGTTTCTTGAGATTTTAGAAGGATTTGAAAACAAAAAAATTAACACAATTTTGTAGATGATCTGTGGTAATTATGCAAAGTTTAGACTTCATTGTTTACTTATCCCAAAGGCCACACAATAATCCTGTCTACCCATCACATGGATGAAGCTGATTTTCTTGGTGACCGGATTGCTATTATCTCCAATGGCAAGTTAAGAGCTGTGGGTTCAAGCCTTTTTCTTAAAGATCGATTTGGAAGTGGATATTACCTCACTTTGGTCAGTATGAAAAGAATTTATGCAGTGTGAATCATCATGTAATTCTTGTATGATAAAGACTCCACTGAATTATCAGTTTGAATTTAAAAGCAAACCCCATCGTAAAGAAATGAGAATATCTTAAATAAAATATACTTATTTCTTTTCTCTATTGATAACTATTTAGCTTGATTGCAAGTCCTACACGATTTCGATTAGTGCTTTGATTTGAGCTGCTGACGGTGTCTAAAGAGTTGGGATCTTAATCTTTTGTTTTATACTTTTTGAAGTTTTGTTTTTATGTTTTAAATAAATAGCTTAAAATTTAAGAATCAATTATGAGGAGGATAGGTATAAAGTTCAAAGTTTCTTAAATAAATAGATACATAATAAGATTGTGAATTATTTTCAAGGGTATTTTGTGTCTTTAAAATTTTATTTGATAATGAGTTTGTTAAGGGATTTATGGTAGGTCTGAGTTGGAGCAAAAAATACAAAATTATAATACATGTGTTTACTTTGAGATTTATCTTGCTACCTTTTGAAGAAATGCATTTTTTACACAGAGGCTAACTGTTAACTATGGATCATTTTTAAAAGTACCAATCATACAAGGGGGATCGAGAAATCTTTGGTCTGAGTAGAAGGAATAGTGGTATTGGTAGAGTACCTGTATTGAAATTTTGTCAGCCTTTAGATCATTTGTTTGAAATGCAAGACGCAAATTTTCTAGAAAATCCAAGAGTAATTAGACACTTGTTAGCACGTTAATTGAAACCAAAGTTTAAATAAAGACAGTTTTTTCCTTGATAAAGCTGCATCATGGAGCAGATTAAATATCGCTCAGTTATCAAGTTTTCCAACTTGGAAGGAAAATCCCTTCTGATATTCAGACATATTATGTAAGAAAATTCAAATGTGGATTCACATCAATGATGGAAAAAAATTTTGAAGGGTCACTCTTTATGGTGACTGAAATCAAAGTTACCATAGTGAAGAAGTTGGGTTTACATGATTGATGCAACTGTCAAACAGCTTTCAAGTGAAACTGGAATCAGTGTCGGGTCAATTGAACTGATTCTTCATGACTATCTCAACCTGAAATGGGTTTCTACCCAGTGAGCAACTCACCTTTTGACTTGCAAAACTCTCCTTTGAATGGATTCCATATTTCTTTGAAACACTAATACTATGGGTGAAAAATGGACTTATCATTTTGATAAAGAACAAAATATATCTTCCTTGCATGGAAAACCCTTTCTTCTCCTTCATGAAATAAAGGTAAAGGTGACACTTCCAAGCAGAAAGGTTATGTTGTCATGTTTGTGAACGTATAATTATGACTGACTACATGAAAAGTGGACAAACCTTTCAGGAGACTACTACTTGGATTTGCCAATAAAATTGCAATCCAAATTGATGAAAAAAGGCATGGAAAACTCAGTAATAGGGTCCTCCTCCTGAAAAACAATGTCCCTGTACAAAACACAACAAGTAGTTCAGACAGTAGATCAAAGCGGCTTTGAAATCCTGCCACACCCAGCTAATTCATTAGGCTTAGCCCCATCAGGCTTTTCTTTTACCTAATCTAAAAAAAATTGCTCAAAGTACAAGATTTCCATGCGGAAGTAAATGCTATTAATTCTGTTGAAGACTGCCCATGGGTTCATTCTGGCTCGTTTTACTCTCAAGGACTTTTGAAGGTCAAAGATAGTTGGCAGAACTGTGGAACTCTCTGAGATGACTATGTAGAGAAATAAAAGTAAGTTTGCCAAATTACCAAACTATCTTTTCTCATAAATGAGTCGTTTTTAATTGTCAATGCTCTTTTTTCCCTTAGCAAAAGAAAGAAGGTTCAGAGAAGCCTGGAAAACCAACACCAATATCTTGCTCAGACAAAAACCAACATCAATCAAACAATGAAGCTATCACCACTAATCAAACAGGTGCTGTCCTTAGTCTAATTGAGGCTTGTTACCATTTCTATGGTCAAAACAATCATAATCAAATTGGAGTTTCACAGTTTTCACTAAAATCGAGCTTATTCTTTTGTTTTCAAGGAGTCCATATTATGAGAGATTACTTAGATTTCAACAAGATGTCAACTAAATATATGCTATAAAATTTTCTTTCAAAACCATGAAATGTTGCGCCTTTCAAATGTCTTAATTTTTTTTCTTACATGTCTCTGTCATATACAATTGAAGCAGTTCTGACCAAATTTAACTAGAAGGGCACTAAAATAGATAAAGTTGAAGTTCGTCTCTCTCTCTCTCTCTCTCTCTCTCTCTCTCTCTCTCTCTCTCTCTCTCTCTCTCTCTCTCTCTCTCTCTCTCTCTCTCTCTCTCTCTCTCTCTCTGTCTCTCTCTCTCTCTCTCTCTCTCTCTCTCTCTCTCTCTCTCTCTCTCTCTCTCTCTCTCTCTCTCTCTCTCTCTCTCTCTCTCTCTCTCTCTCTCTCTCTCTCTCTCTCTCTCTCTCTCTCCGTTTCTCAGTCTATGACATTCTCTCTTCAATCAATGTATTTTCTATTGGGTATGTGCAAGGCATTTGGTCATTTTAATTTTTTTTTCTTTGGAAAACACTTACTATTGAAATTTTATAATATTTTACTTGATTTTCTTTGTATTGCTCAATATTCCCCTGTTTATTATCAGATCCAACTATAGGTGTTGACATTGTGGATTTTGTTCAAGGTTATGTCAAAAGTGCTATTGTAGTGGAAAACAATGACCATCAGGTAATTGGTCTAAAACATTAGATAAAGAGTTACATAAACTTTAACATCTTTTTTTAAGACGTGCATAGGACAACATTTGTTTCTTTGACATTTAGTTTTCTGGGAAACAAAACAAATATAATAAAATGATTTGTTCGCATATATATATATATATATATATATATATATATATATATATATATATATATATATCTTATATTAGCTTTGGAAGAAGAGATTTAAATACAAACTTTTATAAGCAGCTGGTACCTCTTTTAAATCCACGTCTCAATGGCACATAAGTTGAAAAAAAAAAAAAAAACTTTGTTCGAGTATAAAATTTGACTTGGAGGTATAAATCCTTCTCACCTAGCAGCTGGCAAATTCTTATATGCATGTATAGGTCTAAAGAAATAAATTTAAAGATGTCTATTGACCAGTTTTAGTAAATGTAATGTAGGGGGAAAGCCATATTGAGGATGAACTGTTGTATTTATCTCCAAGTTAATGCATCATTGTTACTTTCCTCTCTTCTAACTTGTGCTGCTTTATTTACTTATCTTTTTGCTCCTTCTTGAGAGAGGTAAAAAAAGCAACTTATCCTACATGCTATGTCTCTTTTCAAAGCTAAATTTCATCTCAATTACTTGCTGCCACCTAGAGTAAACTCACTTGATCATGAACTGATCAAAAGGTGTGATCTTGCTTTATACTCTTTCCTTGTTCCAAGAGTATATTTCCCACATAGTAGGTTATCATTCAGTTTTTGGAATAACTTTGCATTTGAAGTGTCAGGGACAGTCCTGAAAAGCAAAGAATGTGGCACTGATTCAAATCTTTTCTATTTTGGATGATCAGAAGGCTATTTTTTTTAATAAGAAACATTTAATTGGAGCTCATTATAAATGAATGAATCTGATGTTTTTTTGTTTTTTTTTGTCAGACACGTATAAGGGTTCCAGATGATACAGATCACGGCACAGAACTGGTCCATCTTTTAAATGCAGTGGAAAAATCCAAAGACAATCTAGGCATTGCAAGCTATGGGATATCAGACACAAATCTAGAGGAGGTCTGTGTTTTGAGGCACAAAATATGTGTTTCAAACAAGATCAATTAAGTATTTTTAATTTACTTCCAGATGAACATGATGATAATATTTTACTTACTTTCTAGTTATTTGCAAACTGTCTTACGTCATTTATAATAATAATAGAAGAGGGTACAATTCAGATACCAGGAGAGAAAAAAAATCTGATAAAGTAAGGAAACGAAACAAAAAAGATGTCACAAAAAGGAGATCACAAAGAGAGGGAAAAAAAGCATGAAAAAGGTGACATTGTATGAAGTGGACAGGATAGAGGTGAAAAGGGAAAAAAAAAGGATTTAAAGAAATTGTTGAAGATGAGATTTTGGGGAAACAGGAAATAATATAATGAAGCAAATAAGTTACAAATGGTGGAAGAAAAGGGCTAGGGACTATGAAAGAAGACAATGAATATTATTATTCATATATCTGCTTTTACCTTGTGTTCTGTACTTCTTTGTTTCTTCTTTAAAAACTTTTTATTTTCATCAATAGTTTTCATATCAAGTTTATAAAAAAAAAGGACACTTAAGAAAATGGAAGAATTCCATGGATTTTAAAGTGTTTTGTTTCTACTTTTGATCTAAAGGTCTTCTTAAAAATTGTCAAACCAAACTTAGAGCCAAGCAATGATCCCGAAGACCAAAGGACCAAGGCTATCACAGATTCTACTTCGCTGCGTAAGTCTCTAATACAGCACCTTCTTTGAGTATCAGGTTACATTTTTTTTAGAAACAAGAAATCTCAAGGAACGAAAAAGAAAGGCTTTTTAAAAAGGAAATAAAATAATAATTCTTACATGTTTTAAAAATTTCTAAAAAAAGCAGGGGCTTGCAGCCATTTTAATGTCTGATATGGAAGATATATAAAAATAGTATTGCGATTTTGATGACAAATCGAGGATAAATTTTTTTTATCACTTTTATTGATATGGTAACTCGCCAAAATCATATTTAATGACTCGTATAGTGAAAATTTTCGCATTTTATCAAGAAAATTAACTTCTGACTAAATAATCTCTTCTCTTTAATTTTTTTTCATGTTAGGATCAAAAGGGTTTTACAAAAATAAATATTACATCTTATTTCGGAAACTTTAATTTTAGCCTTTTTTCTTTTAGCTATAAAGGGGTTTAAAGTAAGCAACTATTTTTGCATATTTTATGGCTATTTGGGTTGAAGTCCGTCCTATCATCTACAATACAAGAGAAGTGTCTGACTTATAAACATCTCTCTATCATTGTGTAATTTTGTTTAGGGTTTTTTACTCTTGTTCATACATATAATAGAACTCCCCCTTCCCCCCTCAAAAAATTTTTTCTTTTAAATTATGCAAACTAGCTATAATGATTGTATCTTTTGGTCTTCCTATATGTCTTTATCTTTAAATTTTCACTGACACATAAGTAATAGTCTCAATGTGGATGCTTTGTAATTGAAGAGGTTATTGATTTTTTTTTTAATTCTTAGTATCCAACAACTTCATTTAATAATATTTTATACTGGAATCAAACTAGTTGAACAGGTTATTGATTTTTTTTTTAATTCTTAGTATCCAACAACTTCATTTAATAATATTTTATACTGGAAACAAACAGCTTGTATGATGCTTTTCAATCAGATTCTTTGATTACAAAATGAATAGAAACTAAAAGCAACTAATGATGTTGCTGTTTTTGGAACAGATTCTGAGGGATCTACATCAAATCTCTCCATAAGTATTGAAAGTTGTGGACCTACTAAAAGTGAGAAGACTCGACTCTTACTCAGTAAGATGTTTGCACTTTTTGCAAAGAGGTTTCACAATTTCAAGCGAAGTTTCAGAGCTTTAGCAACACAGGTGAGAGCAGCTGAAAAGAGATTTTTTGGGGGAAAGTTATGATTGAATGATGAAACATAATAGCTGAAGTTAAGTGACTAATTCTGCTGATGACATGGTTTAATGGCAGTCTAAAATCATATATGTATACATTTCTGGAAAAGTAGAAATCAATAAGGCTATGAAGATAAGTAACGTTTACTATTTTTATCTTATGACCACAAACATATCTAATTCTGTAATGACCATGGCAAAAATAAAAAATAATAACTCTGCAATTGCCTTACAGTAAATGGCATTCTTTGCATCATTTTTACAAATCACTCTGTTTGCTTCATGCACTGCTTTCTCTTCTTTCAGATTCTGGTGCCTGTTTTGTTTGTATGTTTGTCCTCTGTGGTGTCTTTCATTATTCCCAGCTCTAGTGAGATGCCGCCATTAGAGCTTCAACCATGGCATCTTGAAGTTGACAACCAGCCACTGTTGACATTTTACAGGTGACAAGTTTTCACTCTCTGAGTGAAGTTATTCAAGAGAGCAGCAAAAAAAAAAGTAATCCTCAAACTCTTAAAAGTGCATGTAGTATTAGCAGAAGTGTTTGAAGCAACAGTAATAGTAGTTGCAGTAGCAGCAGCATTAACAGTAGCAGTAATAGTGGCACTGGCGGTAGCAACAGTAGCGTTAGTAGTAGTAATTGTAGCAGTAACAGTAGCAGCAGTAGCAGCAGACATAGTGTTAACAACAGTACTGTTGCTAAAGAATTGACTTTTCTTGTAATCAAAGTATTTTGTCCCCCTGCATTTATTTTGCCCTATCGTAGTTATGTTGTCAATTGACCAATGTCCTTCTTTTTTAAATTAGATACCTATTCCTTCTTCAAAAAGCTCAGTATAGTCCTGTTGCTCTTGAAATAGATAAAAATGTGACAAGCTATCTGTTGAATAGATAAATTGATCTATAAATCTTTTTTTGTATTATTAACATTTCTCTAGCTTTTCTTTGCTATCACTGAACTTTTGTAAAAGAGAGGAATAGATGAAAACTTTTAAGCTTTCCATGTTGAAGGGTGTATAACTTTAAACATGGATTAATTTTTTCCAGCAATGACAACAAAGACAATCCATTATCCAAACACCTTGAAAAGTGTTTATTACACCATCCACATTATGGCACTCGCTGTATGGACAAAAATGTCTATTTTATCAGGTAAGTACATTATATTATATCACATTTTGTGAAAAAAGATAGAGAAGAGGTCAGGTGCTAATTGTCAAGATACTATTGCAAAAGTACATAACTTGTTTTCAAAAAATTAAATTTTAATGAATAAACTGGCTATGCCTGATCTTTTTAGACCACTAATATGTGAATAGGGCCTGAGAAATAACTTGTGTGGCATCTAGATAATTATCATAAAGTACTTGTATTTGAATGCCATAACTCCTGAGTTTAATGCTTTTATAGTACCAGTACTAGTTAGTTGGTAGCGTTACTGTCCAGTACTCCTGTTGATCAAAGGGTGGCTCCTGTTGTGCAAGCATCTAGAGAATGTTTTCTTTTGATGGTTGAGTGTTGGGGATCTTTGAAGAATTCTAAACATAACATAAACATAATATTAATATTATTTTTGTAAAAGGATCACCACAGAGAAGTGATTTTACATCAGATTTGTAAATTACCAAATTGGTTATTAGATATCACAGATAAGGGTGTATATTATGATAAATTTAATTAACATCCAATTTGATTAACATCATTTACTACACTTCCACCATATTGAGTTGATTAATGGACATCATTTCAACATAGAAAAGGAAAAAGTTATGCCTAGAAGAGTATTTGTGTGTCATTCATTGAATAAAATATATTCTTCAATAGGAGAATATCTAGTTCGTTGAACTATGTTTGTCAGTAAATCTTACTGGTAAATATTTTGCTGATCCTGCTATCAGAATTTAAAAAAATCATTTCAACACAAATTTAAGATGCTGTAGATTTCTTTGTTTCATTTCCATGTTCAAATTTTAGGCCTAGCATTTTATAACACAGCAAAAGTCTTTATTCCATTGTTATTTGCAGAGGTAAACCATGTTTATCTTCAGAAAAGAATGAAATTGATGAACTTAACAACAATTTTGACAGAGACTTTATAGTCAATAAAAGAGAGAGCTCAACTAAGTCTTGTAAGTATCTCTTGAAATCTTATATACTGCATTCATATATAGAAAAATCACAGCATAATGCACAGGCAAAATTATATCATATTTATTCATTTTAATCATTCAATTAATTCACCCTGAACATTTGCGCTGTTTACACATTTTATACAAGGAAGTGTGGTCTTGGTTTCTATATTACAAACTTTAAAGATACAATTATTCAAAAGTTTGGTTGACAAGATGCTTCAATTTCAATTCACGCGTGAAGTAATTCTCTTTAATCTGAGCAATTTCACTCAAAAAGGTGTTTGAATATTTTGATTGATGTAATATTTTTGGAAACAAATTAAAAAATGTGTATAAATGCTTTTATACAAGTTAACCAAAATTTTATGATAACATTTATTTTATCTTCTTTTGTTATATATATATATATATATATATATATATATATATATATATATATATATATTCTTACTTTATTTTTTTCTCCTGCAAAATAAAGCAGTGGCCATATTGTATTGGATCTATACAAAAAATAATGAGAAACAATAAGTGCAAGGTTTTCTTAGCATATTGCAAATGCAAAGATATGGAAATAAGGTGGAATTCTCTTCTTAAATATATGATTTTGTGTTATTTGGTTTGAACTTGCACTCCATTCAGATGATTTGCTTACAAGGGCTGCTCTAAATGTTGTGTATAGCAGGGGAAAGTAAATTCTACTTTTTGTAACCTCTACATTGATAGAGACTTTTTAGAGATCTAAAGCTAAAGAATAGTACTAGTCTGATGAGATATGAATCCTGTATCAAATTGCTAAGCCAAGCTTTGAACACAGTACTTTCATAGTGACAGTACAATGCTCTAATGACTGAGCTGTCATGCACTCTAAATCATGTTTTAATTAATGTGAAATTTTTTCCTCATGATAAATCTAACAGGCTAATGTTTCAATTAGAACTATTTTATGACAAAGGCCCCAGATCAATATCATCATAGGTATAATCTGATATTAAAGGCTCTAACTCTTTTACTGTAGCTTTTCATTTTTCACTTTTCACCAGAAAATAATATGCACGATGATAATCTCTTTTCCTCAAGCTTGTTCAGATAAAAATCTACTTAATGGAAAACTCAGCACCAATGACAACCTTTATGACCTGACAGGGCAGAATCTTACAAAGTGGCTCATCACAACTGAGAGTCAATATAGAATGATCAGGTCTGTGATCTGTCAGTGCAAATATCTATCTTTACCTATCATTAAGAGAGCACCAAACATTGAGTCTAGTTTGTAAAAATTACAACAGAAAAGAGACAACACTTTTAAAATATTAATTTTAATCCTTTCAAAATCCTTCTGCATTTTAGAGAAACATTTAATTTCAGTTATAGTTTGTATTGAAGATTAGTAAAATTTGTATGAAGGTGAGAAATTTGATATAAGAAGTATGGAATATCTGCTAAGTGCTATTATTTTATAATGATGTTCCAAAACCTGTGATTTGGTTGCCCTTACATTGTTTGTAGATATGGAGGATTTACATTTGGTGCTGTGAATGAGCTTGGACTAATCAGTGCAAGTGACATTTCATCTACTGTGAATCTTCTTATGGCTGCTCTTGATGTTGGTGCAGCTTTACCTGCTGAAGAAGAAAGGGTCAGACATAACTTGGAATATGTGCTTCAGTTTGTTTATACCAAAGACAACATTAAGGTAATTTCCCAATTTAAAGCAGTTTTATGCCCTTTCACACAATAAGAGAGCAGGGTATAGGTCAAATTGTATAGATTCAAGTTAGAGCAATGGAACAATGTTCAGTTAATTACAGTTGACTAAAATTATGATTTTGTTTTCATTTATTAACAGAATATATTCATTGATGAAAGAGCAACTGACTATGCCCGTGTTTTGGTTAAGGATTTTGGGAACCTACCTGTTACTATTTTTAGAGTTTGTCGTTTTCATTCTCAGCAAGCACAGCAAGCTATGGTTCAGGCATGAATTTTGATTAGAAGAATATTATTTATTTGCAAAATTCTTGAAAAGTATAGATGTTTTTGATGGTTATTTGAAGAAAGACTATTTTAAAAATTAATGTATTTAGGCTGATAAGCTAAATATTAATTTGGATTAAGGCCATTTGTTCGAAGATCTATAGAAGTGCCGGGAGACAGATACTGACTGGCTGGTAGTGAAGGTCTTGGTTCACCAATTCTAAATTCCACAACCAACGATTAAGATGACATTCCTGTTGGCTTGCACGTTTTCACTCTTCTAATCTATCCTTTAATCTTTGGATTGAAATATTTTTTAGTACCCCAACGACAGGATAGATCTAGATCCACCAATGCTAGCAGGCACAAGCCATGCAAGTGAGCCAGAGCGTACACATTCATCGGCTGATTGCTGTTAAGCTGTAAATAACTTTCTTAATTGCTGTGTGCAGTGTGTAAGCGGGGGTTCTTTTGCATTTAGGGTGGCATCCTTTGGCAACAGTGGCACTATGAGGAGGGGACAGACATGTTTTTCCAAATCTAAAAGTACTTTGCTTAACCAAAACGGGTCTACTGTTTAACAATGGTGGCTTTATATTTAATTGATATTGATAAACAAAGTAACAAATGTAACACATTACCTACTTTCTTTCTTTCTATTTTCTCATTAGGTCTGGGTTAACAATCATGGTTTACATGCAGGAACTTCATATGTGAATGGAGCAAATAACTTGCTGCTAAGAGCCCTTTTACCAGATAATGAAACTCTAGATCAATATGGTATTGTTACAACTAGCTATCCTTTAAAGCGAAGCAAAGAGTCTGCAGTCAGAAACATCTCAAAGTGAGTAATTCTTTTTAAGGTAGCTGCATTCAAAAACATTAATAATTTTTTCTTTGAATTCTGTCATAAATCTCATAAATTTTGAATATATCAAACAATTTGGTAATTGATTTAAATGAAAATCATAAAAAAAGATCAAGTTAAATTTGGTTGAAACAGAGTTGTGCTGTAGGCAGAGCAGCATTTCATAATCTTGAAAAGCGAGAATAATTGCCAAACATTAGAATATTCTATTTGAGAGAATTAAGATGAAATATGTCATACGAAAAATGTATTGAGTGTAGAAATGTTAATTCTAAGGAAGTTATGAAGGGCCTGCAGAATAAAAATTTGAAATCATTAAAAAAAAAGATAAAGACGACCTTTTTGTTATATGGAAACAAACAAAGAAATTCTCACTGTATGCATCCCGACTGATATGAGTCTGGTAATGTTATTTTTTATGTGTTTGTGTAAATTTGTAATGAAATTTATGCAAAGAATTTAAATAAAATAGGTTGTGGAGAAATATTCATTGTGCACAAAAAAAAAAAAGCAAAGTAAATAAACAACACCCCCCTCCCCCACCCAAATTTTATAAAGCTAAATTTAAAGATCCATTGGAACAACTGAAAGATAAAAATTTTTCAAACAATGTTAAACCCTGGAGAGCGGCTATGTGGTAGGAATGAGCTCATTCTAGACTTGATGGCTTGGGTGCTCATCTTTATACTCATTTGCCTGAAAGATTTTTGCAGTATTCATGAATGGGTTGAAATTATATTGTTATATAAACAATAATAAAAACTGTTGCTATCAAAAAAGAAAAAGTGACTGGATATTCGCTAACAGTAAGTGGTTTAGACGTATCCTTAACTTAATTAAGCTCCTTTAATTTTACACTTGAATACTATCCAGATTCAGTACTTACTAAACAAGATTTATATATATGAAATTTTATGATAAAATTCCTGCTCTTCTGTGAAATACAGGACCTACAGTATCGTATACCTAACTTCGGCCATCTGTATCCTGTTTGCATTCTCTTTTGTCACTGCTGGTTTTGTTGTATTTTTGGTGGATGAGAACACCTCCAATAGCAAGCACCTTCAAATTCTTTGTGGAATTCGACCAGTTTTATACTGGATAGTGAACTGGATGTGGGATATGGTATGTAAACAGTTTTCAATTATTTTGTAACAAACTATTTTCATCCTCACCTTAAGAAGTAAAATGAAGGCATGAACTTTTCAACATTTCAATTTCAAACCAGTTGGTTAAAAGTGACTCATAAGAAACATGTCTTTAGCACACAGTATTTGTTCTCTAATGTTTCAAAATTTGCGAAATGAATATTATCTAAACTCTATCATATTCTAGACTTTGATTACAAATTTTATGAAATAATGTAAAAATATATGAATTTATTTGTTTCACACTATGGCTTGTGTCCTGAAATTAGAGTTTGTTGCTGTTTTTATAACTCACAATGATCTTTTGGTTAGTCTCACTGCCTTGAAATTTGACATACTTTTTATACCTCGTTCTTCTTTTGTAGATCAATTTTGCTGTATCTGTGGTGCTGTGTATTTTCATTTTGTACGTTTTTGACAAAGAGGAATTTGTATCTGCAAAAAATCTACCATTTTTTTCGACTTTGTTGATATTATTTGGGTAAGATTTATATAATTTTTTTTTATTTGAATTATCGTAGTTTATTAAATTTATTTAAAATTTTGTGCTGAATACTCTTTGATCAATTATTTAGATTGATTTTGGATTATAATTCATTGATATTATTCTTGTTCTTGGCTTGTTTGACGTCATTGAATCTCCATAGCAAATCTTAGGCGTTAGTAAGATGAGATTTTTTAAACATCTGCAGGTAACAAAAAGTGAATTAGATTTTTCTCAAATTTTCTTTTGATCAAGAAAATAGTGTGCCAATAATTAATCTAGAAAAGCTGATAAATTTGCAAACCAACCCCCCCTCAAAAAAAAAAAAATTAAATTAAATTAAAATTAAAAAATTTGAGTATTTAATGTAAACTTTGTTTATGATAAGATTTTTTTTAAAGTTTTAACACATAGACAGTTTTTCATAGACTACTTAATATTTTCAAGATAACTATGAGTTATGTAAAGTAAAAGGATTTTTGCACTTCACAATGGGTTTAAAGACTTTGGCTCATTCATTCTAAGGCATCAAGTCATATTATACAGGTAGAAAGATTTATAATTCAAAAGTTCATTTATATGCAATAATCAAACTATTTGAAAAGATAAATCAACTATACTTAATTTGTAATTTTATCTAACATTATTGAGTAGATTTTTGTAAACTCTCAAAATAGCATTGTCATAAAATGTTTGCTACAAGAGATACATTTTGATTTCTTTTAAGACATTGATAAATTAGGCTGTTGATGAATTTAGATTGCAGAAATCTATTTTTTTTAATTCAGAGGTAAAAGAAGAGTGGAAAAATACTATCAGCATTCATTTATTCAAGCGAGACAGTTACAGTCTATAGATAAACTTCACTTATTCAAAAAAATATTTTTTCTCAAATAAATCTAAGTTTATAAATTAGGTGATAAGATGATATCTTTTTAATATTATTTGAAAGATTTGAAAAGTTTGCTTTTGAATTAAAAAACTCATATATCTAGACTGAATATAGATTATAAAACTATTCTCACCAATAGATCCAAGATCTGATGCTTTCCAAGGAAGCCATAGATTATCTCATTATTTGAGAAATTTGTATCACACTATTTATTTCTCTACCACTCTGTTAAGATTTATATCTTTTCTATTGTACCCAGTGGATGACTTGTTTGATCAGCCAGAGAACACATGAAAGTACATTTTAATAGATAAGCTTTATCAATCAGTCACTTTTCACGCACCTTCTTCAGTTGGTCTGTGACACCTTTGATGTATCTACTGTCCCGATTTTTCAAAGATCCAAGTTCTTCTTTTGTCATTTTGTCTGGAGTGAATTTGTTCCTTGGAATAATTTCAACCCTTGGCAACTATATCCCTTCTATGATGCATTTAAGAAACGGTTCGGTGAGTGAAGTTACTTATATTCACAGTAATGATCTTTCGACAAAGAATCTCATTATTTTGATGAAAGTCAAACTTCATACTTATTTTGTGGCATCTGCATCTCATTGCATTTCTGTGTATAAATTAAATCTCTCATACTCTCTTCCTCTAGAATTATATGTTTTCAAAGTACCTTTAAGAGCACAGTCATTTTGAACTTGGTGATAATTTTGTGGATAGCTTTCTAAGAAATAATGTTAAGATAACAGTGGTGATAATGGTCATGAGTAGTTATGACAAATTTTGCAAAGCCGGATTGTGTAGTGCTGCAATCATATAGTGACAATGCAGATAAATTTGTGAAGTTTATCTTTCTCAAGGTCTCTTTGTATGTTGATTATTAATATCACTTTCTATTCAAAGGGTGGGTTTGGTTATCAAAATGCTCTGGTGAATAACTTTAAGTGCAAAGCAGGGGTAAAAAAATATCCTTCTCTGAGTCTGTGTATTTCTGTTTCTCTCTCTCTCTCTCTCTCTCTCTCTCTCTCTCTCTCTCTCTCTCTCTCTCTCTCTCTCTCTCTCTCTCTCTCTCTCTCTCTTTCTCTTTTTAACTATTTCATTCTCTATCTGTGTCTGTCTGTCGTTTCTCTAACCCATCGCCCCCCTTTCTTTTTACTGTCATATACTTATTAAAACCATTTTCATATACAGGGTCGCATGGAATTTGATGAAACTATGAATCAGGTTTTGTCAGTTCTGCCTCACTTTTGCTTGACAAAAGGAATACTAGATTTGTCCCTGCTGCAGGCAGAGGCGGATCTTGTGGAAGCCTTTGGTAAGCTTGAGTACTTGCAATTTATTACAATTATTTTATCATTTCTGAAATGCAATTATGGATAATTTCTTCTTCTTCTTCTTCTTCTTCTTCTTCTTCTTCTTCTTCTTCTTCTTCTTCTTCTTCTTCTCCTTCTTCTTCTTCTTCTTCTTCTTCTTCTTCTTCTTCTTCTTCTTCTTCTTCTTCTTCTTCTTCTTCTTCTTCTTCTTCTTCTCCTTCTCCTTCTCCTCCTCGTCTTTCTTCTTCTTCTTTTATTACTTGTACCCCCCCAGTGTTGTTTATGATATCAAATGATATGCCTTAACTGTGATGTCGAAGAGAATTCCATCAAAACACATTCTGATGTTTGTGGGCTCTCTCTCTAATGTCACAAAACAGGATGATGCAGTTTTTTAATTTTAATCTGCAGGGATTATGGGCATAACAGAGAAAATTCAAAAATGGTGGTTTGCTCACATCATAGTAATTTTTTTTTTATTATTATCTTAAATTGAACCAGTTTTCAAGAATTTTTATTTTGGTTTTTGAAATTTTACTTTTTTTTCATTTTATTGCAGGTGATTCAATGAAGCACAACCTGATGGATTGGAATCAGAGTGGTCAAAGTTTGTTCAAAATGTTTATACTGGGACTGTCTCTTAATACTCTGGTTCTTGTTATAGAAGAGCCTTGGTGCTTATCTCTAATGTAAGATGTTTCACCTTGACTGCTGCATAACATATTTTTTTTTTATGTCAGTAGCTTTTTTTTTTTCTCTATTTATATAATTTTTTTTTAGACTGTATAGTAACTGTCATCCTAAATAAAAATGTTTTTTTATATGCAGCCATTTGATTACCACACTTAAGTTATTTGCACATGATTTATATCTACAGGCATATTTAGCTTTATCCTACACACTTTAATTTGTTCATTATTTTTGTTTTCTAACAAGTTCATGGAAAAAAATCTAAGATTCGATCTGATTAACAAATAATGTAGAAAGTCAAGAGATTGGATACATTTCAGTCTAAATGACATCGTTCCAATCACTGCTTTATTATCTTAGTTACTGAAAAAGGCAATTTTAGTCAGTTATGATTATGTACTCTTTCCCTGCTTAAGAAGAATTGAAAAAATCTATCAAATTTTGTTGCCCATTATTTTTATCAGTTTTTGAAAATGCAAGTTAAACATTAAAGCTTTTTAAACATTGACCTTTTTTACTTTTTTATCTTTAATCTCTTCTAGCAATAGAGTAAGACGCAGAAGCGATTCAAATGTCTCCTCTAAGGCCCTACTAGAAGAAGATGTGGATTTAAAGAAAGAAAGGCAGAGAGTTTCATCTGGACAAGCTGCATTTGATATGCTCAGACTGGAAAATCTCACAAAAGTTGGTATAAATCAAAAGAGTTGCTAGAAAATATGAAAGGTTTGGGGTAGCGAGGAGAAAAAGGAGGAGGAGAGATAGCAGGAGATAGACGCCTAAGAACAGACAAATAAGTCTTTGAAACCTGCAAAGAAAAGGGTTGGACGAAATTGCAGCACAAGTTATAGAAACTAATTTCAATCAGTATGTAAGTGTGATTTAAAAGCATAGGTGTGTTTAAAGCCCAATTCAATCCCCAACAAGAGAATTTCATCAGTTTATTCGTTTTTCTGGAATTTGCATCTCTGAAGTTGGTACTAAATCCCTTAAGGTCAGAGAGGGTGTGCATTACACTACTACAATTTTTGCCTGCATTGCATCAATTGATCTAGATATTCACAAAAGCTCAATTTTGCCAGTCTGTGTTACTGTTCTTTTTATAGATTTTATATACGGCTGTTAAGAGGCGGCCCTTTAGTTCGTCAGCCGCCGTCAGTAACCTGATCAGGTCATGAGGTCAACTGCTGGGTGAAAGGGAATTCCCGATTTTGAGCTGAGGTGTTTTAGATGCATCATTTTTAATGTTTAAACATGCATATAATCCCACATGCCGCATCAATGTTAACGAAAACCATATAATATGAAGGTACCATATTCATTTAGTATTGGGAAAAATAATGGAAGTTTTTTTTCTTAAACTGAAAGAAATGCAGAGCAGCTTAGATGCTCAGGAATTTGGTATTAGCCGCATTTCATTGCAGGGATGACAGTTTTAAGGATGCCAAATGAAGCTTTTGGAACAACATTTTATGATGAAATTTCGCCAGTGATTCATCAATATGTTGGATAATGCACCTACCAAACGGCAACTGCGAAGAGTTCTTAGCTCTTTAGCTATCTAGATTTAAGTTTCTGATCACGACCTTTTTACACAGCTACCTAGTTAAAATTCCTTATTCTTTGTCTCCTAAGTTTACCCTTTTTCTCTATATTTTGAGTGATATCGTGGCTCTTCATTTATTGGTTCTAGATCTAGTACCATCGTTCTCTCGAGACAAATTTTACAAATATTGATAGTAATCTATCACAGAAAAGTGATGAATCCCTGTGGTCACAGAAAATAGATTTAGTTTTATAACTTGATATTAAGGTTTAGAATAAGGTTTAATACTAGATCTAGATATAGAGCAGTATGATTAACAGTGATAAGCCAACAATTTAAAATTGTTTCGATATCACGTGGAAACATTAATTTGTTAGTATAGGAAAGCCTATAGTTTTTGCGACGGTATATCTAGTAGACTTTCCAAAACATATAAACTCTCGTTTAGAAAATCAGGTCTCCTAAGTTGTAAGAATATATGAAATGTTCGTTTTTCGACGGGATATATTTAAAAAAAAATCATATGAAATCACATAAAAACTCTTTGTGGTCCAAAGTTTTGCCGGGAATAATTATTTAATTGTTTTTTGTCTTAAAATGGGTTTGAAGTAAAAATATTGTTCGGTTTAGAAAATATTCATTCTGAACCAAGCGCATAATCATAATTATAAACTCAAGCATTTTTCATTGGTATAATTAAAAATAATCTTATTTCTGTATGGTGAAAGTTATTACATTGCATTGGTCAAAACTGGGGCTTTAAAATGAATCTAAGCAAAAAAAAATTGGAAAAGGAGTAGCAGAAATATAACAATCTAAAGAGTGGTGAAAATAGTGAATTTCGAGATTCACAGGTGATGCACAAGCACGCTTGTGCTGGCTCCACAAAGTTTATTGTCTCCTAAGTTTGCTCCACTCAGCCTGATAGGTGTTTTATTACCGATCCGCCCAATGCTGGCAGATACCTGAGGTATGCCTGGCCGAAAACTAAAGGGCCGCTTTCAGTGGGTTTTAAATAGCTATGTATAGAGTGTTTTAGTTTTACATGTGCTGCATTTAAGGGCACCAAGTTTCTTACCTCATTTTACCTTACTTAAGGCTATCATTAGTTGATTTCTTCCTTTATTTATTTTATTCCTACAGGTACACTTTGGGTGCTCTGTGCCAGCTGTTGATCGTCTATGTGTAGGCGTGCCTCATACACAATGCTTTGGTCTCCTGGGAGTAAATGGGGCTGGCAAAAGTACAACTTTTAAGATGCTCACAGGGAATCTCTCTGTTACTTCTGGAGATGCTTTTATAGCTGGACATAGGTGAGGGCCTATAAGCTTCTTTCAAAATTTGATTGGTCAATTTCAGGAAAATTGACAGTACAGAAGGGAATAATTTGACCTTCACTTAAAACTGCAATCAATCTTCAGATCCAAACCCGTCAAAGCAAATATGCACAGAAGTCCAATGCTTAATTTGTACTCATTTTATATCCTAATAGTTTAGGCAATCCCATTGATTTAAATGATATTATGAACAAGAAAGCTTTTTTTGGTTTAATTCATTTTCTTACTCAAGAAGGGACAAATTTGTTCAAGATAAATACCCTCTGTGGGCAGTGGATATTTGAATGATCTGGATTTGAAAGATATAATAATATGTGAAAAAAAATTCCGCCTCTTTTTTTTTCAATGAAAAGAAATAAACATGTGTCCCGAATCTGTCCAAATAGGCATAGAATCAATCCATTCTATCAAGCGTTTTAATATATGTTTTTGGACTGCTAGTTGTGTGACTTGTTTTGGTTCCGATTCACTTGCTGTAATAAAATCTATGTATTTTTAATTTGTTGTTAAATTTTAAAAGTTTTTTTCTTATTCTATTTACATATGCAGTATAAGCTCCAGCATAAGTCAAGTGCGACAGTTAATAGGTTACTGCCCTCAGTTTGATGCTCTGAATCCATTCCTCACGGGCAGAGAGCATCTTGAATTCTACGCCGTAGCCAGAGGCGTTGAGTCTGCAAAGATTAAACTGGTCTGATGCTTTATTTGCACCAAGTTAATTTTGCCTGTTATTATGACTATGGTCTAAAAATTCTGTTGCTTGAGAAGTAATTAAAGGAATATTTCTGAACAAAATGTCATAAATATTTACGTATTGTTTTTGCTTTTTTATATGTGGTTGAATGTTAGATCCTTGACAATTTTTTTTTATTGATTAGAGGCAATTGAAATCTAAATCTATACTACAAAGAGAATATTATGGATAGAAAGGACTATCACAGGAATACCAGGAAAGGCGACGTTAAAAATATCACTTATAAGGACAATAAAAGGATAGCAACTTAACACCTGCAAAAATGAGGTCAATAACAACTGCGTATGACAATAAAAAATAAGATGAGTAGTCAATGATGAATGGTAATACAAAGACAGATCAGCATTTTAATATTTATATAGATTTATTAAAATGGAGAAAATTTTTAAAAAGTACAATCACTTATGACTTCTTCAGAAATATTATAAGATTGATGGGTGATTTTAATGTTTTCTTACTTTGTACTAAATTTTCTCATTCAGTACCCGCTACTATAGTTTGTATTCTTTTATTTACTCAAATTCTAGGTAGTGTTTCAGGCTATTAAAACTCTTGGGCTAACAGCATATGCAAACAAGGTGGTTCAAAGTTACAGTGGAGGCAACAAAAGAAAACTGTCTATTGCTATAGCACTGATTGGGAGTCCACCTGTAATTTTTCTGGTAACTGTTGTAAAATGAAAGATTTATTGTATTTTTTTTTCTTTATTTTACTATTGTTGTTTTTGTTGTATGTTTTGTAGGAATGATCACAAGCATTGAATCATGTTTACAGCACAATAAAATATTAGACAGTTCATTGCCAGAAAGATCAGTCTTTAATCTTTTGTACAAAAGAAAATAGTTTAAACTGTAAATTGAGGTGCTGGGTGTGAGTAGCTTTTTTGTGGGGTTTTTTGAAAGCAGAACTAACTATTAACTTACGAATATTATAGCTTTGGATGTAAAAAAAGCTGTTAACGTCTTTGAATTTAGAGCATAGAACAACGTAACCAAGTTTTGCACCCTGAGATGACTAAATACATCTAACTATGCCACCTAAGAAATTTTAGATCCCATCTCTCCAACCCTCAATGTCTGACAAGGTTTCTGCTGTTTTTGAAAAAAATACAAGGTCGTCCTTATGAGAAATAATCAAAGGCTTGTTTAATATTCCAGAAAATGTTTTGTTTTTTTTTTTAATGTGGAAAAATATGAAACGGAAAAAAAAATATTGTACAATTTTTTCCCCATTGACAGCCTTAAAATTGAATTATATCCAGACTTGACATAAACAGATTCTGCCTTTCAAAATTTTAGAAGACTCGAGAAGCAAATTTACAGGCAACATTACTGGTGTCAGCTATATTTACTTCTCAAGTTTTTGGAAACTTTTATCAGTTCTAATTGTATACATGTATCAAACTTTCACAGTCACAACACAAACACTCCAGATTGTGTTTGCTTTGTATTTTTTTTTTTTTTTTAAGGATGAGCCAACTGCTGGTATGGATCCTATAGCCAGACGTTTTCTCTGGAACTGCATAAACAAGGTTGTCAAGTCAGGAAGGACAGTTATCTTGACATCACACAAGTAGGTCCTACCACTACTACTACTACTACTACTACTACTACTACTACTACTACTACTACTACTACTACTACTACTACTACTACTACTACTACTACCACTACCACTACCACTACCACTACCACTACCACTACCACTACCACTACCACTACCACTACCACTACCACTACTACTACTACTACTACTACTACTACTACTACTAATACTACTACCACCACTATCTACTACTACTTCTACTACTACTACTACTACTACTACTACTACTACTACTACTACTACTACTACTATTGCTGCTGCTGCTGCTGCTGCTACTACTACAACAACAACAACAACAACAACAACAACAACAACAACTTCTACTACTACCATTACTACTGCTACTATTAACCCTCATCCTACTAATGCGGTTACTCACAGGTAGGGCTGAAAACTATACTGTTGGCACAGCCATTTAGCCTCTGGACTGGGCAAGTGGCAGAGAGAATTACCTGTGTTTGTACTGAGCGTATTGTAGTTCACAACAAAGCGTCTAGATAGACTTTTGTTGCCAAAACAGAGTTACATTTATTTTTTCAACCGTGACAACTGTATTTAAATATGTTTCATGGTTCTAAGAGTTTAAGAAAGGACAAGTTACAGACATAGGCTTGGAGAAAAATAAGTTTTCAAAGAGAGGTTCATTGGATACGATAGTTTTAGTTTACAATAATTAACAATCCCTTTGATGAAAGCTTGGATTTGCGCAGAAAGTAAACACATACGTGATTAATTCAGTGTGGGTGTGTGTAAGAGGGAGGAGGGTGGCGGGGATAAAAACTAAGCTGGAAAAGATTATAACTCATTTAGAACCAGCAAACTTTTGAGTCTAGGTCGGTCTTCCATCTAAGCTAAAGCCACAAGAGTCAGTGCGTGGTCCTTTTGTTCAAAGAAACTACATGTATGTAACTATACAGATAGATGTACAACTAAATACAGGTACGATGTACTTCTATTTTAACTAAGCACAGAGGGTGAGGTGGGCTGGTAGGCGAGACAATAAAGCAGAAAGGAGACAATCAAACCAAGTAGCAAGGTCCGCCCTCGATGCTTATCAGGCGCTCCCATAATCATTGTCTCTTACAACTTGTGAGACATCAAGTAAAAAACTTGTTCAACAATCTGTTCGCCGAACTATATTTTCCTGCCATTGGACACATAGTGACAGCTGACAGAATATCTAACTCACCAACAGTAAAGGCAAAGGCTTTATACCCTACACACACACCACGCTCCCAACTCATGCCTTTCTTGACACCTCAGTAAACTCCTCCCTTTCTTACTCGGCTTTACAGTGACAGGAGACTGTGGTGTGATTGACTGGTAATAAGATTCATTTGGTCTAATGCTATTAAAAAAATTGGCCAATCACGTTACGTTATTACTAACACCACTACTAACTGCAATCTACATGATTCGAGGAAATCTGGGGAGAGGGGGCAGTGGTCATGCCAAGTCATTGCCAGGACTCTGTATTGGGGACGGGGTGGGGGTAAGTAAGGGGGAAGGGAAGGGCCATGTGGTAAAGTCACCACTGTCTATCCCTTTTATTTGCTCTTCGGCCTTTATAACAACCACATGCGAAGGAAGCCGGTTTCCCATGTATCAGTAACATCAACTACCCATCTGGTAACATGGTTCTGACAGATGTGCCTAAACTGCAATTTGTTCTTCACACCTCAGGGGCTCTCGATCGCCTCCCAGTAGTTCAAACAGGGAGAAATTGTTATCTTTTCATTGGTTGATATTCTTAGAAAAAATATAAAGTCTACAGAGTATTTGAGATGGGGTGTTTAGAAGATAATGGCGTTTCAAACAGGTCCGCCAGTTAACCATCAATTATAATGGCGCTGCAGCTCCCGGTTCAGCACCTCAGCCCATATATTTAATGGCACCGCAGGGTCCAGGTTATCGTTAGGGCAAAGCTTAAATATAATGGGTGCACAGGACTAGCGTTAAGACTGCTGCTACTGCTGCTACTATCACTCTTATTAATACTGTTTCTTTCACTGTTTCCCAACTTTAATTACTTCTTCTTCATGGTCACTCATTTGTTATTGCACTGCTTCTACTGCTACTGCAGCAGTTACTGGTGAAAGTGCTTTTGTTACCGACACCCAGTACTCCCATCTTGAGTTGTAGTTCATTGTGTAAGAATTCAGAATGGCATAATTTAAATTTTTAGCACAAGTTTTGATCATGTGAATCATACTCTGTTCATATTTCCAGTATGGAGGAGTGTGAGGCTCTATGCAACAGACTGGCTATCATGGTGAACGGCAGGTTCCAGTCCCTGGGGAGTCTGCAGCATCATAAAAACAGGCAAAATTCACAATAGACTTACTGCATGAATTTAATGACTCATTTCATACATAAGAAAGTCTCACTCTTTCCATTGAAGATTCCTGATTTTTAAATCGTTTAAATGTCTTTTGCAGACTTGGCCTCCATATAAAAGAAATAAATATATAACAACATGGAAATTTTTATTTGATTACTGGGTATTAAGATAATGTTGTTGTCTTTTTTTAAAGATAATATATAGGCATCTATTAAAAAATGATATGTGTCATTATTTAAAGCTAATGTTTTCTCAATACTACTTTTAAAAGAGTTGTTTTAGATTTTAATAGTATTAACTGTAAACATGTGAAAAATAGTTTCACTATTAGATTGTATTTTTCAAATTACTTTAACTATTGGACCAACAAATCTAACATTATTGTGCTGCTTTATATTCCAAAACAGGGAAAGTAAAAATTTTTAGTATGTTGTGGAAAAATGATTTAAGCTTAAAGTCCTAATTTGCTTGAAGCAAGAAAATTTTGTTGTGTTTTTTTTTCCAATTATATTTTTTGGTCCTTGATATTTCAAACTCAAATAATTTGTTTCGAAGAATTTCATGCTACCATTAACCTTTTAATTTCCTCCTTTTCAACTGCTGTTTTGACAAATAAATTAGTTATTTGGCTGGAGTTCTTTTCATCATAAATTTGCAAGATGACCTTAGTTTAAGTTAAGTCTTCCAATTGAACAAGACTTGACTCTTATTAAATGAGGGTAAATGGCTTTAACTTGGATCAGTATTCATGAAAAGGTCTTAATGTTATCCGAAAAATTAGCCTAGCCAGTGTTTTTTTTTTTTTCCCTAGATTAATCGGTATTGAAAGCACTTCTAGGACTGAGACTGATTATGTTAGTGAAAAAAGAGGAAAAAATTGTAAATGGGATGACCACACTGAAACTTACAAAAAAAATTACTTATCAATAATTATTTATTAAAAATCTAAGAAATGTCATTATTCATGCTGAAATGGTCAAATTAGGCTATAACATCACTCTAGTTTTACTCACAGATCACAGAAATACACATTGAGTATAATTTGTACAGAGCAATAGGCACAGGAAAAAATTTTTCCTTAGTCCATTTTGTGTCAAAAAATTCTCATGAATAGGTTGTTTAGCACAAAGTCCAATTTTTTTTAAAACAGTTTGTCACATTTTTGGGCTAAGCCTTTATATGAATGCAGCTCCATTTTTTTTGGATTGAAAATGTATCAACCGTTATTTTTCTTTTAAATTAATCTGCAACAATTTTGCATTATTATAATTAAGAATTGTGGCAAGTTTTGTACACATCAGGTGCCATGGAGATTTGTCAAATTGTTTCCTCGT
Organism: Elysia crispata; assembly: GCA_033675545.1. Classification (NCBI taxonomy): domain Eukaryota; kingdom Metazoa; phylum Mollusca; class Gastropoda; family Plakobranchidae; genus Elysia; species Elysia crispata. The sequence goes on from JAWDGP010002498.1 coordinate 170,770, forward strand.
TGGAAAGAATAAAAAGAATTTTTGTAAAAAACTGAAGTTCATACTTTTCATTAATAGGCCAACCGTTTTTATTGTAAAAATCAATGAGAATAGATATAATGATCTCATTGATGTCAATTTTAGAGCTGTTAATTGAAAACAAAGAAGATATTTTAAAAATATGAAACATAAATTTTTTATTTAAATTGACTATATTTCTTTGAGAGGAATGGCAAAATATGTGAAAAAATTTGAAAGACAAGGCACTTTTCCCATCTGAGACAAGCACTTTTTTTTTCTTTTATTTTCATCATCTTTCTTCACACACTGCTTAGTATTGAGCTCTCAATTAATTTAACGTATAAAATTGAACGTAGTAGATTTTTTGACTGACTCAATAAAAAGGAAGTGAATCTGACAATTTTGATGTAATACCGTTTAAGAATGATTTTCTTTATTTCTAGGTTTGGGAGTGGTTACACAATTACAATGCGAGTTGGAGGAATGAATCCAGACCTATCACATATTCGACAGTTTATTTATTCCTCTCTTCCTTCTGCTACACTCGTGGAGCAGTATTACAATATGCTTCAGGTAAAGAAATAAATGCATTTTGTTTTGAGGAAGGGGAATGGGTGTGTGTGTGTAAGTGCAAGAGATAGAGAAATAGAGTGTGAAAGCTGGTATCTATCCCAGTCACTGACATTGCTAATGATCCCTATATTTTGCTTCAGGTACATATAAGTTTTTCATGTTGGTTTATATGGTTAGTCCCTGATCATGGAGGCTAGATATCCACCAGTTTAGTCACATAAAATTTAGCTTCACACTGAATTTTCATTGAATATTTATCTTCTATACCAATGACCAAATGAGCCTTTTTAAAACTTTTTTGAAACAACTTGATTGCTGCTACTGTTTACAAAATATATTGAAAATGGCTGAAACTTGGCTTGAATGAATATAAATAATTGTTCTCAGATCAAATCTCAAGCAAATGTCCAAGGTGTTAGACCCATAGTTTTCAATTATATATTATATTTTTTCTTAAAATTGCTGCAGCTCATTAGATAACCTAGGAAGGTTGGGTTTTCTAGACTTATTAGAAATAAAATGTTCTATCTGTTCACCTGAGAATTTTATTTACTTGTATTCTTCTCATTTAAAAAAAAATTCTTTTTTACTCATCTACAAGTTTGATATATTTTTTCATTTTGGATTCCTCAGTACCAACTTGGCTTAGAAAATCTATCTCTGAGTAAGCTGTTTTGGACCATGGAAAGGGCCAAGGATTTATGTGGGGTGGAGGATTACAGTGTGTCAGAGACAACCTTAGAGCAGGTCTGAAGTATAATTTTTTTTTTTTTTTTTTCGAAAATTTATAGTTAGACTTCAATCCCAGTGTACAGGAACATATTGCTGTAAGATGTTTTTACCAATGAAAGGGAGTGTCATTTTTTTTTTACATGATTGTACATAATTATTACATCTGATCAAATTGATACATGCATTATGTCATAGATTTTTGCAAGAACCAAAACCATTTGAAGTCTTTCTTTCAACTTAAAAAAAAATGCAGGCCATTTATATTCTAACAATGAAAACTCTTTTATAGTCTTAGACAGATTTATAAATGATTATTCTCTGGTATCCTTTCTGGAATGATTGTTTATATTTTGGAGAGGAAAGAGTGAATTTGTAACAAGAAAAAGGGGGAATATTTACCTCTCATGATGTTTAATGTATTTTTGGCACATTATTTGTAGTGTGCAAGTCTGTACAATTTGTATTCACTGACAAAAAAAAAAGAAGTCATTTTATCTTTGTATAATTTATAATTTATTTTGTATGCATACCCATATCATTAACTTCCATCAACCTCTTCATGATTTATTATTGGACAGGTGTTCATAAATTTTGCCAAATATCAAAGGAATCCAAATGAAATATCAGCTCATTGGAAATCCATGACAGGGGAAGAAAAAGGTAACCCATAGCAGAATTTAAGAAATAATCGTTAATACATCAGTTAATAACTAGGCAACTTTAAAAAAAATAAGGAAACATTTCTTGATAGGATGAAAAAGAAAAAATATTGTTATCATCTATATAAAAGCCCAATATTTTTCTTTCATTCTTGAGGGTAGAACTTCCAGAGTTCTTTTACCAATTTATTATCATTCTCCCCAACCTATCTCAGCCACACATTGGAACATCTGTTTAGATGTGGTTTTGTCTTTCTTACATTCTTTGAGAAGAATAAAAATTTACAGGCTGATCTCTACCCTTATCTTTTACTTTTGATATACTTCCTTTCTCTTAAGATTTATGATCAACTCAAATGACCAGAACCCAAGTTTCTGTCCTGAAACAAATGCTTTCATTCTATACTATTTGATGACGGCTGGTGCTTGACATCTCTTATGCTAATTTATTATCTAATCTTGAAGTCTAGACTTTGGTAGGAGTATCTGATATCAAAGAGTTCCATGCCCAAAAGATCCCTAATAAAGGCAACAAAAGACATCTAATACTTTCTCTAGGGCTTGATTTATGAAGAATGATACATTCCATGCCACATTCTGTCTAAATACTGGATCCATCTTTACAAGTTAAATAATAAATTACATGATATGATGATACAGCTTTAATATATAACCAATCAAATATCATACATATAAAAGAGAAAATTTTCTGAGCTTAACCTTATACATATAGAGTCTCTTTGAACGATGTACACAAAGTCTGATAATCATTACATGTTTTTCTCTCTTATAGTTAAAAAATATCAGGTCAATGAAAAACTGATTTCAATTTTTTAATGAATGTTGATATGTTCCGATATATCACACCTGCGACTCTATATGTCTCATATAATAATACAATCAAATTTATCACACTGCTCAGCATTATATATTAAAAAGGATAACAATCAGCAAACTTTCTGAGGCAACAATACAACTAGTTGCAATGCTGAAAATTCTCTTCTTTCTTTGTTTCTTTATATTTATATATATATGTATATGCATTCAAAAGAAAAAAAAAGAAAAAAAGGTTGTGGTAAAGTTTAACTTTTCGATGCTAATAAAGGGAGAAATTAGAAATAATACACACATGTCCCCTCAGTTTTGCAAAACAGTAATCTGACCTTCCCTATTCCTAGATTAATATCAACTCTTCAATGTGGAGATTTAATTTTTTCGTTGTTTATCTTATCATTTTTGTCATCTAAATTGCCATCTCTTTAGTGCTCATTTTTTTTTCTTTTTAACAAATTTTTATCCAATCAAAAACTTTAACTGCAAACTATATTATCTGCATTTGTCTTTCTCCACAAATGATTAAATCAATTTGTTTTAATTCAGACAACTGCATAAGTTAGTAATATTAATTTTTCATTGGATGATTTCCTGTTTCTGAGCCCCATTTAATAAACATTATTATGTGTATGAAATTTCTTTTCCCATGGAACATTTTACACATTGACTTTACCAGAAGTTACAGAAGAATTGGCCACTCCCAAGCAATGTAGCAAGTCAATTCAGAATCATGATGATGATAATATCATCAGCCTAAATATGTTTGAGGTAAGTGACTTAATATAGATGGTTTGGATGTTTATTTGAAGCTAGTGTGTAATTATAAACTTAATGGAAAAGAAAGAGGGAGAAAGTTGTAGTTGGTCTCAAGAAGGCTCAGGAAGGCTCCAGAGGGCTCCTGAAATGAACATTAAACACAGACATAAGCAATGTATCTTAACATATTCACATGATAATGAAATCAGTTGCGACATAGTTGTACTATCTTCGTTATGTTTAGAAATGCAATACGATTCAGTGAAACAAATTGCTACAAGGAACATAATAGATAATATTAATACAACATAACAAGACTCATTCCTCCATTAATGTATGGAATTATACACTGATAAACAGACGGACGTAAATTGGTAAGTAAGTTAGTGAATATACTATTTTTCCGTCTCTTACTTGTTTCTTTCTCTCTCTCTCTCTCTCTCTCTCTCTCTCTCTCTCTCTCTCTCTCTCTCTCTCTCTCTCTCTCTCTCTCTCTCTCTCTCTCTCTCTCTCTCTCTCTCTCTCTCTCTCTCTCTCTATCTATCTATCCATCTAATGCCTGTATTCTATATACAAAATACAGCGCTTTACCGGTTTAAGAATGAAACTCGGTCTCATTCTACCTCTGAATCTAATATCAGTTTCCAGGGCACCTCAAGCTACGAGAATGAGCAAAACAATATAAAATGCATAACCTCAAAGTCAGAACTTCATCGACTGTTTACTAACAAATCAAACTATAACAAAATATTCTTATAGACTTTTAATCAAATAAATTAAAGCCAATAGTTCGCATAAATGTCGGATGATCTCCTCCAGAGCTTGGTTTTGAATCCTATTGATATCTGCAATGAATTATCTCAATAAAAAGATGCTACCAGATCTAGATCACTAAGTATGCTACATTACATATTTGGACATAACCCCAGCACCGACTGCCTCTGGATGTTGTTCAAACTGACGGTCGTTTGTTAGATGGTCGAGTGTAAAGTTAGTTTGAGAGATACCCCTTTTTATGTAATTTACGGAGGGCCTACTACGTGTTGGACTTCACTCTACGATTAGTATATGATGCATGATTTAATTGCTGGCGTCATTGGTGACTCATATGGAAGGATGGGGACTTGGGACCAATTCTGGCATTGTCTTCAGGTGGGTACGATCCTCCTACTGACGTATCTAATGCGTAACTGAGCTGATTCATTCGGTTTTGACGTCAGGGATTCCCCAAGCGTCTCTGCTTCCACTCTTGCACACGTTGACTCATGATTGATGAGGATCATTGAGTACAACTTTATACCTTTACCTCAAGACTTAATGACGAGAACGGGTGGACTTAAAGAAGTAATGAGGGGAATTAACGGAGGAATAAAGCGATTAATAAAACTATTAACTATGAAATACTATTATCATTGTTTTATCAATAAACCAAAAGTACCTATCCCACATTTCTTTACACAAACCTTCCTTGCTTTCTCATTTTTTTGTCTTTTCCTTTCTTATATTATTCTTTATCATTTTTCTCTAATAGACAGAAAATGAAAGCAATTTAGATTCACTTTTCCCTTTTTCATCCTCCTTTTTTTTAATCATTTCCTTTCATTTCCACTATGAATGAATTTAAATAAAAAAGAAAATAATACATTCAAATGGCATAAAAATTTATCATAGTGCAAAGCTATTCAGAAAACAAAGTGTGGGTTATCTTAAACTTTCTATTACCACTGGTATGGTATTCTATACATTTTCCATCTTTATCCCACCTCTTTAAAACTTACCCCTATAGGATTTTTTTTTACACTACTGATTTATTATCATCATTTGGTACCAAGCTGTAATCTCTACATAAAACTATATTGTTATTCTAAAAGTGAGGTTTGTTGCAATACTATATCATAACAGTACCCTTGTGAGTCAAAACTTGTGAAGGAATGTTTCTTGCTGTGGCGGCTGTATGTCCATTCAACTAGCCTCAATTAGCGTAGTGTGAGGCATGATAATTTATGTTTTGCTTTTGTATAGGGAAAGCCTTAATCACATATATGACATTAAAGTATTGATCTTTGCACTGGTAGCTTATCTTGTACCATTCTATTTGCTGAACAATGAAAAAAAAAGAATATGAAAATATTATATCCCAATATTTTTTTTATCCTGACTTTTTTTTCGGTTAAGACTCTAAAAAAAATGAAAATAGAACTGCATGTAAAGCAAAAAAATTTAAGTTAATTCTTAAGCAACTAATTTTATCAACAAAAATAGACAGCTAATTTTGCAAAACAGCAGTCTTTTTATATACATAAAGATTCCTCTAAACACTAATCATCATTCACATACATGAATCAGAGCAGCTATGAATTCCCTCAACACAGTGCACCTCCAGGCTCTGTATATTCCTACATAGCCTTATAGATAGCATTAAAAGGATCTTCAAACTGGTTAGAAAAGTATAGAACAAGCTATTTTCCTGTATTCAAAGAGGTTGATAAATTTTTATAAAGTCATCTATAGAATGTTTTATTTAGTTTGAAACCTATGTTACAACTTGACATAAGTTTCTATTGAGAAACAGCTTCCTATTTATTATGTTGCATAAGATTTTCTTATTATTTCATCTAAACAGGATTGTCATGATGAGGAAGCAGATAACATAAAGGTATCTGTGAGGCTGTGAGGAAGAACACACAAGTAACAATTCGTGATGATGCTATTTCCCTCAGGACCCATCTTAGGCATCAGTATTATTGTATATATTGAGCAAGTGGAGGAAGCAATATTATATATATATATGTGTGTGTGTGTGTGTGTACAATGCAATGCAATCTGTAAAGCTCTGTTGGTTATTTTATTTTTCCCAAAATACATCATCTCATTTTATGTAATGTATTTAAATATATAAACTTTTTGAAGAAGCTTAGAATAAATATTTTGACACTTTGCAGTTAAGTGAATTTGCTATTGCAAATTGTATCAGTTTCCTGATTGTGGGGAATCTCCCCTAAGAGACAGGAAACCACTCTTCATCATAAAAGTAGTTTCTCTTACACTTGCCAGGTACAATCCCAGTAACTTCACATTGCCAATACAAAATGTTCAAATTTTTCTTCATCTCCAAGTTAGAATCTTGATAGTGATAGTTGAGTTTCAAAAGAAGATTTCTGGCAATATAAATAAACTTAACAAATATTGACCTCAATTTTGTTAAAATATAAGGCTAACTAACTTCAAATTATGAAGCCAAATTGGAGTAGATGCACAATTATGCACCAAGCCAGCACTCTGCATTTTATTGTATGTACAGAAGCACAAACAGGTGTCACAGTAGTAATTTAGCAAATTGACTTTACTAATGCTTCAAAGGAAGAAACCCTATACAAGTCAATTTTTTCATGGTTAAAATTGATGAAATGCATTTATCCAGTTTATCCTGTGAAAGCTTTTTAAGTTCTTAAGGCTAAAACCCCTTTCATCATATACTAACCCCAGCCAAGATAGACTGCAGATCAAGCAAAATGTTTTCCGAATCATGAATTCTGGTTATAAGAAATGCATATGTTCTGTTTTTATAACTCTCTGCTCAACCAGGTGTAACTGTAACAGTCTGTTGTTGATAATATAAAGCATCAATTTTAAATACTGTTTGAAGACCCTTTAAAATCTGTTTTTAATGCTCCTCTTACTATGTAACTCTGAACAAAGTTATCTGAAATCATTTTCATTTCTTCCAACCTAATACTAAACATGAAGGTATATTTTGGGGAAAATAAGAGAGGGATGCCACAAAAACAGCTGGACATGCTATGCGATTCACATAAATGTATCTGATTACCTGCAACAAAGAGCAAACATGTTCATTTTTTATCAGTTTCATATCTGACACTCTTAGCGAGGAGCTAACACCTAGGGGCAAAAGTTAGTCTCATTTTAAAAGATGAAATGGCATCTTGCAAGTGATTTGCAGCTGTGCTTGTAATAAGAATTTGTCTGATACTTTTATTGCATACAATACACAGTCTTAGAGGATTAGAGAATTAGTTCAAATATTGCTCCCTCCTTGTTCCCTATGATGTCCTCTGTACAATTAAATATTCTCAAGGTTATCCAACGATAATATTGGTCTGTTGGTTTGTGGAACTCTCTACCATCCTAGTGTCGCAAAAAACCTCAGTGTCCTATCAGAGTACTATATGAACTTACAGTACTCTTTAGTGTTTATTAATTTAAGAGATCCTTTAAACACAAATGTCAATAATATGTTGTGTAGATTCATAGCTCATTCCTAATCTTCAGTTATATTAAACAAACAGCAATTTATTCATCTTTACCATTCGACTCTATTTTGAAAGACCATTTTTTTTAATTTTCTACCTGTCTAAAACTCATCAAATGGGCTGAGGGCGTAAAGTTATATAAAAACTAATCTACAGTTTTCAGGCGTGGGTTTCGTGAATAGTTATGGGCTTTTTTTTTTCCAAATGGTCAGATGACTCCATGCTATAACGCTGTGCATTATGCCAATTTATAATAGATTTTGTTTTTATTCTTGAATTTTCTTTTTTACATGTGGCTGGTTTACATCTGCACGCATGTTGAATGGAAAGTTTACACAAAAACTTTTGAAATTTTGATATCCTTTACTTTTTTACGCAATTATAATCTGGCCCTGCAGTTTTTGGTGGCCGCAAAATTTGACCTTTCCCGCAAAAAATGGCAAAATTTGGGATTTTCGTTTTTTTTTGTCTTTGTCTCTATTAAAAAAAAAATAATAATTAAAAAAAAATTGCGTGAGTCAGCTTGTCCAAACCGACAAAAACGCCAAGAAGAGTTTAAAAAAAAAAGAAAAGCACTACACTGCTGTCCAAATTAGCAAAAATGAAAAAAATAAAAAAAAAGAGGTCTCGAAGTTTTAAAAATTCCTTCAGTTTCACTTGTAAACATTGCCGTACATGACTACAGCAAGTATCTAGATCAGTGGTTCTTAATCTGGGTGTATCGAGTGGGTGGATCTCAAGGGTTCGGCAGAGCCAGTAAAAAAGCATATCTATGTCTTGAATTTGAAAAAAATTATATTTTATTTTTCACTAAAGAGGTGTTCGCTACCAACAACAAGATTAAGAACCACTGATATACATCTATTTTTAATTAGTTCCTGCCTTGATCTATATATTTTCAAAAATTTACGTCCACACCATGGAGTAATTCCTAGTCAATAAATCTGGAAGGAATGTCTCTGCCCTACAACGGCATTCAGAGTTCAAGAGCTGAACCCATGTTAGTGGAAACAAACTGTTTTGCACGTCTTGTAATTTGGTCCTAGACTATAGTCGAAAATCCTCCGTGGAGTCGCACACAAAGTCCATTCGACTTAAGAGTTCCATGAAAAGGTTTGCAGAGGATGAATGTGATGTTCATTCAAACAAAAAACAAAGTAGGTTATTTCTTAAATAGAGCTTGTATACATGTGTATCTTTCTTGGTATCAATCATTTCTGTTATGGTAACTGTTTTAAATGTTCTCAGTCCAAATTAACATTTTTTTAATTTCTTTTTGTGTGGCAGTCAATACGGATATAGCCTATCATATAAAAATCTAAAAAAAAATAGATTGACTTTACAATCAATTACAATTTCTCTAAGTACCGGTATACACAACCAAATGAGATTTAAATTATCAATATTTCTTGCTTACATCAATATTCGCCTGTCAATTTGACCAAGCCAACTTTGTGAGAGATAGTAATATAAAATTGTAGTTGTACATTTTTTTTCGCAACATTTGGCAAGATTTGGCAAAATTTCTTGTTTCAAATAACAAAATTCTGCAGGGACAGTATAATATACATGAAATTTACGAGTATTGAGGCTTTACTTTATTGTGTAATAAAGAGTGTTGGTGTCAAAATATCTCTGAGCGAGTGTAAGTCTTAGCAAATGACCTTGTATATATTTAACATTTTTAATAAACTCTAGATGTAAGTGTGCATTCTGGATCAGTGTTTATGAGACATATGATGCAACAACTGCAACACATCTATGATTATGGTTTTTAAATGCATTGCTTGGTTTAACATTTCTTTTATGTCAGTTGCTTTGTAGTCATCACTTTGTATATGCTTCAAGTCTTACTTTTTATGTTAGGTGCTGAAAATAGACCTATCATATATTGGTTTTCAAAGATGTTAAATTTATTAGTATAAGAGATTATAACTTAAATACGTTTTTCACATTTATGAAAAGAAAATTGAAAATTTAGTATGAAACTTAATACACATACCTTTATATATATATATATATATTTTAAATGTTTTTTTAATAATTGTATCTATATCTGTTGTCATGAGAGGGATGAGCGAAAGAGAGTGAGAGAGAGACAGAGAGAGGAAGAGAGAGAGATTGAGAGTGAGAGAGAGACAGAGAGAGGAAGAGAGAGAGAAAGAGAGAGAGAGAGAGAGAGAGAGAGAGAGAGAGAGAGAGAGAGAGAGAGAGAGAGACAGAGAAATAAAAAAGGAAGAGGGGAGATAAATCAACTGTATTTAAATTTCAGCAATATTGATCCTTCTGAGGGAAAAAAATCTATCGATTAAAATATTTCTGGACGGTGAGGGAAAAATTCACAAAAAAAAAAAAAAAAAAAAAAGAATGAAAATTACCTTAATCTGAATCTTGAATATATTATTCTCTAAGGTATAACTTTTGTCATGAGTTCAGCGCTTTTGTTTTTAACACAATGTCCTTTCAGCATTCTAATCTGAAATAAGTAACCTATGTAAACAAAAGAAATTAAACTATCTTTATCAAGATTATGGAATTTGATGGAAATTAGCTATAATTAAATAACTACAAAAAATTAAATGGCAAGCAACGCAAATTATTCTTGTGACGTCGGAGCTTTTAGTGCTTAATAAAAATATACCTTTAAAAAAGCTTAGCTGCATTATAATATTAATTATAATTATGACAGCTAGAATTTTATCATTCCCGTTTAATCAAAGATCTGATTTGAAAAACATTACTCGCAGAGTAAAGAGTTCTACGTAAGTTCGCTGAAATTGTATTGTATTACTACGTAAGTTCTACGTAAGTTCGCTGAAATTGTATTGTATCACGTCTTTATGTTTTAAAGCACTAAAGCAAAATTCACAAAAAAAAAAAAAAAAAAAAAATAGAAAAGGAAAAAGAAAAGTATAAAGTAAAAAAACCCCCACAAAACTGCACCCAAATGATGCCTTTAACCCCTTCACTTATTTACAAGAAAATCTTTGTTAAACGGTTGGGTTGTTTGTCCAGAACAGAAGCCCTTGATATGTAAAATTTCCCCAAGGAAGTACTGTAGACAGGCAGATACTGAACTTTTAAAATAAAATTAATTGAATAAAGGTTATGTGAGTAATGAGAATAACAATAACAGTTGAAAAATAGTTACACACACATACCAGTAAATATAATATTGTCCATAGTGGGCGTCTTTTCAAATCAGTATTTTTTTTTATAAAGCATAAAAAAAGATAATTGATATTAGCGAATATTTATCCGTTACTTCTATCGATATTACCTTTCACCTAGACTAGCAGAGGTTTTCTTAGATAAAACGTAAGCCCATTAGTAAAAATAGATAATAAAAATTTTAACTACAACAATTACCACCACTACTACTACTACTACTACTACTACTACTACTACTACTACTACTACTAGTTGCGAAGCACCGAAATGAAAAAACGCGTTTTATTTTGTAAATTTGGAGCTGCACTCTGCTTATTTTTTTTTTTTAACGGTGCTTCGCACCTATTCACAAAGCTCCACTGCGACATACACTTTAATTGACTTTATTACAACTGCCACTACAAATATTACTGCTACTGCTACTACAATTATCACTACTACTGCTACTACTACTACTACTACTACTACTACTACTACTACTACTACTACTACTACTACTACTACCACTACTACTACTACTACTACTACTACTACTACTACTCCTACTACTACTACTACTACTACTACTGTTACTGATTGTACTGCTACCACCAGCACTTGGGGGGGGGGGGGGGGGTTGCACTCCAAAAGTCGAAATCAAGGTCTGATTTGTATAGAAGAGAAGTTTAGTGAAGCTTATTGAAAATTTCGCTTTCCTTATTCGCTGCATCTTCTTCTCTCTATTATCTTTTTTGTATTACCTTTTCACCTGCGTCTATTTCCGTTCCATTTCCTCTTTCTTTCTTGTTTTTTTTTTTTTTAATTATTTTTTTTTTTCATTGCTGTTGTCTGAGGAAACTAGAAAAAAGTAACTTTCCCACATCACAACAAAGGCTCAAGTCAGCCTGTAACGGCCCACTCTGAGTTCTCGTGTCAAAACTGAACTAGAGTCGCTTCACTCATTGTGTTTTCTCAAGCAATTAAATCATTCGATGGATATTAATGTCAATATACCTCTGCCCGCCTCTCACTTTCTCTTTCATTCTATGTGTTTGTTACTGAGTAGGCGTACAAACCCTCTTTCTTCAGAAGAGCTTGCCATTGTTTCTAAATCAAAAAAAATTTTAAACGAATATTTGTTTCTTTTTATCTAACTTTGTGTATTTTTTTTTTAATTTCAGCCTGCATAGGTTAAATCATTGCTCTCTCTCTCTCTCTCTCTCTCTCTCTCTCTCTCTCTCTCTCTCTCTCTCTCTCTCTCCTCTCTCTCCCGTCTCTTTCATCCATCTGCCTCTCTCCCTCTCTCCCGTCTCTCTCTCATCCATCTACCTCTCTCTCTCTCTCTCTCCCCCGTCTCTTTCATCCATCTACCTCTCTCCCTCTCCCTCTCTCTCTCTCTCCCTCTCCCTCTCTCCCGTCTCTCTCATCCATATACCTCTCTCTCTGTCTTTGCAAACTAGCATTCTCTCTCTCACTATAAATCCAAATAGAAAAGCAAAAACACCACACTTGGAGGACAACTTGTTAATTATAAAGGATCCAAAAAGGACGCGTGTGTGTCTGTAAATAGTGTGAAACAAGGTTTAAAAGGAGACAGGCACACCACTTTATAACTACGGGACTAAAAAAAGAAACAACACAAGTATAGATTAAACATAAAAACGTTTCGCCTTTATTGTGGCTTCATCAGAGTGTGTAGGAAAAAATTGACTTCAACAAGTTATACAAAACATTGGGGGAGCTGGGCTCAGACGGGACAAATGATTGGTTGGGGGAGGGGCAGTGCGCAGAATGCTTCAAGGTTCAGTGCAATGGCTAGGGATGGTGATGGCAGAGGGCGTGACCTCGTTGATATGAGGGTAAGATAAGGCTGGAGCGCGAGTTTGGAATAAAATATTAGGGCTGGTTAGTGTCTGTAGAGAAATCAAAATTCAAAAATTGGGAAAAGGTTTTTTGGGTTTTACACCTGATTCAAATGGGAATGCGCGTGTAGAAGAATGATAGTTGATACGTTACAGGGCGAGATGTAGAGGGTCTCTAATAAATATAGGTGGTACTGTAGGCGGGGATGGCGATTGAAAGACCATATAAATATCCAAATTCTCACGTAGGTGGAGAGAAATATTACTAACAAACATGATGGAATTGTGCGTATATATATATATACAGCAGCTACGATGATTATGTTGTTAATTGCTCTCTTATTCTGTGTTTCACTCTCTCCCTTTAGCTATCTTTCTTAAAGCTCGATTCTACACGTCATTATTTCCTTTACAGTGCCTCGTTCTGTCTTATTAGTTACAACCAAACCCTTATTTGCTACCTCTCTCTCTCTCTCTCTCTCTCTCTCTCTCTCTCTCTCTCTCTCTCTCTCTCTCTCTCTCTCTCTCTCTCTCTCTCTTTCCTTTTCTCTCCTTCTCTTTAGCTCGGCGTGGGGCTGTGGTGCTGGTTCAATAGTGCCTCTAGATGACTAACACTACGCATGGTATATTATGAATGGTGATAACAATACATTTATAGGTTGTAGGGATAGTAGTTAGTCAACCTGTTCTTTCAGTAGAATAAACATGTACTGATGTAGATTCTTAGCGCCTTAAGGTGGTGAAGTAGGATTATTGTGGTAACACTAAACAGTATTGTCATACATGAATGATATACACTTGAATATAGATGATCAATAAAATGAGTGCATATGTCGTGGATACTTATGCGTTGTATCTCTTAACTTTCTTTCGACCTCATTCTATTTAACTCTAAGTCTAATCCCTCTCTCACTCTCTCCCTCTCTCTCTCTCTCTCTCTCTCTCTCTCTCTCTCTCTCTCTCTCTCTCTCTCTCTCTCTCTCACTTGTTTAATGTTAACATTCAACAGTGAATCTCTCTTTGTCCCTAAAAGACTTACTCTCTTAATGTGTTAAGGATTCTCTCTCTCTCTCTCTCTCTCTCTCTCTCTCTCTCTCTCTCTCTCTCTCTCTCTCTCTCTCTCTCTCTTTCTCTTTCGCTTATCTTGGGGCTGTGGTGCTCGTGCAATAGTACCTCTAAATGACTAACAGTAATCATAGCATATTATGAATGGTGATAACAATACATTTATAGGTTATAAGGATAGTAGTTACACAGCCTGCTCTTTCAGTAAAATAAACATGTGCTGATGTAGATTCTTAGTGCCTTAGTGTGGTAAAGTAGGATTGTTGTGGTAACACTAAATAGAATTGTAATATACACGTGAATATGCATGATCAATATAATAAGTACATATGTCGTGGATACTGATGCGTTGTATCTCTTATCTTTCTTTCTCCCACATTCTATTTATCTCTAAGTCTAATCTCTCTCTCTCTCTCTCTCTCTCTCTCTCTCTCTCTCTCTCTCTCTCTCTCTCTCTCTCTCTCTCTCTCTCTCTCTCGCTTGTTTAATGTTAGCAACAGTGAATCTCTCTTTGTCCCTTAAAGACTTACTCTCTTAATGTGTTAATGATTCTCTCTCTTTCTCTCCCCCCCTCTCTCTCTCTCTCTTTCTCTCTCTATCTCTCTCTCTCTCTTTCTCTTCCGCTTATCTTGGGGCTGTGGTGCTGGTTCAATGGTGCCTCTAAATGACTAACAGTAATCATAGCATATTATGAATAGTGAAAGCAATACATTTATAGGTTATAGGGATAGTAGTTACACAGCCTGTTCTTTCAGTAAAATAAACATGTGCTGATGTAGATTCTTAGTGCCTTTGTGTGGTAAAGTAGGATTGTTGTGGTAACACTAAGCAGAATTGTAATATACATGTGAAAATGGATGATCAATATAACAAGTACATAATAAAATCGTGGATACTGATGCGTTGTATCTCTTATCTTTCTTTCTCCCACATTCTATTTATCTCTAAGTCTAATCTCTCTCTCTATCTCTCTCTCACACACACACACACTCTCTTGCTTGTTTAATGTTGACATTTAACAGTGAATCTCTCTTTATCCCCAAAGGACTCTCATTCTCTTAATGTGTATAGGATTCTCTCTCTCCCTCCCTCTCTCTCTCTCTCTCTCTCTCTCTCTCTCTCTCTCTCTCTCTCTCTCTCTTTCGTGTTCTTTATCTTTCCTTTACATGTATCAGTTTTGCTGCCTGTCAATATCTATCCCTCCTCATTCTACTCAACCCCGTCCTCTTCCCTCTCACTCTTTCTCTCTCTCTCTCTCTCTCTCTCTCTCTCTCTCTCTCTCTCTCTCTCTCTCTTCGTTTCTCTTTCTTTCTCTATGTCTGTCTTGGGCTCTCTAGTGTGTTATAACTAATTTTTTTTATTTTTTTCCTTTTAAATCCAAGGTGGCACCCCGTCGGCCTGGGAAGTTAGGTGTGTTTATGGATTTGTGTAATTGGAAACGTTGCTTGGTCGTTGATGTTGAGACCTTGTGGTTCTAGAGTCTGTAATGTGTGTATCCAGAATGTTTCTTTGTTTTGTAGGCCTATCATGTCTGTTGTGAGTAACTGATCTATCGGTGTTACAGCCTTATCTTACCCTCATATCAACGAGGTCACGCCCTCTGCCATCACCATCCCTAGCCATTGCACTGAACCTTGAAGCATTCTGCGCACTGCCCCTCCCCCAACCAATCATTTGTCCCGTCTGAGCCCAGCTCCCCCAATGTTTTGTATAACTTGTTGAAGTCAATTTTTTCCTACACACTCTGATGAAGCCACAATAAAGGCGAAACGTTTTTATGTTTAATCTATACTTGTGTTGTTTCTTTTTTTAGTCCCGTAGTTATAAAGTGGTGTGCCTGTCTCCTTTTAAACCTTCTCTCTCACTATATATCTGTCTACATATATGTCGCTATTCTTATCTATTTCCCAATCTTATACCTGAATCATAATGATTTTTCCTCCAGTAAAAACAATAACAATAACCACTGTCTGACCCACTAAGAGCATGCAATTCATTGGTTGAGTGATCAACTTAACCGCATACTATGACGTTATATCAAAAGATTTTTTTAAATCCTTTTTTGAGCCGACTTCTAGCCAAGCCTACTCTCAGTCTAGAGAGGTGGCAGAGTCGGCCCACTCGATCGCACTGTTTCCCTCCTCCCAGAGGCCATGAATCAGGACTGGTAACCTAGCTCTTGTCCTTTTTCTGCTCTTACCTTCTGTTTTTTGCTTTTTCTACTTATCCAATTTTTCCTTCCCCTTTGTGACATCTTCCTTTTCGTTTGCCTCCTCCTTCTTCTCCGACAATCTCAAAAAGCGCCACAGGCAATCCATCAGAGTTAAACCATCAATAGCGACATTAAGCTTTAGAATGAGCGATTTTTTTACAGGTCAAAGTAACCGCATAACTTTGAGCATGATGAAAACTTCGTATATCGGCTGGGTCCACATCACAGCCTGGAATTTTCTTAGTTTATGCGGGGCCAATTTAAAAAAAAAAATTATTCATATGTTATGTCTAGATCTGAGTCTGAAATATGTCTTCATCACATCTGTTCAGGATTTATCTCTGATGGCTAGGCAGTGTTCCATTTTAACCAAAGTTGCGTGTCATTTCTAATAACATTTCAGGGCCCTTTTGACTGTTTGCCGTTCTTTTTAACCAGCCGCACTTCAGTTTCTATGCTTCGATTCAACAATGACTAGGTTTCTCCACTTTATTTTCCAAAGTTATAGCAATGACCACTGGGTAGTCTGCTGGTTTATCGGGTGTCACGTTTGTAATTTTAGCAATATTTTTTGTTTAAACTCTGTGTATTTCTTTAATCTATCAAACCATTCTATGAGCAAAAATGCCTAGCCGTTTCATACCGCACCTGTGTCTAATCCTTCTGTGTAGATTCCGGACCCCTGACGTAACTGAGTACTCGATGTTGATAGCTATCTGAAATCTTGTGCATTGTGAGCCTAACCCCCTTCCTTTCCTCTCCCTCTTTGACTAAAACAGTTTTTATTTTCTTTAGAGATACTAACGAGTGAAGTTCTGAGGTCATTAAGTTAAGGTGCAAAATGTGTGCTTTTATCCTGGACTATGGAATCTTTCAAGCTGACAGTCATCGGGCAGGCCTAAATACTTGGATTGATATTTTTTATGCTTCTTCCATCATTTAAAAGATGGATTTCTGAAAGCTCTTCATTGGAGGAAAAAGTGTGATCTCACGTAGGCTCTTTTTCTAAACAACCAAAGAACTACAGAAGCCAAACTTTGTCGATTCTGACCGATAAACATGTGAGTTGTACCAAGACATGACGCCTATTCAGAGCAAGATTGTCTTATCCTGTGATGTGCACGGGGCTCTCTTGCAGTTGAGCCTTGATAAATTAGAGGTTGTATAAACAAGCAAACAATCATAGCAATTGTCTTTTCTCCAATTTTCCACGCTCTGTTAATCACATTTTTAAATAATTTGATTGACTTAGAAGTAAGCTTAGTTCTGCTAGGATAAGTAAGTATAAAAGAGAATAAGACGTGTGGCTGCCAGCAACAGAGAATAGGTACCGACATTGATGTTTGCCTTGCGTTTAGTATAACCCAAGATTACATTCAGTCCCGAGTATAACCAGTGATCTATTAGTACCGGCAGTACCATAAGACATCACTGAGTAAAATCAACAACCTAAGGAGATGAACAACCATATTTTCTCAACACACTTCCAGACTCGTACTCTGCGGAGCACTTAGATACTATAAAGAACATTAAAAAGAAAAAAAAATCATTAGTTGTTAACCGAAGTAGCGTAATCTAAATGGAATGGAGATTTTTTTTTAAAATATCTTTTAGTTTCTTTTCAGTAAATCAAATAATAAACAGAAATTAATTGCCAATTTTCATTTACTTCGTGACTAAATATAAACAAACATGGCGGAGGAAGGTAACCTGGCAAATCAGTATTGGCGATGCACTCCAGATTTGTACTACCAAAATAATATTTAAATCAGGCCGTTCCATTCATATCATCATAGTATTTAGTGTAATTTATGAATTGATAATCTTTTGTATTAAGCCTGATACGCAAAAAGTTGTTACATGAATCGTGGACAGTTAACTTATGTTCAAAAGAACGTGCTGGAACCTGTCTCATGTGCAAACGCAAAATACACCTGGAATTTCTAGAATTTAAATAAAAATTGTTGTTATGTGAATTAGGTCCATATGTAGATTTTATTTGTGTCTCTGTTTAAATGGGAGATAAAAGACTCATTATATGTAAAACTACCAATTTCACATCTCTAAATTTCTCAATCAGTCTTTAGTATAGTAAAGAACATGCACGCATTTCTGTGTATTGCTGCATTCATGTATGTTTTTTGAAAAATTCATCTCTATTGTAGGGATGGAGCAACCTCGCACAAGAAAGAGGCAAGTTAAATCCAAAAGTCGTAAAGATGAAGAGTTGCCTTTAGGTATGAACAAATACCAAGAGATTATCCTATGTAAAGTAAATTCAATTACTTTCATCAACTTTCTTGCCCCTTCTTTTTTCTAAGCTTTCGTTTTTACACTTTTTTTTCTGTCTTCTTTTTTTTTCAATCTTTTTTTTTAATATAAAGCTTTTACCTCAGTATGTCTTCATAAAATGAGAAAATGATAAAAAAAAAATCTGTGGGGATTTATAAGCATTTTTTAAAAAACTTACTTTGGACTTTTATTTAAGTAGGCTATGTTAAATGAAATCAAAAGAAAACATTGAGTGAGTAAAGCATCTTTAATTGACTTCCGTTTTTGAAACATGTGAAAAATAACTGTGATTCAAATCCTGTCATAGATATCGTTTCCTGTGAGATAAACAGTCACACAGAAATCTTGTGTGCTTTGGTTGAACAGTCACACAGAAATCTTGTGTGCTTTGGTTTAAATAAAGTGAAGTTTATTTAATGTTCAAAAAGCCCTTTTATGAAGGTCAAATTAGAATGGGTGGAGTGTTTATGTTTATTTCTCCATTTTTGGAAGGATACAGGAGTTCAGGGTTTTTAAGTTTAAAATAAGCAAATGCTTAAGTATCCAACAACTGTTGGAAGATTTAGAAATATGAACCTGTGTTTTTAATATGAAAATATAGTGAATTTTTGAACCCACAGCTGAAATGACCTCATCAAGTACACAGATCAAAGTGGACAAAATTTTACAGCAAGTTGTGGCTCAATCCACAAAGTAAGTGCATTTCATTTCATTTTTTCACAAGATAATATGGAAATAATTTGTTCAGAACTTTACAAATTTAAAAATACACTATTGTTAAGATTTAATTCTCTATATCAGCAAGGCTATTTTTAATTTTTTTTTTATTTAATTGCTGTTACAGTTTTACTTCATCCTTTGAAGAAAATGTATTTGAGTTCTAAAAGTGCCCATGAAATATTTTGATATAGAGTTACTGTTAATTTGGTGTGTGTATACATTTCTTCTGACATACTTCTACAGAGACGCAACAGATGCTAAAAAGAAGAAGAAAAAGCCCAAAACTAGGGAGGAAGATGATGTGGTTAGTAATTCCAACATTATTTTCTTTTGTAGCACCTAAGAAGATAATCATTCAAATATTGCAAAGAAAATCCTTTTATTGTCTGTATTGTTGTTAAGTCTGCAATGAAAAAAATAATGAATATCGCATGGATCTGACAAGTAAAACATTGGTTTAAATTATAAGAGCTCAACATTTTTTTCAAACAGTCAGCCAAGGTTGGGAGTCCATGACTTGTATTTAAACTGTCTGTGCTCTCTTCTTTTCTTTCAATTCTTAATTGCACCTTATCCTGTTTAAAATTACACTTAAGCTAATATTTTAACTGATTCATTTTAATGCATTAAAATATTTAATATCAATATTTATTGTCTTTAATTATCTTTTACAACTTTTGAGTTGAGGCATCTCCTATCTGCTCAAATGCAGCTCAACAGTAGCTGCAGCCTGATCAAACTAGTGAAAACTTTCAGTTTATATCAAAATTAGCACAGCATCTTGGTATTGTCATCAACAATGCATTTTATTATATTTCTGATCTGCCTTGTGATTTTCCTCAGAAGGTATGAAAAATAGGAAATTTTTTAGAACTGTATTTCCTTTTATAATTAGCATTTAATATAATTTAGTTGTATTCACATCGTATTGGTCTAATAATAGACAAATCCTGTTAATCTATGATGATAGAAAAAGACTTGTCAAGAAATTAATCCCTTTTAGAAAAATGCTAATCTGTTTTAGCTTTTGACCTAACTCTGCATTGCCAAAACTCACTAGAGTTGGATAACTTCAAACAGCTTTGTTTGTCAAAGCAGATTTAGTCAATGGGTCAAGAATAACTTCATGAATGTTTATCCCCCATTTGTTTAGTTGGAATCCTTGCGCAAAGGGAAAGGCATCAGTGGTCTGCACAAAGATGCAGACAATACTATTGATGCAAACATCTATGATCCTGAAGATGACATTAGCAAAAGTGAGAAAAACAACAAGCAACGACAGAGGCACAGGGATAAAAGTAAGGATGTCACTTGTTTAGCAAAAACAAATGATTAAAGGGAGAAGTTAACTTACTTTATTTTCAAGGAGAGCATAATCCCCATATATCAAAGATGAAACCACCAAGAATTTAAAATTTTTTTCAACTATCAGCTTAAACTAAGGCCTACTTATTATCATTCCATTAATCGTTTGGGATTATACAAGGTCTTACTTCCTTACCTCTCAGCTGACACTCATCTATTTAGCTCCTCTCTTAATTCTTGCCATCAACAGCAACATCATTGCCATGCTCCTCATCAACTATTGTATATATTCCTTCCAAAATGGTGATTAAAAGACGATTTTCATCAATTTTAATTTTCTTGCTACTTTAAATTATCAATTTATTATTTCCAGAGAATTAAAATAATCTATTGAAATGTTTGCCTTTTAAAAGCTAAACAAACACACAAGGTGTCTTAACTTACAATTTGAAAGTAGTAACCTGTAACTCATTTGGACCTGGTGCAATGCATATTAGATTTTTAAACTTACAACTTCCTTTAATTCTACCTGAACTTCTTTGCCTTTCTGCTGCTTTCGTGCTGTGTTTATTTTTTTGGCTGATTTGTAAAACGTGCTTTGTCCTGAACATTGTTTTATAGAGTAGACTGCTTAAGTTGTGCTCACTAAAAGTATAGGTATAATAGTGCAAGGATTAAAAAATTGTTTGTTCAGTTCTTGAATCTGTACCAACAGTGAGCTTATTTAAGCTTTAACCCTCCAATTCACTTTTGCTAGTCATGGGACCTAATTTTCACACCCAATCAAGGTTGCATTTAAGTCCTGAAAGTTTTTAAAGGAGTATGTTATTTGTTAAAATTCATATTTCCGAGGCTCAAAAGAACAATTTTTTTTCCTTCTATTCATTAAACACTAAAACAAAAACTTAAATTTCACAACTGCATCATATGTAACAATTTTTATGGGAGATTTCTAAAAAAAAGACGGAACAGTTTCATCATGGGATTTTGCTACCTTGAATCAAGTTTTAATAGAAAGTCCCAGTAATTAAATATAAATAGAACTGCTTTTGCCCAATATCCCTGTAAATTTCATACTATATGAAGGTGCAATCACAAAATATACATAGACATTTTAAGGTTTTCATAACATTGTCATTATTTCAGCTTTGCATTAAGTTTGTAATTGTTTGCTATCTATATCAGAAATTTTAAACTGTTTTTGGCATGATCGCCCCCAAATTTGACCCATACCTCATCTTCTGGTATCAGAAATTCATACTTCATGAATGTAGGGTGGTCCAGTAATAAATTCAGAGGTGTTTGAAACCATAGCTAGTGTTGTGTATCATTTGTCCTGATGAATCAACAAATTACAAAGTCAATCATCTATACGTCAATATTGCCAGTACTTAGAATTTCAAGGACTTCTCTTTGTTTCTGCTCATTTTGCATGGATGGACCTACCTTTTGAAAATAGCTCTTTTTTGTTCGCAGCTTGCTTTCTATTAGGGTTGTGGCTTTTTTCATAACCAGCACAGATAGATTTATTATATTCGGATTCTAAGTACTTCTCTATTTTAAACAACTTGCAACAGATTCAATTTTAGTGAATATGGTACATCTAATGAATAGTGTAATTTAGGGATAGTTAAAACTGAAGATTGTGTACAGCTTTATTTGAATTTTTTAAAAACCTTTTGAATAAATGTTAAACTCTTCACAGCTGAAGATTTTTATATCAATCTTTTCATCATTGGAAAATGACTTTATAGTGATAAAAATGTTCCGCTTTTAAAATATTACTTTCAAAGATTTTATAAAAGCCATGAGGAAAAAAAATTAGTGTTGTGCTTGTGAATGTTTCATCTTTGAACTGACTGTATCCACAACAGACTTAGTAATTGTGAGACCAGAGAGTTTGCAACACAAAAGCAAGCAAAATTTAATAATACAAGTTTTGATGCTAATTAACACATTTCTACTTTGGATGTCATATTTTTACTTCTTACAACAATACAAGAAAACAATGAGAAAACATTCTAAGTTTTACTCTAAAGGACTTAGCACCATACATTTGCTTCAGTGTCTATCATAGATCCACCCTTGTGGGAAAAGTTGCAAAACTAAATTGTTCTACTCAGAAAATACATGTGTATGAGGGATTGCCCTATTACTAGGCAATTGTTACTCAGGCATGCTGAGCTTATGGCTCTCTTTTAAATTTATACGGTTGCATGGACCATCTGTTTTTTCCCCCTTGTCTTCTTTCTAACTTTTGAATTTCTTTTTGCCTTCAACACTGCTGTTTTATATCACACTCATCCCTTTTCTGATTAGTGAGCTTCTCTTTTAGGTTGCAATATCAAATATGTTCAGTATATTGCAATTTTTTCTTGGAGTAAATTCATTTGATCAGAACTAAAAAATATATGAGATTGAAAAAAAAAGGTTTGAATCTAACAGGCATGTCTCCAATAGGATTGTTTTTATCGCTTCTTTCATAGAGGGTCTGCACAGGTTTCTTTTGTTCTCTCACCGTGGAATTTTCTCTGTTCTCCACCAATAGAGTTCAAGAGCAACTGGAACACATGCTTTAAAGTTTAGAAGACGAATGCACAGAGCATTGCTTTGGTCTTCTAAGCTTAAAAGATTCATACCTTCCTCATAAAGTGTTTCTCTGTCACTTTTAAAAGGTAAAAATTCCAACGTTGGAGATGAAAAGCAAAACAATGAAGGCCGTACCAAGTCCCCATCTGCAGACAAAAAGAAAAAGAAAGTGAAAAAAGATGCTCTAATTGAAGATGCTATTGAGAATGAATTGTAAGTTTTGAGTTTTGATAGTTACTACTGTATAATATTGTAACAGTTTTGATCCAATCTATTACACTTACTGCATTTTATTTTGTAACCAAAATAATGATGAAGCTGCAGGTCAAAATTTGATATTTGCCCAATTTCACTTTACTGAAGGCTATCAGTTTTGGTTAATTGTGATGAGAACTTTCATGTCTCTTTAAACACTCATCAGTATAGATTTACTATATCTGGTTTTAAGGTGCTTAAAATTTTTTTTAGTTAGGATATTTTTATTCTGTTTTGTGTGAACAAACGAAAAAACCAGAAACAGGTCGAACATTTTATGTGAATGAAAGTTTAAAGGAAAGAAAAAACTTATGTCATTGTGACAAGAACTGGAGCTTGTTCCTGTGAAATCTAATAAGATTATTCAAAATGAATCTAAATCAACCTGAAATGCTCATGAGCTTTGTGAGACTTTTATAGACATGTGATGTGTTGCTTGAGTTCCAAATGATAAACCTAGGTTAGAAATGTGCAGGAGCCTTTTTTCATCCCTGTGTAACAAATAGAGGCTACATAGACGAGACATATTGTTTAGGCAATCGAAAAGACTGAACCAAACACCAGACAGGAACATTTCATTTTAGTAAACAAGAAATTAAATCTGTCAAGGTATGTGGATGTAATGCTGTTTGACCTAAAGAGAGGCACACAAAGAGTCTTACCTATTACATATTGTTCTTGGCTTTTTACTTACTACAATTTATGATGCATTATACTTTCAGAGCACGCATGACAGTTTCGGATACCAAACCCCCAGAGAAAAAGCAAAGACAAAAGGTACTTAATATTCAGTAACAATCAAATTTGTCTATTGATTTTTACCAGGACTTATTTCTCTAAAGAACTTTAACTCCTTCGTGACAAAATTTTTTTTTTTTTTTTGTGATGGAATTACCCACAGATCTGAGCAAGAAAAAGTGTAAGATGGCTTCTTATTCTTACCAACACTGTCATGTCTAGATCGAATGGATCGATAAACACGAATTTCTAACTAGTTTTACTATTGCAATCAATATTAACGAGATATTTTATCAATAAAGCTTAACATGGGTAGAACAGTAAATCTAGCTCTAAAGCTTGATATATGTGGTCAGTCATGTACGACAACTTGCAATTCATATAAATGTGAGGTACATCGTACTACATGTATGATACAAAGGGGTTAAATAAGGTAAATAAGTAGTATCTTCAATTTTCCTTGTATTCTCTTTTCCTTTTCTACATTTTCCCTCCTTGCCCTTTCAGTTATCCTTATATTTTATTCTTTGGGAAACTTGTCTCAAGTAACAAAATTGCAACTGTCTTGCCCTCATCCTCGCCCCTCCCTCCCTCTCTCTCTCTCTCTCTCTCTCTCTCTCTCTCTCTCTCTCTCTCTCTCTCTCTCTCTCTCTCTCTCTCTCCTCCCCCCTCCTCCCTCTCCCTCCCTCCCTGTGTGTGTGTGTGTATTCACATGGCTATTTATGTGTTTTAGATTTGGGGCTGCCTGCAATTTCAGTGCTCATTTTGCGAAATGTGTTTTCAGCCAAGGCTATGTAAATGACATGACTTAACTTAAATAAAATTCGCCTTTCCCCATCATGTATCTCTTCTACTACTCCATATTGGTTATCTTTCATTTTCTCCTCAGGCCTTTGCAAATCCCTCTCTCAGTGTCTTTTACAAATTATTTAACTGACTAACTAAGAATAGCTCTTTGACACTCCACACCCTTATAACTCATCATGTTCTTTCTATTATTATTTTTTTTAATCTGAGGCACCCATAATTAAAAGTGTGTTTATGATGCTTTTTAAAAGTAAAAGGCCCACATGCACTTTTTTTAATCATAAGTGCTGATAATACTTTGGCAAGTGAATTCATCCAAAGTTCATACAGTTCCACTAAAAAGAGTTTAATTGGATCAAAGGTATAATTACATTGGTTGTTAAAGAACAAAACAAAACAAAGCTAAAAAAAAAAATGGGCAGCACCTTATAGTGTTGAGGTGCAGTTTCATTTGTACCTATAGCTGTCCATTAATATCAGTTCTATAACTGAAGCAGTGGACGGAATTAAGAGATTTATTTAAAAAAAAATTATTAACAGTAATACAATTATTGAAAAAATATTTGGAAATGTAAGTTTTGAAATTTAGATTATCAACCTCTCATAGTTTTTTGGTTCAGCTTTAAGAGTATAAAATGGCCCTTAAGTATCAGCCTTGTTTGTTTTTCCAGGTAAAATCTCCTGTGCAGGAAACTGATTCCCCTGAACCACCATCAGAGGAAGGGACAGACACAAGTCTCGTAAAGAAAAAGAAGAAAAAGACAAGACCAGCAATAGAAAAGGAAGACAAATTGGAGACAGGGGAGCAGCAAAAAGAGGCAGATGAAGAGGAATCAATACAGAAAAAGAAGAAGAAGCAAAAAGCCAAAAAGGAAGATATTGAAAAAAGACAAACAGAGGATTCACGTGAAGAATCTGAGGAAACAAATGTTACACCTCCAAAGCCAAAGGCTAGAAAGAAGAAAGAGCAGGAAATTGAAGAGCAGGAGAAAACTGAGGCAGTAACTGATGAAAGCACAGCCATTCCCAAACCTAAGACTAAAAAGAAAAAGAAATCTGAAAAGGAAAATATGGAGGAAGAAACTTCAGAGAAGGCAAGCTAAAACTTTGAAGAAATTTGATTTTTAATTTTTTTGTTGCAAGTTCAAATAGTTTTGATCTTTTAATGTCACATTTTCCTCCATTTGGGCCACCAAATTTACTTTTTTAGATATAATTCAAATAGACTTAGAAATTGAAAAGAAAATGAACCAATAAAGAACTGAGAAAGAAATTAATATTATTGTGAAATGTAATTATAGGTCTTCATCTCAGTCTCTTAAGAGACTTTTCAATGCTGATATTCTCTACTACAGTCTCCCAAAGATGAAAAAGATAAGACTGAAGATGATGAAAGGGAAGCTAAATCAGAAGACAAACAGAAGAAAACCGGATCTAAAGGTAAATGCATTTTTTTTACTAATTTGTAGGGTGTCAATTTGAGATTATGCTCTTACTATCTTTTGAAAAAACAGTAATATTTTTTATTCTTTTCTAACCATCAAGATTAAACGCATGATTCTCATAAATTTTAATTGTTCAAATACAGCTATTATCCTTGCACATGTGTTTTAACTGGAAATTCAAAGGCAGAGTACAATACAGATTGTACTTTTAAAGGGTAGTTAAGTTAGTTCATTAAACATTTTGATAGATTATATACTTTGCCATTTGCCTTGAAGGACTTAATAATCTGTTGTACAGAAGAGTTTACAATGCAATAACCTTAAAGGGACAATAGTTCTGTTAGACTAAAACCCAATCAGGCTTGTACTGCGGCACATTGGCTAAAGCTACCAGAACACCAGAGTTATCCACATAAATCACACAGTATCTCATGAATGCAGATAGGAAATAGAAAAAAAAAACCTCATTTACCTTTCAGAATTAATTTTTATGTTGAATGGCTCTAAATATTTCAGCAAGTCATCTCTTTGCATTCTGTCTGAAGTCAGTGGGTAGGGTAATGAAAGCAAGATAGTTTTTGTTCTAAGTTTCTGTTGAGTATTAAAAGGAATTTCTTTTTTGTTTCTTTAAACTCTAGCTTTCTTATGTTTATCTGAATGTAATTAACCTTTATAATCATTGAGATTGATTTCTTTTGATGGTTTTTGTGTTATATGGAAAACAGTACACTGAATACCAAAATATGATTCTCTTTTTCTTTTTGATCATGGGCCACAACTTAAGATAGAATAAATAATTCATACATTAAATATAAACAAACAGTCACAATTTTAAAGTGTATATAAGCCATTTGTTTGCGACTCTCACGTGCACATAGGGATCTTAAAGCAGCAAACTCATCTAATAATGAAACGTTATGAAAAAAAAATCCAAGAATTTCACACAAGAAATGTTCAAGTGCAGAAACAAAGCAAATCTTGTCAAAAGAGAAATATCAGTTAAGTTGCAAAATTAGCGAATGGGAATTGACAGGTTCCAAAATTTGTAGAAATGGTCTTTTGTCCTCATGCAGTCAAAAAGAAAAAAGCAGAGATTGAAGAGGAAGAGGCTGTTGATAAAATTGATCCGTCCACTATAGAAGATTTAGGGGAAGTAATGGCTCTGTTGGTTCATCGCACTGACAAACTGAAAAACGACTTCCGTATATTGCATCCTCTTGTAAGAGTGCATGTGGTAAATGAGGAGACTGGACAATATATCCCCAAGCAACATTCGTAAGTACTGATCGAAATTTATTCTTTTTGATATTCTGAAGCTTGGTGTTCATTATTTTTTTTATTGAAAACATTAGTTGTTTTTTTTTGTCTCTCACCTCCATGTTTCAGTTTTAATTTGAAGATCTTCTTTATTTTGCTATGTTGGTATAAGTAGATTCTTACTGGTTTAGTATTTCTCTCATCTGTTGTCATCTCTACAACTGGATCAATCAGTCTTGGGCTTTAAATCTCTTCTGTTTTGTTTGTAAGATTTCCATATCACCTAGTATTTTTTTCATTATGTTTCCTAATTATCTATTTTCATGTGGTGCTAAGGGTTGCATTTCAATATTGATTCAATTTACTTGTAGCTACAAAATTTTTTGAATTTTCTTGTTTTGGATTTCTATGATTTTGTGTTAAAACAAGTCTTTATTCCTTGGAACATTTATATTATAAAACTGTTAATTATGATCACTGTGCTGATGATAATAATAATAATAATAATAATAATAATAATAAAAACAATTTTGTTTAGATGAGCTTTTGGGCATATTGTTCAATGAAAACATTGCATAGCTGAACAGTCCTTGGAGTCCTGTATTGATTTTTCCTCATCAAGTAAACACTCTTTCTATTCTTCTGCATTGAAATATTAATGAACTGTTCAGGTTTCATGCAGTACCAGAGCAACAAAATGAAGCTTTCTTCCTCTTATAATTTGAATGTCAAGTAGTTGCTATGTTGCAGTATAAAATGTTGCCCTTTTATTTTCCATTTCTTGCAAACATTGTTCCTACATAAACATTGACCAAATAAACAATTCTTCTCATTCCACTCCTTCAAACAACCCAGAGACCGGGCCGTGACTTCCTACTTTGAGACAGTTAATTCAGCAGTGACCACAATTCTTCCAATGATGACTCAACCATTCAATTTCAAAGAGAGAAAGTATGAAAATTAATAGTTTAGTTGTCATCAAAATTCTGAGTCATATTTTGGTGAAACACTCTCACAGAGAAAAATAATTTTAGAGTGATAGAGTAATCTATCAATGAAGCAAATATATGTTTATAAATTTGAGAACCATGTAGCGTCTATTTTTTCTTATGTTTAGTATGCTTTTATTATTTTGTGCATGAAAATAAAATGTCCAGTAGAAAAAAATGACATCAAGCAAATTAAAACTTGTATCTTCATTCTAAAAAATAAACAATTTTTAGAATAAAAAAAAAACAGAAAAAAAAGTATCTTATCTTTTGTTTACCCCTTCCCACACCCATATTACCTTAATCAAGAACTATTTTTTTAAATAGTAAAGAAATTGATAATGAATGTTCAAACTTTGAAAAGTCTTGTTCACCATCTTAGGGAATGAAAGTGTAGCTTTCAATTCTGTATAATCCTATTATCTCAGATCAACAATTCCAGTATGGGAAGACCTACTGGTGTTTAATGAAAACTTCCACTATTTTGTTCAACCACACCCAAAAGTCATGCTATTGTTTGAGGTTGGTAACCTGTATAAAATATTCCATATTGCTTTTAAATGCAGTTATATTTCAGCCTTGAGTATTAAAACCGACAGTTTTTGACACATGTGATAATATTAAGCTTAATGTTTGGTTTTGACATCAAAACTATTTAAAGTCTATGTGGAAAACAATTATTTTGAAATGAAGTGTATTTGACATGTTTGTATGTTATTAGCTACTGGATCTAAATCTGCAATTTTGCAAATTTAAAAAAAAGATGTGATACAAATCTTTAAGTTAAACTAAGAGAAATATAGAAGAGAAACTATAAGATTCTGTATACACTAAACTGAGTTTAGGTGGTGTTGTCATAGTCAGTCCATTAGTATATCAAAAGAATCCTCTGCCAGGCAAGATAGAATTAAGAGGTGTCTTATTCATATTTGGATTCGTTGTGGGCTTTTAAATATTGTTTTATGTATATTAAGGTGAGAAAGCTCTTGATAAATTATGCACTATTTATTTTTTTCTACCCCCAATTTTAGTTTTTTTCTTTTCTTATCTTAAATTAAGAAATATTTTTCTCTGATTGTGTTCTCACAGCTCTTGGACTTTGTCAGCATGACTACAGCAAGCAAGCAGTTTTCAAACCAGAAGCAAGAGGGTGGTTGGCATAAAATTGCCTGGGCTTTCCTCAAGGTGAAGACACAAAACAATTTTTCTGTTTTAATAACTTGATGGGAAATTTACTCTGTGAAATTATCTGTAAACAGGCTGATGTTCTATTAAATTTTGTTCTCATGTTATGTGAAATATGTGTCTCTTGCTTTAGTATCATTTCAATTTCAAAGCATTGAAAAAAGCAAAATGTAGTTTGTTGTGTTCATTTTTATTTTCAGAATAGATATTAAAAGAAAAAAAGTAAAAAGCTTGTAAAAATAGTATGCTTGCTGCTTTTTCTCACAATCTTCCTACCAATGTAGAGCACTGATGTTAGTAGAACAAAGAGCCTCAATTTTTTAATTGCCAAGCCAACTGCTCAAGATACTACTAAAATTTTTGCTTTAATCAAAGGGCAACTTTTATTTACAGCTTAAAAAATGCATGGAATTTGGCTTGAATTGTTGAGCTGTGCAGAAAGCTTATTGTCATCAGGATAAAATTAAAGAATTTATTTGTGCAGAACTCATTTTACTAGAGAAGAGAAAGCACTTATGAGCAATTAATTTTTTTTTTTTACCCATTAACAAATAAAAGTTTTTCCTTAATAAAATTATATGGCATTTGATACTTTTAAGACACAAAATTTCACAACTGTCTTCTTTTCAAAAATGTTTTATTGTTACAAAAACTTTCTTGCCCACTTGAAAATTTTACATTCTATTTATTTGCAATTCTCACAGGTGCTGGGTAAAAACGGCAAAGTGAACAGTGGAACTAAACTGCGCCTTCAGCTATTCACACCACCCAGCAGGTCAAGACATGTCGAGGGTCAACCAGAGGTGTGATGCTTTTGTGAAAAAATGAAAAAAAACAGTTTGAAGTTTTTCATAAAGTTATAGCATTAGTGGATTTATATGTCTGTATTGAAAATACCAGAACCCTCATAGTTTATGAAAAACTAAGTCATTATTAGGTTGAGTAACAAATTATATAGATGTATTTCAAAGAAACAAAACTCACAATATCTTGGAACTTAAATTCTTTAAATTGTCAAGACTGAACCAGATTTTGCTTTCTGTTCTCCCACCATCTTATGATAACTTTGCATATAAAGCTATATGCTTCCTCTTTATAATGTGAAGAGCATGAAATCATTATCTAATTTTCGTGAGTATGTGTGGTATTATTATTACAATACCTCTTGTTTTTCCCATAAATCCCTTTCAATTTTTTTTTTCATCATTAGGGTTGTAAATCAGTGACAGCCAAAAATAAATCATATCAATCATTTTGTAATATCATTTCCCTTTCACCAACCTCCAAGTGAAGCCACAAGATATCGTGGCCAATAATTACTTGGCCTACATAAATCAAGTCAGGACAAAATTCTTTGATTTTACTTCTGCATCTGATTTATTTTTAGTAAAGAAATCTAAATAATGCTTTTGTGCTTTTGTATATTTAGTACTCTGTTATGTCTATACCAAAAAAGATGGCAGATTACATCTTCACAATCATCAAATTAAGGTATGTAATTATGAAAAGCTATATCCATCAAGTGAGGTAGAAGTGTGTCAAGTTTACTACAAAATGTGTCATCCATCATCTTAAATTGACATCAAGTATGGTGCCATGATACAGGTTCTGTTTTTGTCTTTTTGAGGACATAAACCGGTTCCTTACAGTTGATTGATATATTTCTTTGTGTCTCTGATTATGGTTTGTTTGAAAATTTTGAAACTGTCATCTTACTGCATGTGAGATTTGAAAAACTTAAATGCAAAAAGACCTGACTCCTGTATCTTGTAATTAATAAATAAAGTAAATAGGAAATTCGATTCTTCCAAATTTTTTTCTGATTTCAAAAATCCTGTTCTATAGTCTTTATTTTACCATTTTAATGTTATTATGATAATATTATCATTAGAAGAGAATTTTTTATTCAAAGCTGACTTGATCCTAATCTTCCAAGAAAAAAATTCATATGTTTGCTATTACTTGCAGGTGTATCAGTGGTGGAAATCACAAAGCCGGGTTCCTTACCCTTCTACTCTATACATTACCCTTAAGAGCATAGAACCACTTCAAGAGGTATCAGGGGCCACTCGATCTATGTTTGCAACACAGAAGGTGGGTCAAAAGAAAGATAAAAACGTAACGCGCAGAAAGTAGATAAATAGGCAGATATTGAGAAATAGGGCAAAAGTATTAAAAATATAAAATTTAGTATTTTTCCATCTTAATCGTTTATATATTTACAAATAAATCTGTTGTCAAATTCCAGATGGCTTTGTTTTTATGTAAAAATGTACAAGAATGTTTGGGACCTTCATTCATAAAAAAGCAGGAATAAAAAAAATACTAGCAAATAGCTTGGATACCCGTTTTTGGTGGTTCTGTCTATATTTCTTCACCCCTAAAAACAAATAATGTATGAGAAATTTTTAAAAATTCTTAATTCTTTGCCATTAGGAAATGGGCCACATGACGTACAAAGATTTGAAGACGATGACATGGTCAGGCAGGGAAAAGACACCGAAAGGTGCCCGTCCCCTCACCACATGGACTCGCTTGTTCGGGCAACTTTGTCGTGTCCCTAATAATGCTTTCCTCACTCTCCCCTCTGGAAAAAAAGGTTGCTATGTGATCAAGTTCTCCAATGATGGCAGGTGAATTTGTCTTCTTGTAGAAAGCAGAGGTTAATAATCTTTTTGTGTTGCTTGGTATAATAAAAGATAAAAATAAGAGTAAATAACATCAAAACAGCAATGTCAACTAGAGCAAGGTCCATTAATAAGTTCAAGCATGACAACAGCTGCAGTAGAGAACAGATCAGTAACAACCCTGACAAAGATAATGGTTTCAATGAGAATCAGTAAACATTCTCTCATATACCTCACAACTGCTTTGATCTTTTATGTTTGTCTTTTTCATTAAAGATGTTTAATACTTTTTAAAACAAAAGATTTAGTAACCAAATATGTCTTACTTTTTGATTTAACTCAATAAAAATCAGATAATTTGCTTAAAAAATAAGGCATTGAAAGAAGCATTCTGCAGTTCATAAACTCCCCAAAATGGTTCAAAGGTAGTAAAATTTTTTTCTTCTTCTTTTTCTGCTCTAGAATCATATTTGCTCACTCCATAATACCTGTCTTTATATTTTAATTGCTACTGATGTAAAATCTAAAGATTATGAATGCCAAAGAGATGTATTTCTAGCACATTATTCGGATAAGTACCCATTATTTTATCAGTCTTAAAGTGCTTTTATGATGAATTTTTTAAATTGAAATATTAATTTTTTATCCACTAATCCTTCAGGAGTTTGGCTTGTGCTTGTAAAGACAATACAGATTATCCCATTCTTGTTTATGAGGTAAGAACAAGATTGTTTTTGAATCACATTGATTTATAAGTAGGATCACATATAGATATTTTGATATAAAGCTTTTTGGAGCACTCTGTCCTGCCTACAGATAATGGGCAAAAGCTTTGAAAACTTCAGAAGGACATAGATTTAAATATTTGTTGCTCATATTATTGAAAGAAAATAAAATTAAAATCTTAAAGGAATTTACATACATATTTTTTAAAACAATGCTGTATGAATACATGTTAAGGTTTTACAAACTCGAAAAAGTCAGTGTGAAATCAAGAAAGTTTTTAACAATTTCATCAAACTAAAGGGTGTGCCCCAGCCCTTTATATCTTAACTGTGTGAACCCTTAGTTAAAGTAAGGTACCTACTACACCGTAGCTGCTCTGAAGAGTTGGCTGTACATCACTGTGCATGCTTTGTAAAGAAGGCTTACTTTATACAAAGAAACATGAGCATCTGATCGATATTTCAGGCATACTGTTCAAACTGGATAATGATGTGAAACAAAAATACCTTCTCCTGAACATGAGCAAAAACAAAGTTAACCATGTTCAGCATGAAATGCACTTTTTTGCAGGACTCAATCTGTTTGAAATGATTTCAGCACAGTTTAGAGCTAAATGGTTTTTCTTCACCTTGTCATCATAAAAAAGCTCTGCAATTCTTATGATTTTTATATATAGATTGTGTAGTCTTTTCTTCTTATCAAAATTTGTAAGTTCAGAAGGAAGAGATGAAGTGTAATGTGAAATTTGCACTTGATTATAGATCTAGATATTTTTAAACTGTTTTTCATGACATAATAAGAATATTTGAATAAGAACTCCTTGTACAATGTTTCCTGAATTTTGCTTTAATTGAGTGTGGGAAGAAAGTTACAAGTTGTTCATAACGTGATGTTAACTAAAGACTACACTTTTTTATTTTCTTTTAAGTAGATTTTTACATCATTGCAATATTAAGAGCATTAAAAATAATATTGTCTGTAGAAAATTAAGAATTATTTTGAAATTCATTTTCAGGCTTTCAAGAAGTATAATTTTGAAATCTCTTATTTATATTTAACATCTTCCATGTTTGACTACAGATACCGTCAGGAACCTTAAAAGGCCAGTTCCAAGGACATTTTGGAATAATCTACAGCTTGAGCTGGTCCAAGAATGACACTCAGCTTTTGTCAGCATCTAGTGACGGGACTGTCAGGTAGCTGTCTGGCTCTCTTATGTTCAGTATTATAAGTGACATGCCAAGCAATATTCATTTTTATATTATCTTTAAAGATAGGCCCCTCTGAAATACAAACTTACCTTTACTTAAAGAAAATCCTGTAAATCTGACTACGTTGATACCAATGACAGTAATGACAACACTTCTCCATGCAATGTTGATGCATTAAAAACAATACTGGCATTGGACATTTACAGTGAACTTGACAGCGGTACTCTCAAATGCATTTACTAAACAGTCCCTAAACAACATTAAGTCTTCTACGTATTCTTAAAAGATTTATTTTTACTTTTTAAATTAATTTAAAAAAAATAACAAAACTGCTCTGCACTTAAAGAAATAATAATAATGATGATTATGATAATAATAGTAATAATAGTGCTGATTATGATAATAATAGTAATAATAATAATAATAATAATTAATAATAATAATTATTATAATAATAATAATAATAATAATAATAATTAATAATAATAATTATTATAATAATAATAATAAGAAGAAGAAGAATAATGAGATTATGA
This sequence comes from Elysia crispata, assembly GCA_033675545.1. NCBI lineage: Eukaryota > Metazoa > Mollusca > Gastropoda > Plakobranchidae > Elysia > Elysia crispata. The sequence goes on from JAWDGP010002498.1 coordinate 205,566, forward strand.
ATAAGAATAATACAGATTATTTCTGAAGCGCCCTTCCTTAACAAAAAATTCAGCCTATAGTGCTTTTACATATCAAAGACTTAGTCATAAAGAATATGTCATTGAAAAAAATCATATTGTTACATAACGTGCATTAAAAAAAGCATTCATGCAACTAGATCCTGGTTTTACATATGTAACTAAGCTAGTTAGTGGAACCTGTTTTAAGAAGCTTTTTAAAAGTCTGTTCTGAATTTGTGACTCTCATTTGCTGAGCTAGGTTGCTCAAGATTTTTGGTGCAGCAGTACTGAAAGTCTTTTTTTGCAATACTTTATAGTTCTCAATATTTTTACAAGCAGAAGTTTTTTTCCACTTAAATGAAGGAATGGTATAGTGATGGAACAGCCATATGTTTTAAGCCTCTAAATAAACATGTAAATAGTGTGTACCAAAAAATTTAATTCCAGCTATCTGAGTGATAGCTTGGAAACTTTCAATTAAAACATTAAAGAAATTATAGTTTCTTAGTTCAAAAGAATACTTTTCCTTCTGATTCTACCTGAATAAAATTGCCAATTTTTTCTGTTGGCACCAAATAATTGAGATCTGGAAGTGAGCAGCGTGTCACCAATAAAAAAATTGGCTAATGAAAATTGAATTTGGTGCTTCAGTTTTCTATGGTCTTACTGGGTACACTGACATGTGTTGCTTAATTGTGATACAATCACCATGCTGAAACAATGAAAGAAATGGCCTTGAAAAGATATATCATACAATACCAAATCCAAGTTCTTGTTCTAGTTTCTTTTTTTTTACTGAGGAGAAAGAGACAAAATGTTAAACTAGCTTTCCTGGGTCTGCATTGTGAAAACTGTGCTCTAGTTCTGTCTCATATGGTCTGAATCCAATACCCTTATTTCATGATTCTATATGTGCCAGTGTGTATGAAATTGGATTTATAAATTTTTTATATCATGTGACACTTATCGCCTTGTTACTTAAGCTTTGTTGAATTTAAGAGGAACCATTACTGATCAGCAAAGTATTTAAAATTGATGATACCACACCAAAATCTAAAAGCCAAAGCAAAAAATTATTATATAAATATGTTTTTTTTTTCATGACTACATGGACTTAAAAATGTGAGAGCTGTACCTTGTTATTCAGCTGAGCTAAAATTTTTTTTTTTTTTTAATAATTTATTAACTTTTAAGACATGTCGAACACTGTAAATCAATTTCATTTTTTTCCCCAAATCAATTATATCCTCACATTTTTTAAGTTTTCCTCTATTGTGCTGTGAATTTATAAGAAATGAAAATAAAAACTTCTCTGCTTGGCTTTCTAGATGTTTCACAACCTTTACTATCTTTTATTCAGAGTATGGAGTACACATAAATATGGAGAGAGTCAGCAACGCTTGCTTCCCCACCCAGGATTTGTATACACAGCAGAGTTCCACCCTCGTGTCGACAGCATTGTGGTCTCAGGAGGTTTTGATGAGGTCATCCGAGTCTGGGATATCAGCATGCCTGATGATGTGAACGTGGTATGCCATTTTTTTGTAAATAAATATGAATTTTTTGGAATGGGAAACAAAGATTTATTGTATTTTAAGAATGCTCTGATTATATCTTCTTTTTCATTCAAATGTCACTTAGGTTTCTAAGTCTGATATGTGAATAAGGATGTCAGCATTGTCTATAATCTCTTGGATTATCTGAACCTCTCAAAGATTTTTAGAAACTCATACATAGCATGAAAACTGTATGTCCTGGGGAATATTTTCTGGATATTTAATATTCATTTTTTTTTAGAATCAGTTTTGAAATTTGAGGAAAGCTAGGTATTTGTGTTTTATGTAAATTTTGCACTGCAATTTTTAACATAGACAGATGTTGAGGTAACAATAGTTATATTCAAAAAATTTTCTTAGCTTACTTTTAATTATATTTTAGAGAATTTTTCACTTTCCTGCAATTTTAAGTGTACATTTTCGACTATTTTCTAGCTTCAGCAGGAGATGGAGGAACATCATGGTCACATCAATTCAATATGCTTTGACACAGATGATGGCCAAAAGATGTACTCTGCAGACAGTATGGGAACCATCCTTATATGGAATGTTTATGTCACTGAACAAACCTCACGCAAACGTAAGAAAATATATTTCAAATCCATGGAATGCTATTTGTGTTCATTACACTATAATGCAGAAAAGCTTGAAAAAATTGAAGGGTCTCATATTTCTCTTCCATTGATAAAAATTCAGAGCCATTTTTGCTTAAGGTGAATAAGAAATGTGCTAGTTTCCTTTGCCAAGCCCTACAAAATAAGATGATGAGATGCGAAAGTGTGTAAGAGGGTCATTAAAAACATTTTTTATACTCTTTCTGAAGTATTTTACCTAGTTGCACATTGAAGGCAGTTTTTATTTTTTTTTGAGCTTGCTCTGCTTAACAGGGATAAAAATGACATTAATAGATTCTTTGCTTGCTATAAACATAATAGTTATGGATTAGACATATGACTGTAATTCCATTTTTGACCCCACCCACAGAATTAAAATAAAAGAAAAGCATAGATCAAAATGCTTAACCGTATATGTGTGCTTTGTTTTTATGCATTTTCAAATTTTCAATGCTATAAAATTAAGGTTATATGCTATGAGATAAGAACCATATCTTTCTTATTTTGCTTGTTTCAGACTTTGTACGGGATTGGACCAAATTTCATGAAATAAAGGACCATGACCTAAGAGACACGCCTATCAATTTCATCAAAATGCATCCGAGTGGCCGACGTCTTTTAGTGCATGCAAGAAACAATGCCATCCTAATGTTTGATCTTAGAGTGTGAGTAACAGACTTCTCATGTTTGGTCTTACTTAAAGTTAGAATGTGAGTCACAAGCTTCTCATGTTTGATCTTACTTCAAGTGTGAGTCACTAACTTCTACTGTTTGGTCTTACTTACAGTGTAAATCACAAACTTCACATGTTTAGTCTGATTCACTAACTTCTTATGTTTGATTTTAGATTTTGAGTCACAAACTCCTTATGTTTGATTTTCCTAAGAGTATTCTCATATTTGATCTTATTTAGAGTGTGAGTCACAAACTTTTCATGTTTGATCATAGTTATTGAGTGAAAAACTTCTCATATTTGATAATAGGAGTGTGATTCAAGAACTTTTTATGTTTTATCTGAAATTTTAAGTTATTGGGTTATAATGGCTAATCTGAGAATGTGAGTGTTGAACTTCTCATGTTTTACCTGAGGGTGAGTCAAGTTTTTTCCATGGAGAGTATGGGAGTTAATTATGAGCTTTTCTTACGATCTGTGGAGGAGTTGTAAGTTTCTTATTGACTCTAGAGTGATTTATGAGTTTTATATTCAGTTTAAGAATTTTATACATGAGCTGGTCACGTACGATCTAAAAGTATGGCTGTTTCAGCTTTTCATTATCGTTCAATCTAAGGGTTGAAGGTGTGAGCTCTCAAGTTTGGTCTAAAGAAAGAGATGTGAATTTCTCAAGTTTGATCTGAATCAAAGTTATGAGTTTTCCATGGATAATCTAGGAATATTAGAGATGGCCTTCCCATGTGTAATTTGAGGGTATGAGATGATTTTCCTATGTGTCCTGATTATGAGAAATTATAACAGATTATTCTATGTCAAGATTTACATTGTTACAAATTAGGAAATGATCTCAATGCTTTCAGGACATTTGAAATGCAAATAGGAGATATGACTATTGTCATGAGAAAGACAGTGACTCTTTCATTAATACTATAAAATAATCTGCCTTCACCAACTGTTCAGTTAAATCATTGTTATTACTTGATTAGCATTTGAGTAGAAGGTTAGAATTCAAAACATAATTTCATTACAGGATTACTTTTTGTCTTCCACACACATAATTTTTTAAGATGAGGCTGCTGTATGTTTATTCATGTATATTCTGTGTTCACAGGCAAAGAGTTATGCAAAAATATTTTGGAGCTGAAAACCTGAAAGAGAAAATCTGCAGCACTATCACACCATGTGGCAGTTTTGTCTTTTCCGGCAGTGAAGATGGAAAAGTCTACGCTTGGAATACAGACACAGGTTGGTTTGTGGAAAAATAAATGCATTGTATTGAATATTATCATAGAGAAAGTTCTTTGCATGTAGCCAAAAACATTCCTGAAAAATTCACTATTATTCAGGCATCATCAAACATTAGTTAGCTGTTACTTTATGTAATTTCAGAATTATAACTGTTAAAAATTAATCCATTGATAAGCTGATCAGTTTTCTTTCGACTTTAGTTTGGGCATCTTTTAAAGCCCAACTTGTCAAGAAAAAAAACCTCACATGTCAGTTACCATTTACCTACACAAGTCTACATCTAGACATCTATATTTTGCTATAGCTGACACCGATCAAATCTCCATCACGGTAGGTGATTCTTTTCGATGTCATCTAACTGAAAAAAAGGCTTCACATTGTGTTGGTTATTATGAGAGAAGATCTTGAATTTTAGACCCTTGTAATTTATTTTATCATGCTCATGTTAAGACTGAAGACAATAAGTGAATTGACAATTTTTCTTACTTCATATACTATTTAGTACATCATACCCAATCAGTTAGTTCCTTTGGTGTTTACTATAAGGCTACTTTATCTTGCTGTATGTTTTTGAATCATGTGATTGTTTAAGATTTTGACATTTTACTCATCCATCCCAGGTGACCAGGTAGCCATGTACAGCCAGCTCAACTATCAAATGCCTGTAACAGATGTGCACTATCACCCTAGGGATCACATGATTGCCATGTGCTCACTGGGGGACAACCACCCAGTTTATGTATACAAATATGATCCCCTCAGTAAGTCACTGAATTGTTTGTGATTTCTGAGCTGGTTTTTAACGTATTTGTCATATTAATGCACATTTTGGCGAATGGAATTGAGAGCTTTTAGAAAAAAATCATCAAAATTAGCTGCTTCAGGAAATCAAAACAGAAATAAATAATATCTTCATGAGAAAACTATTACCTGATCTGTCACTCCTGTGCCATGGAGTTTATCATGTCTTTCCTTTTCATGTGTCTCTAATCCTTATCGCAATGCACACAACTGCTTTTTATAAAATTTGTTATCATTTGAGTACAACATTTCATAAATAATCTAAGCTTAGAATGTAGAATTCTTAAACGCCAAAAACCATTTTGCATCTTCATTTTTTGTTGAGAGACTTTAGATCAATATTCCATATTGTATTTGAGATGAATATCTTTACCGCCCATCTTATCATTTTTGGAAGAAACATCAGACCCACAAACATGCCTTTTGGAAATCTCAGACAAGCATACCATATATTACTTGATACATATTTTAGTTGCCATCCAGTCTGTTCATTTACTTAAACCACTGAAACTCACACCTCATTTTAGCGAAATGAACATCTTTACCCATCAACCCTCACACTACACCTTCAATCCTTCTGATTTTATCTTTGTTTGTTCCATTAATTGTCACTATGTGTTTGTCTTTTCAACCTACTTGTCTCCTCTTAAAGAGAACAAAAGCTTGCTTGAGAGTGTTTTGCAGGAGAAATTATGCAAGAATAAGCATAAGAGGAGGGAAAATGAAATGACCTTACAAACAGCAATAAGATATTATAATTATTAGTAAAAATTGTTTTGTTTTATGCACACTACAGTTGCTCAGGTAGATGCATCCTCTCCTCGACCCATGTCGCCTGTAGAGACCACAGATGTAGAGGATCTGGAAGCCACTAGAGCCAGGTGAGACTGTTTAAAGAGTTTCTACACTTGCGCAGCTGGATAGCAACATAGTACATTTCTCTTTGTCCAGTTAATCAAGTCAAATGGTCAATTAGTTCAACATCTTTTAATGCTTTTTAGTTCATCATCTTTCAGTGCATAGCAACTTTTTAACCTAAGTTGATGGGCTGCAGGGTGGGCCAAAAAGCAATAGTCACTGTGCTGCTTCCTACTCTTCACCATTTGTGGCCTTGGTTCAGAGAAACTTTAGATCACATCAGCAGATTTGTCATCTTCAACATAAAATTTCTGTTGCGTTAAGGGGTAAATTTTCATTCTCAGATTAGACAGGAATGTGTGAAGATGGAATTAATATCTTATACATCTAAGAGTTAGTTGTAACTTGTTTCAGATTCACTTCAGAATGCCTGTCATGACTGTTTGACAATAATTATATTATCTTTGCACATTAATTATACATTCTTTTGAAACAAATTGAAGGTAAGTCAACATGGACATCATTGCATGTTATTTTGTCCTGGCTCTGTTCATGGAATTCATTCAAAAAACTTAGAAGAATTAGCATAGTTATTTTGTAAAAGGGTTGATCAGTTACAAAATAGTCTAAATCTAGTGCTGATCCCACTCTCTCAAAATGGCCTATCTTTAGACTAATGCTGCAAAATAGGGTTTTATTTCAACAAAATAAAACATGAAGTTAACATCAGTAAAAGCAATGCCCTACAGTACTTTGAAGTTTCCCTCTCCATATCATTATACTTATGCATATAAAGAGCATGGGGAAGTCAGAAAGATTTGAAAGCTAAATTATTACATGTAACATGTTAGTTGAATACCATGGTTTTTTTTTACTAGAAAGTGGAGAATGGAATAGTCTTAGAGAACTTTTGATTCTACTTGACCAACTGGAGATCAGTGGTAGTAGGCCTCTGTGCAACTGCATGCTGTACATTCCAAAACTTGTTTAGATATTGCCTGAGCATAAAGCTTGTGAAAAAGAGAAAATCTTATCTATAAACTACTTTGCAAATATTTTTGGATTACCTTACAGCATGAATCAATAATGAAGTATTGAAATTAAATTTTAAAAAAAGTGGAAACTGAATAAATTGCTAAGTCCTGAGATCCAATGAAAGTTCTTTAGTATTTTAAAGGAATGTAGCAAAATTACATCTCTCAATATTTTTTGTTATCTAATGCATATCCAAGGTAAAAAAAAAAAGCACTCCCACCACCCTGTTTCATAGTTTCCCCTCTGATTGCCCAATTCCCTGGTGTTCCTGCTAGATTAGGATCATATACTTTAACCTCCTTTAGCTGATGCTTTGCCAGAAGTGCACTGGCATCATTTAGTCTCCTTTAACTGATGCACTGTATTGACCAAATTAATTCATTTTAGTCCTGATTAAAGAATGTAGAAGGGTATTGTAGCACTGATTTTTTGCTGGAATGGAATTTTCTTTTCACATCCAGACATTGTTCAATTTCATCTTTCCTTTCTTTACTTCTGAGAGAACTTGATGATGTTTTAAAAAGTTCAGCAAAATGTGAAATAACATTTTTTTTTCTCAGCGCTTTGAAAGAAATGGATCTGATGATTGCAAGGGCCAAAGTCTTATCTAAAGATGATTTCGAAGTACAAAAGAAAGCCAGGCTCCAAAGAGTTATGAAGACTCTGGATAATGCCACAGTGAGTCTTTATATTATCTCATTCGTTCCATATATTATAATTTTTTCCCACCTATTTCTTCATGGCTGCAATTATTGGTCTTTATGTTTGAAGCCCTGTAGCTCATAACAGTAATTTCTGATATGAGCCTAAAAATCCCAGGCCATTTCACAAATATGTAAAGCAAGTTTTTAAAACTGTAAGCAAAAAAGTACAATCTAAATGACAAAACAAACCTAATATGCTCTGCAACTTTACAGAGCCTACAGAAAGAGCAATGGTGCACTCTAGGGCTATACATGTGGATTAAGTTAAGGATATCTTAGACCTTACCTTTCTTGTGAGATGTGATTACTTAGTTCAAAATATCACCTTTAAAACTGTGTCATTTATAAATGAATATCGTACATGTGAAAGTAAATACCAGTAAACTTTGTAAGAGAAAAAAAATGAATAGATACATCTTATCAAAAATTATAAAAAAAGACTCTCTCACTTTGGAAAATGTTGAAACTACCTTTAACATAAATATTATGAAGTAAAGTAAATAAATGAAGGTGAAATGTGTCTCATATTTTGTCAATTAGTGATATTTTTTTGCCTCATAGATGCAGATGACCCAGATACCAGGGATGATTGTGCCAGATGCACTAGTCAGTCCACGAATGGACACTATTGGCAGATCAGGCATTCAGTCAACCTGGAAGATGCAGCAGACCTTTGACAATGGATATTCTTTGACCCCTCGAGCTACTGTAAGACTTTGAGGAACAAAAAATTACAACTTTATGACTATATCAGTGAGCCATCTTAGTTTCAAAATATCGGCCCACTTAATGTTTAGCACATAGTTTAGCTGGGATTCTTTTCTCTCTTATTTTTCTTATTTTCTTAAACTTTCTTCCTTAGACTGACTAGTTATGATCAATGAACAGGTCTATCGTATTTCTCTTAATTTAGATCTTTGCAAAGCCTGGTAAATGATCAATTTGTGTCAGAGGTGGGTTCTCCTTGTATTTTTACTTTTTCTGTAAATGTGGTTGATCCTCTTGGTTACCAATATTATATTTTTCTGCCACCTTAGTTGGAAAACATCAATGAATAATACATCAATAAACCATCTGCTTTGCAACTAGATATGTGTTGAGATTGAAAATTTGAAATTAGGGATAAATAAAATTTAAATTATCTGAAAGAATCAAGTAGATCATTATGATATTTAACAGTTTTTAACATGAAGAAGCCCAAAAAAGCAATGTATTGTACATAAGTGCCTGTGAATGTATAATATTGTGACACCAAAGTTATGTACACTGATTGTAAAACTGCAAACCTAGTGGATGTGAGCTGTTTAGGTTATATATTTGTCTTGTTAATTTTATACTCCTAGCTTATCAGTGAAAAATTGAAAGCAGTGGGAAAAGTTCTTCTTTTTCAAAATGTTAAAGGGGTAAGAAAGGTCCAGTTTTCCAGCCCCTTCTTAAACCACTCAGGATCATGTTCCTGATTGTCACCATCAATGAAATTGTGAAATGTGTCAGTGCTAGAGTTTGGTCTTTTTGTAGGCAATAACTTTAATCCTTATTTTCATATTAATTATATTGATATTTCAATCCCTTTTCCTCTTTGACTCTCCTCTCTCTGCCAGGGTGTTCCCCCAGGTGTTCTGTCACCGCATGCTCCTGCTGGCAGTGGGAGTTTACTCTCCTCACAAATCCAAGCCCACAGAGGTTACATGAAAGCTTCAGAAGGTGACTGGAGGCCAGGCTTCTCGGAATGTAAGTACCATAATCATACTCAGGGATCTCAATTTTCTGCGGATCCACGGAATTCCATGGTTTTTGCCTTCATATAATATAAGAAATTGATTGGCTTGTGTAATTGTATTACACTTTAATATTTTGCTCCCTGGCGCGTGCTGGTTTTTATTTATGGTGTGTTGCGCGCTTCTGCAAAAAGTTCAGTGGTTTTCAAGATTTTGAGTTGAGATCCCTGCATAGAACAATGCTTTAACTATGTAAAGTAAATTCCTCTCTCTCTGTTCTATCCCTTAAGTTGTTTAAAAAAACCTTTTACTGTGTAAAGATAAGATTATAGATTTCATATTTCACCTGTGAATCTTTTCATAGCTTTATTTTTTTTTTCATGTGAATTAAATGTTTCATGTTTTTCTAAAATTGTTTGGTTTTGCCCTGCTTTACATTTTTAATATGCCACAACAAAATACAATGTTTTAGATTGAAGTTTTTTGTGTAGGAAAGTCTATGAATTTTTTTAAAGATATACACAATATTTAGAAACTTTATCTGAAATATTAATGTTGTTTCAAAATTGTGAAGTTTCCTCTTACTGTAAGGCAACTTACTTAGTAATGAAAAAAAAATTCGAGGTTTTGGAGAATACTATTGGTTATGTTAAGATAGTAAATTAAGTTATGTATAGCTTTGTCATGAGCAATTTTGATTTTGTTCTTTATTTTTTTTTATTCATAAAAATATATCTAGATAAAATCACTCTATCTGGAATATGATAACAACACATTCAATTAAAGAAGCTATTTCAATTCTATGTATCAGATCTATAGAAAAGAAATTGTTAAAAATTTCCTTTTCTTGCTTCCTATCTTTAAATTCATATCAGTCTTGGTGAACAGAGGAAAATCTGATCTCTTTATATTTCTTTTCAATTTTAAACAGATTCAGGAAAAATTTTAAAAAAATTTCAATCTTTGCTTTTGACAGAGTAATGTTTTTTTTGATTATTTCATTGTAAAGCGATTAACATTGACTAGCTGAAGAACTTTTTTTTTTATAAACATAACACTTTTTTGCTTTAAGTCTTTTAGGGGTAGCTGAAGAGTTCTGTTTCTACTACAGCTTGTTTAAATCTTGTGTGTTTTCATATGAAAAGCAAACATAGTAGGTGTACCATCAGCCTTTCATATAAGACAACATTATGTTCATAAACAGCTCTGGCATTTCCCGATTTTTCTTGCTTACTCTGTTTTTTTTTATAACTTTTTGTATCAACTCCCAGTGGGCAGACAAGGAGCACGTATTCAGAGTCCAACCTACTATGGCAGGCCGCCCCATCTTTCCCTTAGCACTGTGAGTGCCAGATTTTGATTTATTTAGTACAATTTCTTTCTTGACAACTACTTAATTGAACGAGGCGAAGCAGTCAATGTATGTGTTGCTGAAAAATTCATTGTATGAATTAAATTCATTTTCATTCTTCTGTGTATTTTTTAATCTCCGTATTTCTTTATCTCAGATAAAAAATAAAACAATTTATAGTTTTCAAACCGAAAACATTAAAAAGATATTTAAGGTGTTATCATTTTCTGATATTATGTATACCCGTGGGTTTTGTTTGTTATTTATTTTTTTCTCTTTTGGGTTTTATTCTGGAGGTGAAATGCTCCAATCACTGGTTTTAGCGAGTTTGTTTACCTTTTTTTAAAGGCAAATCTTACCTTCATTTGGATAGAGGCAGAGTTTGTAATATTTGCCAAAGTGAAATTTCATATGAATTTGTTTTTGCCTTATCATATTTATGTTTTTGTTTTATTTTGTAAAGTTTATTTAGACCTTTTCATTTGATTTTTTGTTGTCAAAGAAAAGGATAAAGAAATATTTCAATTTTTAATATTTTTTTAATTCTTTGTTCTACAAAATATTTCACTTGTTTGTAGAAAAAGAATGAAGCATATATGTATTTGAGCTGAAATGACTTTTTTGAAAATAAATTTTGTTAGATAACTTTTTTTTGTTGCTATTGATACATTTTCAGTCACTGGGGAAGCCACAGTTCACATTTGAATCTCCAGCAGGAAAAACTATGAAATACAAACAAGTAGGTCATACTTGTGATAACTGTTACCTCCCTTTGTTAGGCTTGGATTTTATTTTTTCAATTTTGTCCTCTGATAACATAGGCAAAACAAAATTTATCAACAACAAACCGAGACGGTTGATAGCATATCTACCAAATATGTCTTCAGAACTGCTCTTGTCATTTATTTGTGTGAAGAGGCAATTTACTCGACAATTAGCAAGTGCACATCACTAAGAGTCTCAACGAAATTGAGAAATTTTGAAAATAAAGATTTCATATGTAAGAAGAAAAGAGAAGTCACTTCCCTGTGAATACTTACACAGATAAACTTTAAAAATACTGTTTGTGTTTAGCTTTGCTATTAACTATCTTAAGCTGGTATATTTTATTATGCAGTTATGTGGTACGCAGCAGGCTTAACTCTTTGTATCGGGCTCGCCACACTGTCTGGTGGGTGAAAAGTGCAATTTTTACAGCTCAAAACACAGTGTTGCGCCCAGACTAACATATTCTAATTCAATCCTTATTCAATAAAAGGCAACCCAACTTATAGAAACTGGATTTTGACATCACTGGCTTTCAGTTTGGAGCTTTTTTCAGCATTGAGGGAAGAATTAGTCATTTTTAGCCGTTTTTCTTTTGTATTGTTTATATTGTTGCTAGCCTGTTATTGTGAACCACTGATCCTAGTAAATATTTAGAATAGGCCTCAGCTCTATAAAATCTCTGAAGCACAAAAAAAAAAAGTGCATAGATTGTGATGACTCCAACTCTAAATCTTGAATTAGTTCTGATTCAGACATCAATGATAGTGAAAAATGATTATGATGGGTGTAGATCTAGACCTACACTTGTAGAAGAAGCAAGGTTCAAAGATAAAAATAAATGTGCGTACCAAATTAAAATAAATTGTGATTTTATAACGACTGTAAAGCCCTCTTGAAACCCTTTATTTTGATATGTGTTTTGTGAGAATTGAATAATTTTTAACAAAGTTATGGCGCAAAAAGTATCACCTATGCAGCCCTAAATTTGGACCCCAAATCAGCTCCGTAAAAACACAGATTTTGCCTCCATACACTAACAACTAATGATTTCATGGAAAATTTATGTCCTATGTGTCTGATTTGAAATGATTTATGACTTATAATGTGCGTGTTAACTACAATCGACATATTTCACTTTGTCTACTTTTAGCTCAATTTTTTTTTATAACTTAGAATGCAAAAACTTAAATTGATTGTTACCTTGCCATTTCAATGATAAATAATTCAGATAATATACGAAGAATGTAACTATAAAATTTTTATTTTCTTGAAGTTTCTATTACATTGCTCTAATAAATGTAATTTAAAGAAAAAAAAAATAGAAAATTTATGAGCTGATGAAGTATTTCTTTAAACAATTTTTGTAACTTTTTTTCTTTTTATTGAAGGTGCGTGCCATTTATGACTATCGTGCCCAGCGTTCAGATGAGTTGACACTTTATAAGGGAGATATTATAAAGATTCTTTACAAGGACTCAGACAGCTGGTGGATGGGAGAGCTTTTGGATGGATCTCAGGGCTTCATACCTGCCAACTATGTTACAGAGTCTGGTATGTGTTGTTTATAGCTTTTACCTTTTTACCCTCATTCTTCTTGATCTTGTAAATATGGAGCCAAAGAACGAGTACAGAATAAACAACTTTTGTCCCTCTTCTATTAAAATTTTGTAAGGACCAAGGATCCAAATTTAGATAGGCTTTTTCTGAACAGGCAAATAAAGTCATTGCTCCCAGAGCATCTGAACTTTGTCTTGTTCTTTTTTTCTGCAATAATTAAACAGGCTTTCATACTCAAGGCTACATTGTGGCGCAGTTCCTAGCATACAGTGAGATATCTTTTTATATTGTTGTGCCTGAAACATTTTCCTCTCAGCTATAGAAACCATTGCTTGTCAGCTGACGTATCAATGAGAGTTTAAGACTAAGAGCTAGATCTGGAATAATTTTGATAATAAAATCCCTTTGAAAGAGACAGGAATGTCCCTAGTGAGAGGTACAGCCCTTTGAAAGGTAAAAAAAGTCTTAAAATATGCAGAAGTTGGGTACATTGTCTGCACTACTGAAACAGCAATCTGCCGATATTAATTTTGCCTAAAAAACAACTTGAAAACTAATTAAAATCCCTTTCTCTATGCTCGGTCCAGCTTTCCAAATGGATAACAGGACATTTAAGATTTATCAAGCAAAGTTTCCTTGCAGAGGCAAGGTTGTATTTACGAAGCCAAAAAATTGCTGCAAACAGTTGGCCAGATACAAACATGTATTATATTGGGATCCTATATATTTCGAAGTATCATTAGGGACAGATGCATTCAAAAACTGCAATATATGTACTGTGTGGTAGCTATGATATTGATATTTTGTAGATGTTCATTTTTTTCCACTCTTGTCTGATTGCTCGGAAATTTCCAGTCCCAAAGCAAGATGTGTAAATCTTCAGAAAAAAAAAAGATTATCCCTTATAACACCACTCATGATGGATTGGAATTGTTAAAATACTAATTCTGTCAATCCAACATTTATTTTGTGTTGCTGGTTTTTTGACAATAATGTGATTGCTGCTGCTGCTGTTCATTTTTCATTTTTTGCTGTTATGATGTTCAGCTGTGATCTGTTTCTGCTTGCTAGATGATGCAGACATTTCCAACTCAGGTCAAGGAAATCTCAGTGAGACAAGCAATAGCACTGTAACAGCAATCAAAACAAAATCAGGGGAGCTCAAATTTGTGTCAGGAGGAGAGGAATCTGACACTGATGTGCCCAGGTCAAGGTGAGTATAGTCATAGAGAGAAAGAGAGGGTGAGGTGAAGAAATAGTTTTTTAATATATTGGAGCATTGGAAATGTATATTTTTTCTTTATCAGTGAACTCATAGGCTTAGATTATTCATTTCCCACAAACAATTCACTGAGATAACTTAGGATTATCTGTATTGCTAAGGTGATTAAGCCTTTAAAGCTTTGTTTTTTCTTTTCTTTAGCTCCATACAATAAAATGGGTAACCCTTGGAGAGGCTTCTAAGGTTTATCTACAATAGATAGAGATTTGTTTTATCAATTACCTAAACTGAAACAGGTTATAAACATGTGTTTCCTTTCCCTCTTTTGTGTCCCTTTTAGGGCCAGAAAGAAACGCACAGCTGCAGAACAGGAAAAAGCAAATGGAAGAAATGGACCCCTGCCACCTTCTGGTCAAAATCAAAACAATTCAGTGAAATTTGACGACAGCACTGATGCTCTTTTGGACCAGTATGAATCTCTAGCATAGTCTTGATCTCTATGAGAGACTTTGAGAGGGACAGTCTTGAACAACTGCATAGCTGTTAAGTCCATCACTGAAAGCTTATCTGTGATATAATTAAGAAGTTGTTTACTGTTGTTTTATTAATTTAGGAATAACTTTATGAGCAACACACGTTAAAAAAGACAAATAATTTTGCAAAGCTACTTAATAACCTATTATGTATATTCCATCTTATGATATTAATTAAATCTTCCTTGTTTTTCACAGCAGTGGATGACTTGGATTTATTTTTATTATTCAGGTTTGCATTTATTTCAAATTTATTTTCCAATAGTGCTTTGAGGGAACATTTTTCTGTGCTGCATCATTGATCGAATCATTGCCTTGCTAATTATTGGCAGCTTCAAATAAAAAATAGATTTCATGTCCATCATGTTTTAATACAACAATCTTCAAATTCTCATGTGATTCAACCCAATTTATGTAATATGATTTATTAAAGATCTGATGTATTTTTTTTTGTAACAATGCATACTTTCAAATCTCTAAGAGATTAAATTTATCAAAACAAGATAAAAGTCTTGAATTGATGATGGTTAAATTAGGAAAAGATATAGTGTTATATCCCAGTTTCTTTCATTTGATATATTCAGACGCAAAATGGAGTTCTCCAAATGGCTTAATTGGTTATGAATTACTGGTAGAAGATTTTTTGATTATATAGAAATGACATATTAATGTACAGCTTATTAATCTTTCAGTATCTATATGAGTTAGTCTCAGCATTTTTAGGTTTTAATCTTTGCAAAATGTTTTATGCTAATGGAATCAAAATATGTCATATTTTTATGAGAAAACAATGTATAAAGATATTAATGAATTTAGAATATGCTCAGACATTTGAAATTTAACATTATATATGCCAATTTAAATTTGATTCCTGACAATTAAACAAACATTCTGTATTATGAGAGGGAAGTTAAATGTCTTATGAGAGAAGAAGCGCCATTTATTTCTCATTTTATCTTTATAATTTATATTTAGTCAATAATATTATAAATACCCTTTTGCATTGCTTTAACGCTGATACAATTCTGTCTAATAACTCTTTTTTTTAATCCTTTTTTTTTAAAGCTTAATGTCTAAGCTTTTTACCAGGTTTTCTTGATCTGTTTTGAGCCAAGATTTTTCTTTCAATGAACTTTCTAGCCAAATTTTCGTGTGGGCGTTTAAAACTGAAATTGTGAAAGGTCATGCTGAATTAAGGTCAGGAGAAGGCCTGGAGTTACTTAAGGAATGTTGGAAAAAAAATACTGCCTTTAATTGATTCAAGTCCCCAACTCACAGGAACTCCAGCACATCTGAAATGACTACTTACAGAAGCTTCTATAATAAAAAATGCTTTTTTGATAAAATTTGGCTTCTCTAATATAGAACTAGAAATTTCAGGCTCTTTTTTTTATGGTAGAGAAGTGTTCTACACAAAAAGATCTGTTTATAGGAAGTACGGCCAGTAATTCTGGTTTTCAAAAAAAAAATAAATGGTTAGGAATTTTTCTAATTCTTTGTATAAAACTTTCCAGCTTATGTTGTGGGCTTTCTTTTCTTCCAATATCTGTTAAAATTGTTTAATCTTTGCTTTTAATTTAGAAAAAACAATTCTGGGATGCTGCTCTGCCAAATTAACCACTGATTTCTCAGAACATTCTTCAAGCAGAGTGATTCAAATCCTTAAATTATTTTGATCAATGAACCTCCTTGAACCTACAAGTTTTATGAAGCTTCAGGATTCACATTATCATGAACTTTTCTATTAGTAATATTTGTAATGAGAAGATATTGTTTTGACAACACTCTGTCGAGATTAATTTAACAAATTTTTTTTTTTTTTTGTAATTTTAGAGCAAAACAGAAATTCTAAAACTTTATGACATGTCCTTTTTTTAGATGGATTTGAAATGAAATAACTCTTAAACTGATTCATCTCTCTCTTGCCCAATTGCTGATATTTTCTTTATCCCTATTTTTTTCTCTCACAAATAATCTCACACACACACACACACACACTAGTTCCCTCTTATAAATACACCTAAACCCACACACAATTTGTTTTCTTTTTTTTTTTCGGCTCCTTGCTATTTGTCTTTGTCTTTAGCTCCTGCCTTCTCAATATCTCTCTCTTTCCATGAAAGGATTTAACTTGGTCTCCTTTTCGACTGTTTTAATCCTCTAAAAGACCAGCCTGTAAAAAAGTTTATGAATTTATGAAGGCAAAAATCACGATAGGTTTTAAAAAACTTATCATACCTTAAGATTATATCTCATGTCGTGAACTGTCCCGCAAAGAGATGTTTTTTGTTGTTTTTTTTTTAATTTTTTTTAAATAAATCAGAAAGCAGATTAAAAAAAATTTTTTTTTCAAGACAACCTAATTTTTTTTTTGTTTCTTTAAATTTTCTGTGATTACAGATCTGACCTGTTTCTAGTTTATAACCAGCAAATAAGCCATGTTTATTATCTGGCACTCTGGTTGTATTCAACATAAAAGGGATCAGAATAAGTTGTCAGTGTGGCTCAAGATTTTATATAAATTATTTCTGTCGTGATAGGCTATTTATGGGAACAGATAGAATTTAACTTGACTTCCAGTATATTTTTTTTTAATTTTCGTTTTTAACTAAAAAAAAAAACAACGGTAGCAATTGTCTCTACATCAATTAAAACTTTCATGAAATGAAATAAGTGAGAAGAAAAATTGTAGGCTGCTGATCTGTTGCAGAATTTCAAAGTCTACCAAAATAATTTCATCCCTCTAATTGGATATGAAAGCCAAGACATCCTGGATACCAGTGACTAGGGTCAGAGGGTTTTTTCGTTTCAATCTCTTTGTTTCCTTTTCTTAACACTTATATATTTTTATGGCAGCATATTCAGTTTTTGAAAAAATTATCCAATCCTACGCTGTTAACATATTTTAATTTGTTTAATCATATATTGACTTGTACATGTTTGGGTGAAATGACTGCAGAATAGTAGGTTGCATTGTTTTTATTGTACATTTTCTGAAAAAACAGCTATGACTAAAGATCTAAAAAAATTCATTAGTTAAATGTGATAAATGCGTTTTTTTTTCATTTGTGGTAGCTGTTTTGCTTTTCATGAGGTGCAAATTTTAACAATTATCCCATTCTAATTTGGAGATGAGCCAAGTGTGTGAAACAGTCCTAGCTTTTCTTCTATGGTGATAAATCCTTGGTTTGGGGCCAAAGAACACCCCTCCCCCCCCACCCCCCCCCCCCCAAATGTTTCAAATCTTTTCAAATAATACTCATGTGAAAACTGTAAAAAAAAAAAAATTTGAGAACATTTGATCTGTAGGAGTCTTTGACACAAAATAAAAAATGATTTAATTTTTGCCATCATTATGCAGAAAATATATATGAAAATGTGCATCAAGTGAGAGTAGGAAATGTAGAAAATATTTACAATAGAGTGTGTTAATACTGATTATCTAAGGTAATTGGTTGAATATTTTAGGATTTATTTGATACTATTGATCACTGGATCTCACACAGTAATTTAGCTACCTGTCTTGAAGATTTCCCTTTTTATTGCAGTAACAAGACCTCTAAGCTTGGTGATTTTTCA
Organism: Elysia crispata; assembly: GCA_033675545.1. Taxonomy (NCBI): domain Eukaryota; kingdom Metazoa; phylum Mollusca; class Gastropoda; family Plakobranchidae; genus Elysia; species Elysia crispata. The sequence goes on from JAWDGP010002498.1 coordinate 223,783, forward strand.
TGACTTGTGATTTTGTATCCACTGATCCATCCTCTGTCTATTATTTTAAGGCATTTTTTTTTTTTTTTTTGGTAATGTGCATTACAAAATTGGACTTCAATATTTTCCTTTGTGTGTAAAATCCACCAATACATTTTGAAAGTGTTTGAAAGAATAAGCTCACTTATCCCTTTAAGATGGGCGGGGCTGTAAAAATTCATGATGAAACCACTGAAATGTATATTGCAGTTATAACGTTTTTGTGTTCTGGTTGCGACAATTGGGTATAAAGACTACTGAAGTTCACTCCAATTGCTTAGATTTGCCATGCAACACCTCCTTGTACACCTTTTTATCTCTACCTCTCTCCTTTTCAGTAGATTTATATAAATCTATCGTTTGCTCTTCCTCATTGTCTTAATTGCTAACACTACCAACCTCTCTTTTGGAAGATCTCTCTATATCCTCTTTATTCCTTTAACCCTTTCTCTCCCCCTCTCCTGCCACCCTCTTTATTGTTGTAAATCTTTTTCTTTTCTCAATGGCGGATTCCTCTAGATTTTAGCATCTGAAATTCTTTCATCCACATGTGTATGTAATTTTTTTTTGGCTTTCTGTGTAGTCGTTAAGCCTTCTGGTAACATATTTTGGGGGTGGTCTCCATCATATTCATCATCTTTATAGGCTAGGTTTGCAAACTTGGGCACGTGCCAGCCTTTCAGTCAGTCATATACACATATTTATTAGTTTCACCGCCGCTGTGGTAAATGCAAATAGATGCAACTGTAACTGCATGTCCACACTTTCTGCAGCCACAATCCCCTCTTTCTAGTACTTTCTCACATATTGCTCGCTTATGAACACTATTAAGTGATATTGGTATACGAGAAGGAAAATGATCGAATTAATGATCATTTTCAGTTAACATTGTTGCCACCAGCAGCTCCCTAACATATTGGAATGAAATGTTTAATGTTCCTTTCCTGTCAATAAAATCTCACAAAGAGAGTAATATCTACCTCTCTTTTGAGCCAGGAATAGCATTATGTATACGATAATGGAAGCCGTGGAACAGGTGGCTTCAACAGTTGTTGATAGACCGTGGAAGCTGCAATTTATGCACTTGTCACCCTATTTGCACAGACGTTTGCATAAGTATTGTTCTGGATACAGATCACAAGTCAATAACTAGAGTCTCACACACAATGTTGAAACTAGAATGACTGCACAATATATCGGAAACTCCGATGAGACAAAAATGTCCCACTATGTTAGAAATTGTTCAATGCGATTAGAAGATTCACTGCAGCAGAAACTGTTTTATAACGTAGGAGTTCAGAATGGCGGGAGCTGTTCAATATGGTCGAATCTGAATAATACTGGTAATGAGAGGTATGGTAAGAATATTTAATTTAGGTTAAACAGCCCAACGTCGTGAGAATGCTCTATATAACGCAAACTGTTGAGCATGGCAAGGATTCTTCATACTTGCAGAACCGAAAAGAATGAGTATCGCAGTCAGAGCACACTATCACTAGCGAGGGTTATCCTTAGCAGTAATCAGATGGACGCTTTTATTGGAAAGTGCGAGAAAGGACTGGTGGCACTGATTCGATTCATGTTGTCAGCAGCACCCGCCGCTCGAGCGTTCGTCATAATCCCGGGGTTTATATATATATATATATATATATATATATAAATTTCAAAAACTTTATAAACACTTAAGCTTTCGCCATCACTTGTGAGCTGGCGTGTGCTCTTCGAGGGCAGCAACAAATGAAACCGACTAAGCCTTCATTTAGGACGAGTATACGGGATTTGACCACCACCATCACCAAAACCCCAAGGCCAGATCTCACCTTGGAGCCTTTGATTAGTCGGCCGTGGGCCAAAGCTCTACTGATTGAGCTACCTGGCTCCCTTCCCTGTGAACTCACACTTTATCAGCAGTGATAATTGTAAACGAAGAATGGAGAGGAAATAATTATCGACCTATTCTCTTAGTTCCCCGTCCCTTCTCTCAGCAGCCTAAATGCTGCCAATCTTTGTAGCAGGTCTTTCCATAATTCTAGGCTGATTGAGAAACTTGCTTGTCCAATTCTACCCCGCTCCCTGACCATTTTCAGCCCTCTTTTGCTCTCTGGTTTTATTTCTCTAGTCCTGTAAAAACACAGTTCAGTGCATACTGGCTACCTGAAAAAGTTGCTTGTCTCCTTATATCTTGGAGGTCATGCAACCACCTCTTGCTCTCTGTCTCTGGGCAACATTGACATTCTCTTCCTCAATCTCTTCAATTTTGTCAAGTGCTCCGAAACTACAATAAAGTGTAGACTGTATATCAAAGAATGAAGTACTAGAAGGTTGATCGAGCAGCAAAGAGATTCAGGTTTTGATTCATCAGTAAGTCATCTGGTGATTTGGCCGAATTGCATCTCTATCCTTGCCTTGATAGAAAGCTTTCGTTTCCCTTAGAATTCTTCTACAAACGGAGGGGCGGAAATCGTGATAAAGAAACCTCCTGATCAATAAATAAATATTTTTCTATTTGCACTCATTTTTCAACTCCTTCATTTCTGTCTTCCGGCTCTCTTTGATAAAATAAATGGAAACGTAGTAAGTACATGCTCCTGATATAAAAAACAATAACCCTGAAGACTTTGTCAAATAGAGTTCAAAATATAAGTTGGGAGAGGGGGGAGGGGCGCTCTTCCAGGTATGAACCTGCCACCACATCTCATTACATCGAAAGGATCAGGACCTCTAGTCTACTTCTGTTAAACCAGGTAGGGGGGATGCCTACTTATGCTTGGATTTTTAAAATAAAATGCACATAGATTTATTCACCATTTGAAAGTAAGAGCAGTTCGCAAGCGGAGGTGAATTGGCCCTTACAACCATCTCCTAGTAGCATGAGGCTTAACTTTTCATGATGATGCGGAATAGACATCGCATCACTGGTACCAACGAGGTTTACCTTCCGGCCCGAATAAAGGGAAACTTTTATGTTTGGTAAAGCTGGTTTACCGGAAAGTGATCTAAGGCCTTCTCTTGCTGATTATAGCTTTTACGAGGGTTGCCATCTCAAACTTTAGCCTATCGACAGCGATGGTACTTTGTGGAGACGGCTTTACGCCTACCTGTGCTGTAAATGAGATGAGCTGCAAGGGGTGATGGTGGGGGATATAGGGAGGCCGCTTGGCAGGCGCGCGTGCGCCCTGGGGTTGACAGGGCCTGGCAGGACCGCGCTGTTGTCGTGTTGCGCATGGCTTGCCTCGCCTCTTTCCCCAGGGCCTTCGCTTTAGTTCACAAGAAAAATCGATAGCAGCAGATGTGCCCATCTGTCTGGACTATTCAATCGTGCTAGCTGCCTCACTAAATGTAGACCCCTCCCATGCATCCATGAACTCTTTATCAATAAAAATTTAACTTTTGAAAGTTTGATCTTAATGTACAATGCTTAAAGTGTCTTGATGTTTTAACAATATTAACAGTAACCACAAGCATAATATAGAAAGGTGCCCCAGAGTCATAGTACTTCATTCCTGATTCACATCGCTATCCTGTCTCGTCCTCTTTGTTTTTCTAAACTCTTCAACTAAATGGTCTTATATGGATGTGGAATTCAAATAAAGAAATCCAGTATCACATTGTTTCCGAATTTATTTTTCTTTTAACCATCTTTTTATATTACTCTTCTTTAAATTTTTTTTGTAAGTATCGATGTTTCTTTTCTATCCTTTCTCTCTCTTCCTCTCTCCACTCGATCCATCCTCTGCCTCTCTCCTTGTTCCTCTCTGCCACTCTGATTATGTTGATGCCTCTGTCTGTCTGTTTGCCTGCTTGTTTCTTCGTCTCTCTCTTTCCACCCATCTCTGTGACTGTCTCTCCATCTATCTCCCAAGTGCCTCTGTATTTTGTGACCAAGGGCCTTTATCCAACTACTCATGTGTTGGAGAAAAGCTTAATTAGTGTTGTACGTTCTTTGTCCCACCTCTCAATGACTTTTAATGGGAGGCTCAATTGCATAAATATTGCGTCTTTCCCCTTTACATCTCATTGTAGAAATATCTATCTTTGTTGGAGCGAAAAGATCAATGTATAAAAATTACCGATACCATCTAGCTTGCATTATTTAATGTATTATGTAGGCTACGTAAAGGTTGATTATAAATCTATTGTATATTACTTTATAGTGAGCCGTCCGTTTTGTTTCTATGTGCCACCTGGTTCTGTAATATTTATTTAACAGTTGAGACAATGGCTGGGAAGGTTGAATATGCTTCAGCCGATGATTGATGTAAATTCATGTAAAATACTTTTAAATGAAGGATCTCTACCCTGTAATATATATTTTTTAATTATATTCCATGAATAAAACATAATAACAGTACTCCACAAAACAACGTTGTTTTTATTTCTTTTTCATTAAATTCCAAGGCTTATCGGTTGTAACATCTCTCGGCGTGTGTCGCCGGACTCGTGCTTATTGTTTGTGTTGTCACAATAACACTCGGAGAGAACTAATTTAGAACTATTCGGATTTTTCTTCTTGCTATTGCCTTTGATAATGTTGTAGCTGTCTTTTCGCTAAAACTGTATTTTAAAACACCCTAGTGGTATTAGTATTTATTACTATCTGAGAACCATTTTCAAAATGACAAAAATTAAAATTCTCCCCTGTTACTAAACTAGTTGGAAGAAGGGCAACCTTTATTTTTTACCTGGTGTTAGTCGATTTTGACATGTCGCTCACCGTTTGAAACATCTACCTTTTGGGTTGTTTTTGCTTTAGTTAATGGCATAACGGACTGCTTGTCAAAATAATGCCTAGAAAATTGTGACTCTCAAGCCCTCAAAAACATTTAAGCAATCTTATTTGCTTGGAGAGTTATTTCATACAGACTGTTCAATCTATTGTGGCCTGATGTTTTCTCTAGTTACCTCTCCCTCTCTCAACCTCAAATCCGACCACCTTAAGCAAATCATAGCAAGCTGGAGGAATTTGGCAACAAATTCATCTACATACTTAATCCAAACCCGTGGGTGAATATTCTTGCTTATCAAAAGACAAGAGTTTCACTATCCGATAACTGACACCTTTATGTTTAGAAGAACAGACTTTACCACACAATCACTGGCAAGTTTATGTTTTAAAAAACAGACTTTATCACCTGATCAGTGGCACCTTTTTGTTTTGAAGAACAGACTTTACCCGATCACTGGCACCTTTATGTTTTGAAGAATAGACTTTATCACGTTATAAAGGGGAACCATCATGTTTTGAAGATCAAACTTACCACCCAATTACTGGCACTTTTATGTTTTGAAGGCCAGACTTTATCACCGATCACTGACAGCTTTATGCGTTGAAGTAAAGATATTCAAGAACCGTTTGAAACTCATCCACACTGTGGACTGGGATGGCAGGATCCTCCACATTTAATGTCTGGGTTTTTTTTCTGGATGTCTAATTGCTTCGCTGAAATTTTTTCCGCTGGAGATCTTAAAAAAAAAACCACGATGGGACTAGATGATATAATTTCTGGAACGCTTCTTCTCTAGCAAAGCTTATAATTATATGCAATCGTTTTCAAACTGTACGAATAGTCTGAAAAGATCTAATTGATGCCACTCAAGTTCACCTTTTTCATCTTTGAAAACCACGACTTGCATATATTCTTAAATGGTTAACTTGCCCTAGTGTTTGTTTTTGCATATGACAGCAGATTTAAATAGGTTGTGGTCTAAATCATTTTGTTAGTGCTCTTCTCAACATTGAAACTCGTCTCATTGACATTAAAGATTGAATGAAAACAAATAAGTTGAAAATAAATGATGTTAAAACTGAATTATCTCCCAGAGATAAAAAAAAAAAAGAATATCAAGAAATGGGTAGATATCAATGGTCATAAAATTTACAAAACAATGGAATAGTTTGCAATTATTATTGGTAAAAAACAAACAAATAATAGATCAGTTTCCATACTTTTAGTGTGTGCTGCGAAAGTTATCTAAAATGATAAGTAAACTCCTTTCGATTCTAATTTGTTGAAAACAAGAAGTTATGCATTGTTTGAATGCGTTTGGTATGCATAAACTCACATCTTTAATTTTAAAATTCAAGAATTTCGAAGCCCTGCTTTAAAAATGTAGTCTAACGTTTTATTACTAATATGTTTTGGGATAGCAGCAGGTTTGTGAATCTTTTAATTGGGTCTATAATTTAAGAGCCGAAAAAAAATTTGGATCAGAGAAGATGTGGCTATCAGTTGCGTGGAAAGTTAACTTTAAGCCAATCACCTAATGTTTGAACCAGACCCACTGCGCTTCAGTTAGATAATACATAAAAGATAAATAAGTGGCAGAGAGAAAATATTGATATTGAAGCACTCATAAACGATTGAAAGAAAAAAAACAACAGACGATAGAAAACAGCCAAACAGCTATCAGTAGGCCAAAATGATATTGTTGCCAACCGCCATGGGTTACAATTCTTGTAATATCTCGAGAAATAGACAGTCTTTATCTCTGGTAATATCACAACTGACAAGTAAGAAGCAGCTGCTCAACACTTTTCAGTTAACGGTAACAAGGCTCAAATAGGTTTGTGAAAAGCTTATCTGAGATAATGTGCAAATGTACATTTTTTAAATAAGCATTCGGAAATGATGGCTTTGCAGTTACCAGATTTTCTCTTGATTCGGCAATGAGGTAGGAGCGAGTTCGATTCCTGATAAAACCATCTGTTCTCCTCCTGTCTCTGTATGTTTTTTTCCCTTAAAATTATTATCAATGTTTTTGAGTGCTTATGCTCTTCAGAGTGAGAGATAAAGAGAAGAGAGAGGAAATTAACACTAAATTATAATGAAATTTAATCATATGATATGACAACTAAATAGTATGGTTAAATAAACATAAAATTTATTATATCAGAAATATGCATGTTCCCTGCATTTCCTGCTGTACCGGTCCTCTTGAGTTTTGCAGGAAATCCGTCATAAAATACGATATCATCCTCCTTGTCTGAGTTAGATCTTTGTTATTGTATTGGACAGGTTTTATCAACCAATGAGCCATTTACACAGACAAAAAAGTAGGCGCCATGGTACGGATCACTGAGCTTCCTGGATCATTGAGAGAGCAAGTCGCTGTCAAAGATAATCTTCCATCTATTTGTCTCTAAGATACATGGATCTGGATTACAAAGGACTATTCTTAACTAGTTGTTCTTTCTTTTCCTCTTCGCGGTCCATCGGCCATGTTGCTTCCCTGCACGAGAACCCAATGAAATATTTATAACTTGCCCTTGTGACGATACCGAGTCTCGGCCAATCCTCAAGTCTGCTTGGCTTGCCTTATATTGGGCCCGTAACGATGCACCTCTGTGACAGAGCCACAATGAAGATAAAGTTGTGAATTTTCTAAGATAAAAAAATATGATACCCCCCCCTCTCTCTCTCTCTCTCTCTCTCTCTCTCTCTCTCTCTCTCTCTCTCTCTCTCTCTCTCTCTTTCTCTCTCTCTCTCTCTCCCTCTCTCTCTCTCTTTCTCTCTCCCTCCCTCTCTCATTCTGTCTGTCTCTCTCTCTCTTTTCTCCTCCACATTTTTAAGAAAAATATATACCACCAAAAGCGATAGAGATAGAGAAAAAGAAAAAAAAGAAGAAGCCTACACAGAGCCGATAGCAACAGTATGAGTACCTGCTGCCTCCCTAGCCCCCATCAGCTCCGCAATCTCTCAGGCGTGGGTGCCTTGCGTGTTCCTATCTCATCAAGATAAAGAGTGGGGCGGCGCCACCTCTCTGTGCCATCTCTGACCTCTTCCCTTTTAGTATCTATATTTGATGAGATAGGGCCGGAGAAGACAATAGAGCCGGTGCCTTAGACTCACGAAAGATGGAGGAAGAGAGACAATTTTCAGATTATATTTATGTTTTAACAGTGGGGTCCATCAAAAGAAAATAATGTTGTTGAATAAAATCAATATACGCTGTACATTACCTAGGGTTAGTATCATCACATATATATCTCGCGACAGCTGTCTCTTCCTTTAATGCCGTCCTTTTAATGTTATGCCTTTTTCCAATTCTCTTCATTAGATATTCTTTTGCTTTCTTTGTTTTGCCATCCCCTTTCTTTCGTTATAAAAAAACACATTTTTAACTACCTCTTCTATGCTGATCTGCTCAATTTCACAAGTCTGTAAAGATTAAATATTTTCTAGCCTGTAATAAAGTCTTTTCAAACCTACATTGAAGGTGTTTGAGCATGAAATTTTCTAATAAACTGAAGCTAAATGAAGAAAAGCTAAAAATACCGGTAAGGATAAAAATCATTTTAAATATGTTTTTTTTAAAACATATGGGAAAAAAAGCTACGGTTTTTCAATAAGAAAGAAAATAATCTGTGCATCTATATGTATTCTAAGCTTACTGTGAACCATCAAAGTTATCATTCTAGCATTTTAGAGTTATGGAGATAATCGTTAATAAGACCTCACTTAACTACTGAAAGAATCAGCAAACATGTATGTTCTTCTTGTTTAATCTACAATTTATTAAGGTGCCTCATTCCTTGCATGAGTCTGATAAACTAATATAAAACAAGTACACCAAATTCAGTATCACACTGCCAGGCGTATTAGAAAGATCCTAAAGAGGGAATCTTTAACTTCTTAATACATGTAAAAGAACTGCATTAATTGCTGGTACGAAATAGAGTTAATTATAAGATTGCATACCCCCAGTTAATAAAATTCAATATATAAAAAAGCCCATCTCCTGGGTATCTAAAAGATCTACAAAAGTCTTTAAGTCCACCAGAAAAAGCATCAGCAATTCGTTATTAGCAGCTGGCGCTGAAACTTAACTTCAAAAACTGGTCAGCGAGCCATGTCTGTAAGCTACCGACTTTCAAAACTAAATTTCATTAAGAGTTGTAATCTTACCCTATTAAAGGCCGCACAGTTCTTTTAAGAACAATGAGACAAGGACGTTGAGAGAAGCAGAGAGAAAGATATAAAGATAGAGATAGATAGATAGATAGATAGATAGATAGATAGATAGAAAGAGAGAGTGAGAGAGAGAGAGAGAGAGAGAGAGAGAGAGAGAGAGAGAGAGAGAGAGAGAGAGAGAGAGAGAGGTGTAGAACAGCGAGGATGGATACAGAAATATATTTTCCTCTTTCCATATGAAATTTTAATTAAGTATAGCTTATTATTATTCGAATAGAATGTTTTTCTACATCGTTACCTTGTTGAAAGGCACATAATACTCAAGAAACAATAAGAAACAATGAGACACAGGGAGAACGTGAGAGAAAGTGATACTAATGAGGGAGAGAGGTGTGCATGTGCAAGAGACTATGTAAATCTGTGACGATAGCTTCAGAGATTTTACTTCAAACAAAAGACAACTAAAACCACAACAACAACAGAAATTAAATAGAAAAGAAAACCAAAACCATCCGCATAGTTACCTTGCATCTGGTTTTCAGATGCATTTTAACTTAATAAAATTAATTCACTTTGAATGTTGACCTAGTTTGTTACGGTTCTGAGGAGTGTTGCTCTCCCCTTTTTAGATTTAAAGATTATTCTCTTTATCGAAGTTTTGCTTTTTTTTTTTTATAAGTTAAGATTGTATAAATTATTTATGGTTCTTTTTTGGTGAACATTTTTATCAATTGCATATCAAGTTTTATATGCATTGCTCCTTAGATATTTGAGCTTCTTAACTCTTTAAAGGAAAGGTGCTTGATAAATCAAAATTATTATTACTATTATTATTATTATTATTATTATTATTATTATTATTATTATTATTATTATTATTATTATTATTATTATTATTATTATAAAAATTGAATAAAAAAAATTGAGAGTTAAACTAACCGTTAAAAGCCAACAATGGTTCAGGAAAATGGTACCCCTACTTTGTGAAAGTGCGAGGTAAACAACAAAGTTTAAATAGCATAGGAAGTATGGCTATAAAACAAATCAACATTTGTTTGATCAAAAAATCTCCTAGATATTTTTGGTTTATTATTTGAAGTCATTCGCCGCAGTAGCACCGCATATGAGAAAAAGAGCGAGATATTCTTTCTAAAATTAGTAACGGGAGAGTAACCATTCAATTCTGGATTCCTATCAAAGTTGAAAGATTGTATGAGACACCATCTCGATGATTATCAAGGCTAGACTTGTATCACTCAACATCACACCATCTGAATGGTTGTCAGTAATGGAAGACGAGTAGACTAAGAAATTTTGTCACACCATTTAATGCTAGACTTGAATCAAACACCATCACACCATCTGAATGGTTACCAGTACTGGGAGACGTGTAGACTATGAGATTTCTTTACACCATATAAACGATTATCAATGCTAGACTTGTATCAAACACCATCACACCATCTGAATGGTTACCAGTACTGGGAGACGTGTAGACTATGAGATTTCTTTACACCATATAAACGATTATCAATGCTAGACTTGTATCAAACAACATCACACCATCTGAAAGGTTACCAGCACTGAAAGACGAGTAGACTATGAGATTTCTTTACACCATCTCGGCGATTGTCAGTGCTAGACCTGTACGAGGTAGCATAACACCATCTGAACGGTTATCAGGACATGTTTGACAATGAAATCTCCAAACACCATCTGAGCAGCACGGCTATCAATATTGGAAGGTGGCATAAAGACACACCAATTCCCTTATTTCATATAATGGCACAAATAGTTAAAAATGTCTTATGTAAAATAACTCAATAAAAACAATCTTATTCTTCTTTCATTCAAGTACTAGTATTTATTTATGATATAAAGATATCATTGTGTGTTTAAGTCGAGCCGGTGCACTCACAAAATTCTCTGTTAGCTCATGGGTCTGGAACTGTATGTACGAGATATGAGAGCCGAAAACATTGGTGTGTAACGCTTTGTAACAAAAGTCCCTTGTGTACCATCCTGTGTTGTTTCTATTTTTGTGTGGGAGGAGTGAGGGGGAGGATTTGACGTATTATCCATTCATTTTGTCGGCAAGTAATCCTTCTCAACATAAGGATAAAACCCCAAAACGATTGTAGACAGGGATTTACCTCTCATTTTACACAGTTTGTTTGGTTTAGAAAAATATAGAGTCATGCTGGTCTTTTCTTTCGTTCTAACTGGATTCAAAGAGCTCGGAGTTACAGGAAAGAATAAAATGCGTTTATGGCTAATTATTGTGACTTTAAAGTTTAGTGTAAAGCTAAATATCGCAAAGGAAGGACATGGAAATGTTTGCGACTAAGAAAAAGAGACTTCTTGGGAAGTATCACAGAAGAGTTCAAAGTCATTGCTTTTTAAACGTATATGACGCTCCAACCTTTTTGTATTAACTATTTTTAATATTGCATTGATAAACAGTATTCGCGATATTGAAGTAACTTCTCTTGAAAACTCTTTTGGAAAATGAGGAGACATAAAAAAAACAGAGCAGTATGGGCAACGCGCGGTTCACATGTTAAAGCATTTACAGAAACAAACAAATCTCTGCATTATGATATCCCCCAAAAGGAGGTGCAAATGGGCACCTTGATTTCATATGAAGGAGGTAAGGAAGTGAGATTGGAAAGGGAGGGGGTGGTGTTGAAGGAAAAGAAAAAGAGAGAGAGAGAGAGAGAGAGAGAGAGAGAGAGAGAGAGAGAGAGAGAGAGAGAGAGAGAGAGAGAGTGAGAGAGAGAGATTCATAATAAGCATATTTTAAAACTCTTCCCGCATTTCTCTATGAAGCCCGCATCACGAGACAGTGTTATAGCACACATTTTGTTCATTTCTCTGTGTAGGGTAGATATCTCAACAATCAATAAAATATGACTATTTTGAAATTCTTTTATGTATCTTGTTAGCAGAAGAGCTGCTCACCAGTATTTGTGTGCACGCACAGCAGTGTGAAACTGACCATCTGAAGTAAAACCAGTATGTTTTGATTGTCATATTGTCTCTTGTGTCCAAATCAACTGAATGTTTGTTAATTTCTGATATCCGATCACGCACACTGGTTTAGAGACAAGTTTAGATCCATCAAATTCACATATGTTGTCTTACAACAGAAGGCTTAAATCCCGAAAATAAAAACATACTATTATGCTTTTGAGGAATATAAATGATTATATCGAGCGAAGCTAATCCGCTGGTGAAGTTCTATCGCTATATGAGCAAAGAAAATATTTAGAATCGTCTTCATCTTATCAGTCATATTTAAAAAAACCAGAACCTATTCTATTTAAACCTTTTCGTATGAAACTCACGTTCCAGGATCCTTTCTTATTTACTTTATAATAACCTCCACATATGCAGGTGTCGAACTATGCTGTATATTATTATTGCTAGAAATGATCTAGGCGCCTAAGATGGATTCTATTTGATATCAACTTTGGAATATATTTCTTTAAAATTAAAAAATATTGTCAATGCAGAGGAAATCTAAACCCTATGGTAGAAAAAGATTTCTTAAGCCTCTGAGGACAACCTATCGCGAACAGAGGTGATATTAAAAATAATGTTATAATTGGTTAGCTTGTTTAGCTTCATATAACAATTGAAGTAATATGCCATCATGTTTAAGTTTCTAACATTCATTAAAAGAGCATTGACTTCGATACATTTTTGGAGCACAATTATTGATGGTTTTTAATGCCAGTTACTATTCTGGACCCTTAAATTGTGGATTAAAGTAAACTTATTTGGATGATCATTTCTATTCTAAATCGATTCAGAAATTCTTTGGAGAGGATGAGCGGAGAGAAGATTTCAACCTCAGAAAACAGAAGTATTTCACTCTCTCTCTCTCTCTCTCTCTCTCTCTCTCTCTCTCTCTCTCTCTCTCTCTCTCTCTCTCTTTTCTAAGCATTTTATAAAGTTATTCATCAGCAGGAAGATCTATCAATTAAAGATGCATGCATGTAGGCAGAAATCAGAAGCATAATTTCTTTACAGATTGAGTGAAACTATTCCCTATTTTTCAAGTTTTAAGGCACTTGTAAGTTTCTCGATGCATAATGTTCCTGATTAGTATGGCTCCTCAGACAGCTATCGCATCCTGTGTAACTCGACTCACTATTCAAAAATATTTAAAAACCATTGATAAAGGTGCAATTCTACATGATCCGTCTTCTCGCACCCTAAACATAAACATTTCAAATGACAATTAAGTTGACGGATGGTTTGTACGGCAAACAACTTGATATTTTCTCAACAAAGTCAACAAAACAGGAAATGAAGAAAGAGTGTGTGTGTGTGTGTGTGAGATAGACAGACAGTCAGACAGACAGACAGAGAGAGCAGAGACAGAGACAGAGTTGAGAGATAGAGAGAGAGAGACAGAGAGAGATAGAGAGAGAGAGAGAGAGAGAGAGAGAGAGAGAGAGAGAGAGAGAGAGAGAGAGAGAGAGAGAGAGAGAGAGAGAGAGAGAGAGAGAGGTATTGCTTGTGTTATGAATGGAAACTTCAATTTTCAAATTATGGCACCACGGCCATCAACGGGTGTGTAGTTAATGAATGCATCATGAGGTTTGGCTGTACTTGAAACGGTTCAGATCATCAACACAGACTGTCATTGCCTAAGTTTGATGCCTCAAAGGAAAAAAAAGAACTCTGCGAGGTCTAGTCATAAAAACTAAAAACCTCGCAATCTATTGAGTTATTCTAATTGATAGGGAGGATGGAAATGGTGCTTTTCTTGCTGTCATCTCACTTAAGAAAGGTCTAATATTAATTTAAGCGTCTTTAAAGAATATGAATTCTTCTAATCTGAAACTTAAAAAATATATGTATATTTTTCAGCCTCTCTCGATGTCTAAGGAAATGAAATAGCTTGCCTGTAGAACCATATCGAACCAACGATTTCCCTTCTCACACATATTAGTAGATCCCAAGAGAGTGGCAGAAGGCAGGAGGCAGGAGGCACCGGCTGATTAAAGTTTAATCGGGTTCCGCACTTTCACATAAAAACAGGCTTAGAAAGCTCGGGCTGAGTGGAGACCATGGGAGACCGTGAGTGCCGTGTAACCTGTAGGCAGTCAGGCGTTGGGAGTCAGTGGTCCATGGAGCAGCTTCACAACCAACCAAACACAAAGTTACAGCTCTGGGGATCCAGCGACATCACTTCCAGGCTAGTTTCATTTTGACCCTCAGATCTCTGCAGACAATTATAAACTGTTGCACCGCAAAAACTGAATTTTGAATGTCATTTGATGCAAGCCATAGTAAAGCTTTATTATTCTGTGCAGTCAGTATACAGCTCGGTTCTAGAAAATTGCTTAAAACGAGAAAGAAAGCTTATGAACGTACATTTCCTGTGTCATCCATAATAATTAACGACGTCTTATGCCTGAAGACAAAAATTTGCCATTTAAAAAAGAAAATTTAAAAAAAATTCTGGCAAAATAAGGACACATCGTTGAAACCCAGCTGCACGTCACTTCCGCACATCTTTGACCAGGTAGGAATTAGACCCGCTAAATTGTTGTATGCAAGCAGATTTTTACGGAGGCTCCCTCTAACGCAGCTGCTAGCAACATCTTTCTGTCATCACTGTGTTTATTAACATAAAGATTTCTCTTTCTTTGTTTCTATATCCACTGCTTATCCTTAATGAATAATTGCATAATAAACTTTCTTAAATAGTATTTGACCGTATCAGCAACAAGTCACTTTTTGCAACAACCTTTGTTTACACCGCATACAAGGCCATGGCAGAAACCTTTCAAGCCAGTTGCTACATATTACAGAGTTCTTTGTTCAATATTAAGTCCTCAAAATTTCGAGAAATAACCTTAAGAGGAGACGGTGACATAAATTAAAGTCTGAGATAGGTTGGTCTAATGAGATCCGACAACGCAATGCAATTCTCAAACCGGGGTTCGAACCTAGCACTAGTTTATTGTCGTCCAACGCTCCTCTCCCTGAGTTAATTAGCTATACATAGTAAAAGCTTACGCTAAGGAGATTGTGGCATATGGAAGTGAAGGCTGATGTTGGAAGAGTATTTCTTACTACTGTTGGTTTGTGAACTAAAAAAAAGGTTTGACGTCCAACCCTATCTTCAGTTCACCCGATCAAAACATGTTGCAATAATTCGGCTGACTACAGAGCTCCTGTCTGGAGAGTTAAGCCTAGATTTAATTTTTCAATTATAGTTCGGTAGTACTTACGTTGCCAAAATCTCCCGAGCTTTATATCGCCACATGTATTACTACTACCTCTCTGCTATGAATGATAACACTACCCCTCCTCAAACCTCGCCTTAAAAAGAGTTGTTCAGAGAAAGAGCGGGTTGGTTCCCGTAGCTTTCACATAAGTGCTCATCGCAGACCCAAGCTCAGAGTACGAGTGCACTTTTTCTAAATAAAGGTTGAATGGCATGTTCAATTCCATTCCTAGGATCCTGCCATTTACTGTAATCTGGTTCAAGAAGTAATTAATTTTGCAGTGCTGCTAGTACATTTAATGGCGTTTCCTTTTTTCTCGTCAATATTGTCACTTATTTATTTTATGTGTAATTATTCTTTTTTAAAATTTTCTTTGCATAATTTAGTTGGACAATAGAGATAATAGAATTTTATTTATTTGTTTACTTTTTGTATGTATTGACGTTAAATGGATTAACTATCTTGATGCTTATAAAAGAAAGTCAACAAAGAACAAGAAAAAATTCAACAGTGATTGCATTTATTACCGCAATACTACCAGGCCAATTACTAGTTCTGCGGCTGCTGCTGCTGATACGACCACTTTTACTATTACTGTTACTACTGCTGATGCTGCTGCTACTACTACTACTACTATTACTACTACTACTACTACTACTACTACTACTACTACTACTACTACTACTACTACTACTACTACTACTACTACTACTACTACTACTACTACTACTACTACTACTACTACTACTACTACCACTACAGCTGCTGCTGCTACTATTACCACTATTACTACCACTACTGCTACTACTATTACTACACTACAACAACAGCAACATCATCAACAACATCAGCAACAATGATAAACAACAACAACTTCTACCAGTCCAATAATATTTGGACACAAAACTTCACAAATACGGAGAACGTTTTCATTTTTTAAATTTTATGTTTTAAATTTATTAATTATCTCAAATTCGTTAATCTGATGTTACACAATGTTATGTCATTTCCCGACACACCTGTTAAACAGCATGTCTATGTCTTTCGCGCTAACAGGCGACAATCTGGAGAAGTTTACGCCCTGCTATTGCAAGCCATACATTATGCAAACTCTGAAAGATGGTTTCTTAGGCTCACGATGCAGTTCCGCAAGTCTCCTATACTCGTCTCTACAAGGTTAGGATTCTGATTGGTTAATTAGTTTGGTGAAATTGCCTATCGACTTGATTGTATTATCAGGATTATATTTAAACAATAACATAGAAATATATGGCTTTACAAACCAGTCACACACCAAATGGATTTCTCTTGTTTTGATTGTTGAGTGTGAGGCAAACAAAGCTGCCTCTTCTAGTGTTGGTCATGTCTCTCTGAAAATGCTAATGGTATTGTCAGAAAGGGACATATGAGAGTTTCCGCCAGGAGTCGAACCGATATTTTCAAGGACAAAGTGGACACACTACCACCAGGTGTACATAGAGTGACGTAACAGCTAAAGTCTGGCGGGAAAAGAGACATGGTGCCGTTTACATCCTAATGTTTCATTTGTTAACTGTGGTTACCATGAAAACTTGTTATGGATGTGGACAATCCGCTCTGATACCTTTTGGCAGGTTCGATCTCCACCCCGCAGGTGGATAAGTTTGGAGTCTCAGTTCCACTTTGCCTGACGGAAGTTTGCTTGGTTTACAGAAAAAAGCATTAAACTATCCAGGTAAATCAAACAGAGAAAAAGTATGGAAACTGGAATAATGAAAGGGTTTTGTTGCCTTTATGAAATTAAGTACTCAAATAATACACAATAGTTCATAATGTATATCGATTATTTGTTACTGAAGGCTGAAGATGAACAGGGAACAACCTCATTTTAGTTGTTGCCAGAGTAGGATCCTTTGGCCCGTCTTGGTTTGAAATGGCATTGTTGCAAGTCTAGTGATTTTCTTAAGACCTAGAACCCAGATACTCTCAGTCCATTCACTGGCAATAGAGTGGAAGCAACGCTTACGATGATCAAAGAAACAAGAAAAACCAAGGAGAAGGAAGCGACAGGAGTAATAAGGCCAAAGAAAACTCGTTCGTTACACAGTAAATCAAGCAATACAGTCTTATTTTGGCTACTTTTTTATCAATCAAAATCAACATTTAAATAAAACCCCTTATAAAATCCGTTTGTACAGTGAGTAGTTTAGGAGGTGTACGGAAGGCAATCGTTCCAGCAGAGTCATATCCTCATTTCTCACTCCCATTTTTATCATAACGCGGTACAGAAAGTGCAGATCACAAATATTATAATAAAGATGAAACAATAATGACAAGATAAAGTCAAACAATACAAAAAAAATTAGTTTAGCAACACAATTTATGAAATCTAGACATTTGTCACTTGCTCCAAGACGGAAGAGTTTCAATACATAATGATCAGACTGATACAAAAAAAAAAAAAAAAAAATTTGGCCTTACTTGAACGGGAGGTGTGGAGACAAAATGTAACACAAATTAAGAAAAAAGAATACTTAAAGCTATTTTTACAGAGTTTAGCAGCATTGACTAGATTAGTCAATTGGTTTTTTAAATTTTCACTAGTAATAAAACTCTTAAAAGAAAAGCATACATTAGAGGGCTTGAAAGAGGGAGCAAAAGAGAAATTGATGATTAAATGGAGATAGAGAGGAGAAAGTGGGATCCGAGAGAGAGAGAGAGAGAGAGAGAGAGAGAGAGAGAGAGAGAGAGAGAGAGAGAGAGAGAGAGAGAGAGAGAGAGAGAGAGAGAGAGAGAGACAGACAGACAGACAGACAGACAGACAGACAGACAGACAGACAGACAAACAGACAGACAGATATATAGTTTCAGACAGAAACAGAGAGACAGAGACAGAGACAGACAGAGGTTCACGAAAGAAGACATAAGCGAGAAAGAAAAGAGATTAATCTCTTTTTTAGAAATTGTTTTTATTTTGGGAGGAGTGGGGTGGAGGGAAAGGAGAAATTAGCAAAACAAGAGAAATATTAATTTTTAAAATCACCAAAATAAAAGAGACAGACACAGAAAATAAAGAGAGAGAGAGAGAGAGAGAGAGAGAGAGAGAGAGAGAGAGAGAGAGAGAGAGAGAGAGAGAGAGAGAGAGAGAGAGAGAGAGAGAGAGAGAGAGAGAGAGAGACAGACAGACAGACAGACAGAGACAGAGAGAGAGACAGAGACAGACAGACAGAGACAGACAGACAGAGAGAGACAGAGAGAGAGACAGAGAGACAGAGAGAGACAGAGACAGAGAGAGAGAGAGAGAGAGAGAGATTTCTGATACTAAAATGGAACTGCTCATCATTCTCTTAATGATAAATTGATATAAAATTTCTATTTGAAAATGACATAAAATAACTGAATGATCTCTTCATTCTCATGGAGAAGCTGGGCGGGATCAAGATATTAAATTCCTTTGAAACGTGTCTAAAGCACAACGGAAATATAGTAATTTCTCTTGGTTGCAATCTAGAGTGCCACGGGAATTAAATACGCTTATCAACAAGGGCGTATAACTCATTGTCATTTCATGAAATTATTAGTCCTTAAATGTTCCCAAGTATACCTCAAATCAGATGTTGAAAAAACTTAAATGACATTGCATAAAATGTTACAGTAGTTGGCCGCTGGTAACATATTAAAGTTTCTAATAAATGTTATGAACCAGTTTGGCAGTGAGCTGTTATATCAATAGATATGGAAATTCTACTTGCAGCTGTGACTCTCCTATGGTAATAATTATAATGCTGCATATTATATAACAAAATTCTGCAGTGTATTTATTGGTACTATTAAAAAAATACACATCAAACTTCATCTACCCGGTGAATAGGTAATTATTTTTCGAGTATTATTTTAGTCTTGGTCTCAGCAGTGAATTGAGGTTTAAGGATAATTAATAGAGGAAAAGAGTAAGCCACACCGTTAGGTTTCTGCTGTTCATTGTGTTATACATTCACACTATTATTGATGGAATACTACAAACCTTATCGTATTCTATAACATTCACACTAGTATTGATGGAATAGTACAAACCTTATTGTATTCTATAACATTCACACTAGTATTGATGGTTATCAGCCATGATTTAATAGCGTTAAGCTATGGTCATTGTGTGGCTAAACGCTGTCCTGTCTCTCCATCTTACTAAAACGGGTTTCCCATCTCTGGTGGAGCAATCGTCACTGTGTGGCTAAGCGCTGTCCTGTCTTTCCACCTTACCTGTACAAGTTGAGCTATGGGGACTGTGTGGCTAAGCGCTGTCCTGTCTCGCCACTATACCTGGAGGGGTTTCCCGTCTCAGCTTGAGCTATGATCACTGTGTGGCTAAGCGCTGTCCTGTCTCGCCACCATACCTGGAGGGGTTTCCCGTCTCAGCTTGAGCTATGGTCACTGTGTGGCTAAGCGCTGTCCTGTCTCGCCACCATACCTGGAGGGGTTTCCCGTCTCAGCTTGAGCTATGGTCACTGTGTGGCTAAGCGCTGTCCTGTCTCGCCACCATACCTGGAGGGGTTTCCCGTCTCAGCTTGAGCTATGATCACTGTGTGGCTAAGCGCTGTCCTGTCTCGCCACCATACCTGGAGGGGTTTCCCGTCTCAGCTTGAGCTATGGTCACTGTGTGGCTAAGCGCTGTCCTGTCTCGCCACCATACCTGGAGGGATTTCCCGTCTCAGCTTGAGCTATGGGGACTGTGTGGCTAAGCGTTGTCCTGCCTCGCCATCATACCTGGAGGGATTTCCCGTCTCAGCTTGAGCTATGGTCACTGTGTGGCTAAGCGCTGTCCTGTCTCGCCACCATACCTGGAGGGGTTTCCCGTCTCAGCTTGAGCTATGATCACTCTCTGGCTAAGCGTTGTCCTGCCTCGCCATCTTACCTGTACGGGTTGAGCTATGATCACTCTCTGGCTAAGCGTTGTCCTGCCTCGCCATCTTACCTGTACGGGTTGAGCTATGATCACTCTCTGGCTAAGCGTTGTCCTGCCTCGCCATCTTACCTGTACGGGTTGAGCTATGATCACTCTCTGGCTAAGCGTTGTCCTGCCTCGCCACCTTACCTGTACGGGTTGAGCTATGGTCACTGTGTCGCTAAGCGCTGTCCTGTCTCGCCATCATATCTGTACGGGTTGAGCTATGATCACTCTCTGGCTAAGCGTTGTCCTGCCTCGCCACCTTACCTGAACGGGTTGAGCTATGGTCACTGTGTCGCTAAGCGCTGTCATGTCTCGCCATCATATCTGTAATGGCTTTTCCGTTTCGGCTTGAATAGTGTTGAGCTATCGCCACTTGGGCAAATGCTGTACCTAACTACCCATTTAAAGATTTAAAGCCATCATGGGTTGGAAAGTCGCGTCAACCATGTCGCCGATTATTCCACGCCAGTCGAGTGTATTTTAAAGCGGGCCGACCATCGACATTTCAGGACAGGAAAATATAAATCATCGGGACATATAAATTTTCAATAACACTCAATATAGCGATTATTAAAACTTGATTCGAGATCAAAAGCCACTCTTTTTCTAGTCCTTTATCATGCTCTTTTCTTCGTTTTTTTTTTTTTAAATAAACCTTCATTATTGAAGTAGACCTCATAGAAACAATTAGACTTCATGGCCTCTCAAACCCTTAGCTCTAGTCCCCATTCAATTTAAAATGCTCCCATAAAACGCCGTCTTGCCCCTTCCCATTCTCTTTGCAAAACCTACGGGAGCTTCCTAGCAGCAGCTCAACTCACGTTTAGCCACGCACACAACATGACAGAGGAACACGCTCTAAATCCTTGATGAACATTTCAGGCATTGATAAAACATGTAAATGAGCAACACTCGCGTCAGCAGCAGCGCTTGCAGCCGACTCATTAAGTGTGTCAGCTCTCATATATAAAACGTATGTGGGTATCAACCTTATAGTTCAGACACCAGCGATACGACAACAGACTGATCGCCATCTCACTCCGTCTAAATAAGAGCCAAAGTAACGTTATAGTCACGGGGACAGTATTCTCTCCTGCTCAACAGTAACTCTGTAGATATACACACAGGACCACTGACTTATAAGTAGGGTGGAGGTAGATGTAGATG
This sequence comes from Elysia crispata, assembly GCA_033675545.1. Taxonomy (NCBI): domain Eukaryota; kingdom Metazoa; phylum Mollusca; class Gastropoda; family Plakobranchidae; genus Elysia; species Elysia crispata. The sequence continues at coordinate 245,055 of JAWDGP010002498.1, forward strand.
TGCAAAGTTCTAGTTGCTGGACAGAAGGTAATACAAACGTTTCACTTACACTTATAATTACTTTAATTTTCGATTAATAGTGAGTAAATGGAGATATGTTTCTTCATCCTCTTGGTAATATTGGATGCCAAGTATTATTGTCAAGTCTTTTGGTTGCATTAAAAGTCCTTCTTCTATTAAAAAAAACCCGATTGGTTAGACACTTGCATATGTTGATGCAGCATGTGCTTGATCTGAAAGGGTGTCATGACTTAGCGTAAACTTTTTGTCGGATGATTTTTAAAATCAGTTTCAAAACTAAAGCAACAGTGCTATAAAGTAAATATCCATTTACTGTGCGATATTTGTCATGAAAGAGTGATCATAGATCACTGGAGTGCTAGCACCACATGTCACGCCCTTCACTGGTCCGGTCCTAAGGAAATAAGAAAAAAAACCCAAGATGTTTAGGTTGTCGGCGAAGTGATGTTTAATAATTCTCAGCTTGAAAGCTACTGAGTCTGGGTTCATTTCTGCGGGTAAGGCCAATGCTCTCGACTCGCTATTTGTTTATATCGGTAAAAACTTAATTATATTTGCTGTTCGTGGAATTATTAGTATAATCTTTACTCAATAATCCCAGACACACATTAGATTGTAGCATCAAAATTTCCCACAGATTTTTTCTAAAGCAGGCCTGCTTCCACTAACTATACTTTGTGCTTCATGAGGATCAAAAGTGTTATACTTTTTTCGCCCTGTTTACATAACAAAATTTAAGCATTATACACATTGAATTGGTATAAACTTAGAAACCAAAACCCCAACATTTCTGCCGCGCCAGTGCGGGATAAAACTCCGTGATAATTTTATTGATGTTTGAAGTCTTAGAGTGCATGAGAACATTATTTTTGTTTCATTGATTCTTCCAAATACTCAGTGTTTTTAACAGCATGGGATACTTATTTTTACACAGCCAAGACGTAGGCCTACAGTTCTTGTAATAGTTTTATTTCATTTGATCAAAACCCATGATCTAGACCTTCAGTAGGACTACTTGAAGTAGTTGATTCTCGTCTGACCCAAGACCTCTAAGGCTCTAGACCTTATTATTTAATTTTACAGTTAATTTCTCCTCGACCAAAGACCTATCTGAGGTGGGATCGTGGGCTTAAATCGATGTTATTCTGGAATTCATTAGAATGAAGGTCTAAAATAAAGGATATGCATTTAATCAATCTTTTCAAAGGCTGCCAGTGTATTTATTATGCAGAATCATTTGAAATACAATTAGGCCTTAAAATTAATCTCAATTCTGAATGAATGAGTTTTTTTAGTTAAACAATTTTTTAAAGTTTTCGGCCACATCATACAATCCACATTCATTTTTAAAACATTTTTTTATCTTGTAAGATTATATAAAGGCGTAGCTGTGATTTTCCGCAAGACACTGCAGCGGCTGTAGCACATTCTTTGCGGTGATTTATAGTCATCTAACAAGCGTTGAAAGGATCTTTAATATAGATTTGAAAAGAACAGAGTAATTTGATTTCCAATGTTTTTCATGAAAAATAATGGTCTTTAAAAATGTAAACTTATTTTTATCTATTTTAAATATATGTCAGTTGTTTTTGTTTTTTTTTGTTTTTTTGTAAGACAGCTAATAACCTTTTTTTTCTTCAACTTAAGTTTATGTGTAAGAATAATGGGAAACTGAACCTAGTTATACTAAACGTAATGAATACTGAATAAATTCATATGAACGCCATCACAAACAAGACAAGAATTTAAAAAAAAATCCTAATACCATTATGGAGCAAAAATTAGGGTAAGTTCATCAAGCGATATTTTTAAAGCAGCTATACGCTAGAGGAATAAGATAACAATACATAATTGAGGCGGAGTCCCACAGAGGTAGCTGAGACAAAATACTTTTTTTTTTTAATTTCATTCAACGCCATTGAACTGATCCCCAGCTTCGATTCCATGGAAGTATCGTCATGCACATAGACATTTCAGGAAGTTTCAGAGGGTTCAAAGAATCATCAGTATATTTTTTTTTCAGCCAGATAGGAAATAGTCGAATCTGCAGTTATAGCATGATCCGTCTATGTTCATTTTACAGCTTTACATGTAAAGTTGCTCTTTTATATGTACCAACCTCATAATGGGCGTTTTAAAAAAAAAGATGTATAACATAGATCTAGATGTATAATAGATTGGCATTTAAAAAAAAAAAAAAAAATTATTATTTGACACGTGCAATCGAATTTTCGCAAATGAAATTCTTTGGAAATTCCATTGGCCTCATACCTACCCCTGCTCTCTTTTATCATATTCAATTTGGTAAACAGATATGTATGCACCATTTATCTTGTAAATCATCTCCATATTAGCTCGTGAAGAGAAAGGTAACACGAGTGTTTTCGTTAAGTCCAATAAATGTGAGTGATCAGAAACTCAATCTGTCCTGATTATTCCCTTTTTTAATTTTTTTTTTTTTATTAACTGAGACCTACAGGCTTCTACGGGCCATTTAAAACAATTTAATGTAGACAGATGAGTTCCCTGAATTATACGATACCGTACGCTTACTTCACAATACATTTGCTATTGAATAATAATTTTTGTTGGTTTTAATCTATGCCTGTTAAAGTAAGTTTCACCTTATTTTGAAACAAAAAATTGACTAAATTTAGAGCGCTACACAACTGTTTAAAAAGGGGGGAAAATAAAGAACAAAGCTGGTCGGTTTGAATAAATACGATCCGGGTAGCTATACATTTTGATCTTTGAGTGGGGCCTCTCTAAACCAGCAGCTGCCGACAGCCCGTATCACTGTACGAGAATAGGCTTGGTCAATCCAGAAACCAATGCTCTGGTAGTGTAATAGTGTGTTAGTACAGAATAATAATAGCTAACTTGATCAGAACAGAAAAGAAACATATGTTGAAAAGGACATCGGCACTTGCACAAAGCCTATAGACTGCGCGCTACGGTTACGAATGACATTTCCCACATATACGAGTAGTTTCTACAAATAGTATAATAGGTCAGGGTAATTAAACCCATTAGATCTGAATCTAAGTGAGTTGATGTGTTAACGTCTACCAACGGTAGGCAGTGTGTGCTGGATGTCATGTTAGATCTGGGGGAGAACAAAGCAAAAAACTGCAAAAAAACATAAATAAAACACACCCGTTTCCCTCATTGAATAAATGACTGGTCATTCGATGTTGTGTTCAAATTGGCTGCTTTGGATTTTGTTATTGCTCTGTTTATCCGTCAGCCTGTGTGTTCCCCCTCCCCCCCCCCCTCTCTCTCTCTCTCTCTCTCTCTCTCTCTCGCTCTCGCTCTCTCTTACTGTCCATCTATTTCATATCGCTTTCTCTTATTTCCACAGTAATCATTATTTTTACAATCTTTTTCTCTTTTGTTTCTATCTGCATAATTATCTCTCTCTATCTCTTTATCTCCCCCATCTCTCTTTCCTTTCCTCCCTTTTCTGTCCGTCTTTCTCTCCCTCCCTCTCTCCTTTTTCCTCCTTCCCTCTCTCTCTTTCTCTTTTTCTGGGTTCTATCAAGATACGCCTTGGTGTGCACCAATCATTCCAAATTAGTTTGGCTATCATCTTCAGCATGTCATATAACTAAACTGAGAGAGAGAGAGAGAGAGAGAGAGAGAGAGAGAGAGAGAGAGAGAGGGAGAGGGAGACAGACAGACAGACAGACAGACAGACAGACAGACAGAAAGACAGAGAGAGAGAGAGAGAGAGAGACAGACAGACAGACAGACAGACAGACAGACAGAGAGAGAGAGAGAGAGAGAGAGAGAGAGAGAGAGAGAGAGAGAGAGAGAGAGAGAGAGAGAGAGAGAGAGAGAGAGAGAGGGAGAGAGAGAGCCGATATTTGAGACGACAAAAAAATTCTTCAAATGACATAAATGCTCGCCATCCACCTTTTCCTGTTTTATTCAGAGTGTCGGAGAATAGTATTGTTCTATGTAGAACACGCATCGGTTATGCGCTGCTAGTTCTCGTACCGCCCCCCCCCCACCCTTTTTATTTTTTTTGACAGAACGATTTTTGACAACATTTCCAAGTTATGTTAGCATTTTCATCCTGTGTCAAAACATAAACTAAATGACGTGCTAACTTATATCAGCAAGAGCGATGGCGGTAAATTCCTCTCCACACCAGGAGAACGCATCTGTGCGCCTCTCGTCTGCTGTGTCTCCATACCCTACTCCTTTGGGGAAAAAAAATCCTGGGAGTGAAAGGTATGCCCCGTCACACATGAAAGAGAACAGAAAGGTGACTGGATCAAACTCTCAAAGGCGCTGACGGAATCAAACTCTCAAAGGCGCTGACGGAATTCTATCACTAGGTCGAGACTGAGCACTGGTTCACGCTGCCGTGAGCAGTTCTGATATCAAACGACTTTATTCAAATTATTCACCTATCAATTGATGGTTTAGCGCGCGGATTGTGTAAATTAGATCCCTTTCCTGTTCTGCTTTGCGTGAATGACGAAATCTGTAACGAAGCAACTTTCACACAATGGGGAAAACCGGAAAATCCTATACACGATATCAAATAATGTGTCAAGATTATCATTTTGTTAGTTTTCTCCAGATCCATTATACGGATAAATCTAGACAAGCAACGTAATGCTACTACTCTAACCACATTATTTAAGATCGCGTACACTCTTTAAGTTCATAGTCTATAGCAAAAAATCGCAGGTTTTGTTCATTTCTCTAGGGCCAAAACAAACCTTTGGGTAATTCATGCTCACCCGCCTTTATTTTTAGTAGCAACAAGCTTATAGCTCAGTGAGAAAGTGAGGAAATGGGACTTCACTCAAGAAGAATGAAAAAAAGAAAAAAAATGTCGATGAGAAAGAAAATTGTGGGAAAAAAGAGAGAGAATTGGAGAAAGGAGGTTGAGCAAGAGACAGAGATACGGACAGCGTTACAGTGGGAGCAGGCTAGAGCTGGATCAAACAGAATTATCTGGCAGCAAATTCAACCTTTACTCTGGTTTTTTCCCTCAGGACAATAAACGAGAAGACTCAAGCTGGACAGGTGGTCAGTGGATGTGTGGTTTTGTTCTTTCAACTGTTCGGTAAAAAGGGGAGAGAAAACATTGCTTGTGCTGTGATGTAAAACACTCCTTCTCAAACCATTTGCTGTTCACATCATGATAGTCGCTTGTTAGACTTGACTAGCTGCAACAAAAATAAACAGATCAAACTTTCTTTAACAATGCATAATCATCATGCCTATACTAACTTGCTTGGAATATGTGCCATAGCAAAAACTGTCGCTTCAAATATCTATATTATTCCTCAAACAACCGATTTAATGCACAGCTTAATTTTCGCGGAGGCCCCATACATATTTTAAAGAGTGTCATGTTACATATCCTAACGAAAAGATTATGTAGGTTTTTTTTTTTTATTTAATTACTGCTCTCAGTTTTACTTCTTGCCAAAAGTTTTATAAACTAAGAGTGACGTAATTTTGTATGCTATGGCTAAAGTTAGAACTCCAGTAATACGCTATTCCTCTAAAGATATCTTGCATGCAAAATTCCACTGCATATATGGATATTCTTAGTCAGCGCAATATCAAATCTGACTGGGTGATGGACGGAGCACACGATACCATCACCCTGGCATGAACAAAGAACCAGATGGTTATCTCTACATTAATCACTCTGCCTGTTAGCAAAACATGTGTAAAGCATGTTAGCATCAAAGAGTCATCCATACCGGGAAAGAATTCCAGATTGAAAGATAGAAACAGCTCCATGTATCAGAGAGAGAGAGAGAGAGAGAGAGAGAGAGAGAGAGAGAGAGAGAGAGAGAGAGAGAGAGAGAGAGAGAGAGAGGGAGGGAGGCAGGGAGGGAATATTTATATTCCCCCCCTTAATCCCTCTTTCACACACACAAAGCATGAAAAGCCTAGTTCCCTTTTGCCTTCGAACTATATGTGTGCTAATGTGGCCTTAAACTAGGATCTAAGTTTAATTCCTATCCTTAGGCACAATTAATTTTATTTGTTTCTAAATTATGCAACCTGGTGGACAAGGCATCAGATTTTCAAGTACGCGAGAGGCAAACTTATGGGCTTTCATTTTAGCGTTTTTTTTTTCTTTTCTTTGATTTTAGACTAATTTAATTATTTTCTTTGTTACCTTTCATCAGTAATATAGACATTGTGTTACTCACGCATATCTCACGTTATGTGCATATATTTATTTTCTCAACATCGATTTGATCTTATTGTTTTAGCGACACGCACTGGAACCAAGGCACAGGACGTGACATAGAATTTCTGGCTACATAATCATTTGGCACTTGTGGAATAATCGTACGATAGATTGATTATACACCGGTGCCAAATAATCGGTGCAGCCGAATACAACAGTTGTGCAGTCCGCACGACCCTCAGGAACAGAAAAAATCTTACGACAAGCTACAGGAAAAGGCAAAAACTCAGACGGCTACAAGCGATTCTTTTTTCATGATTTGTATAATTTTTAAGTTTTCACAACTTAACGTAAACTTGATTTCTTACAATTCACATGTACAATTCATTCTCGATTTTGAAACAAATTCAATTCTTTAATTCAACAGTACAATTTCGACACAGTTTTAAATAAATGGAAATTACTATTTGGGTAATGGAATAATTATTCTCTTAAGTATCGATGGCTGATTTCAACGAATATTCTTCGAATTTAGAAACTTTAGGTAAAAATGTGCTGTGGTCTAATTTGGTCTGGCCAATAAGAAATAAAGGGCGAGCGACTAACAAGCTTTTCTATCCAACTAGGCTCAAAGCTATAGTGATATTCTGATTTTTTAAAAATCAGGTAATGAAGAAAAATGCTTTCCAATCCAACCCTTGCCTTTTGAAACATCCGGCAAAGTGTTATTATGTAAAGTATAAATATAATTATTCTTCACCATGCAATGGGCGGATGAAAAATGCACGTGAATGTATATGTCTGATTGCTCTTTAAAAACATTATGATTTTTGTTAACTCTAAATTGCCTTTCACAACGATGCTCGCAGAGCAGTCTCGTGGTAAAATGCGATCTTAAATCCTCTGGGAAGGACAGAGTACAAAGCTCTTGATTTCAAATATGTCTGGTGGTTCTCGGAAATTGGCAAATATCATTCTATACTTTGATTAACCGTTGGTTTTATTCCTCTCAGAAGTTGGCTGAGCCTTATAACTCTCTCAGTCGGTGACCAATTTTTATTACTCTCAATATTTGTGCAAGCTCTAGAGCACTCAGTAGTTGGCCAATCTTTAAAACCCTCAGTAGTCGTCTTTCTGTAAGTCACCATTTTTTTCCAGATAATCCTGCTAAGACTATCTTGGATTTCATTAGGTCTCTAACAATGTCACAGATTCATTAGTTCCATCCCAGAAAAAAAATCTAAAAATCTAAAAGTCTACTTAACCATGGAAGCGCCACAGAAATATCGTTCCAGATCTTTCATACTTTTTTCATTATGTAAATCAGTTTTATATCTTCAAAAGTCAACATGCTGCCTACCTCTATTTTCCTCCCTCTCTCTCTGTCTGTCTGTCTTGTTTGTCTGTCTGTCTGTCTGTCTGTCTGTCTGTCTGTCTGTCTGTCTCTCTCTCTCTCTCTCTCTCTCTCTCTCTCTCTCTCTCTCTCTCTCTCTCTCTCTCTCTCTCTCTCTTCTCTTCTCTTCTCTTTCGTCAGTCTCTTACATGCTGCCTGCCTGTCTTCATTTCATTTTTCTTTGTTTTTTTTTTTAAGTTCTTTTATTTGAGAGTGTGTGTGTGTATGTGTGAGAGAGATTTATATGTTTTTTTTTGTAATCATGAACAAAAAAATAAAATCTTGTCTTTGAATCTTTTCTGTCAAACACTTGCTCTTTTCCTATTTCGTTGAACACTTTATGTGTTTTAAATTACAATTTTTTTAAAAATACAAGCTATTCGTTTGCCTTAAAAAGATACTCTCAAAACAGAGAAATGAGGTGGTTAGAGAGGAACTGAGGGTAAAGAGAAAAATGGGCAGAGATAGAGAAAGAAAGTGAAGATGAGAGAGAAAATATTATGTAAATATTGAATAAACCATAAACAAAATTAAAACATGATTTGATTTTAATGTTTGATTTATTGTCGTTTCTTTTCTTCTTTATTGAAGCGATTTCTCAGAATCAAAGGAATATCAAGAAAAAAAAATGTTATTTTAATTTAGCACAGTAATGTAATTGACCTGATACTTAGACCAATATATAATTGCCAAACTACACTAATGAGGTGATGCCCCTAAGAATGACAATGTCACATTTTCGATTGAAGTAATAAAATGAGAAATTCTGCAGAGACTTTCAGAGATATTAAGATATTCTTTCAAACCCAAAGAGTAAAAACCTGCAATTTTCCTGGAAATCAAGATATTTTCTTGAAACAATCAAGGAATAAATAAAAATGCGAAATACCATTTGTTAAAAAGTTTGACAATAAATAAATTATGAATAAATTATTTATGCCCACAAAGACAATTTAATACATGATCATCTCAAGCTGTAAACTTTTCTGAAACTAAAAATGGCTTGCAGTATAAAAGACAATAAAAAAAAATAGAAAAAGAAGTGCCATATCAATTTATTTATGAATTCTTTGGGTGTTTTTATTCTTTCACTGACAATTTAAAAAACAAACATACAGATCATTGATATGCAAACACTGAGAGCCATGAAAAAAATTCTTTGATATTAAGATAAAATTGTAAATTTACCCAGTCTACTACTTTTCTTTACCTATCAATTTTAAGGCTCTTATCTGGTCCTGAAAACAAAGCAAATTAATAGGATACACAGATATCAGTCATATAACTCATAGATCACAATTCAGACACTGCTACAACTTCACCAATAACAATGTAGCTACTGCTGTGCCATCAATTAAGCACAAGGCACATTAACAACAGCCCCAGCTGTGCTGAAAAAGGGCCTTTCTTTCTCAAATAAAGCTTGAAAATCTACAGTAATTCTGAGGTTTCGCAGGAAAAGCTAACGGGCCTTTAGCTAGATTACGACATTATATTTTTAGACTGATCGACATTATTTCCATAAACTCCTTCCATCTATACTTTTCGCAAACATGCTAGCCCTCGCAGTGAGAACGCAACTGTTATGTAAGGGTTATATGATGACAGCAAGCGATGCTCTAATGCTATCAATACTGAGCACTAGCCTTGACCAGATGTAAGCGCTCTGTGTAGAGTGTGTTTCCTTTGCACGCTCACACAGTTACATTACATAACGATCACATGATACGAGACAGTTTTACCAGCAGCAGATTTCACTGGTTTTGACAATTGACCAGACTGACCAGGCCTAACGCTGGCTTGTGGTTTCCACTGTGAACAATGCAAACTGATTTGCACACATCACTAGGGAAACCACGTGTTAGTTACGTTACGACTTATTCTTACGGTACATAACTCTGCGAAACATGGCTAATATTTAGAAGTTTCTAGTCTTTAAATTTGATCCTTGGAAGTCTGCAGTATTTTAAACCTGATGATGATGTCCAAAGATTTTCCATCTGAGGGTTCTTATATATATATATATATATATATATATATATATATATATATTAAACTTTTTTTCAGCACCAAAAAATCTTTATCTTACTAAAGCTACCAAGCTTACACATAAAAGCAAAAACTAGGGTAAAATACATTAGAATCGGAGATGTTAACAAAATCAATAAAGAAAATATTTCATATTTTTACATTGTGACTTCATAAGACGGTAAAAAGTGGATGATATATTTCTTTTATAGGCACTTAAAAGATATAAAATGACAAATTAAGTGCATTTTTTTTCTATTTTAAAAAACTTTCATGCTTTAATGTTACATCCTTTATGGTATTCTTACACAAGTAATTTCATTTAATTTAATACACAGAAAGAAAGAGAAAAGGAGAGAGAAAGAGAAAGAGAAAGAGAAAGGGAGGGAGGGAGAGGGAGAGGGAGGGGGAGAGAGAGAGAGAGAGAGAGAGAGAGAGAGAGAGAGAGAGAGAGAGAGAGAGAGAGAGAGAGAGAGAGAGAGAGAGAGAGAGAGAGAGAGAGAGAGAGAGAGAGAGAGAGAGAGAGAGAGAGAGAGAGAGAGAGAGAGAGAGAGAGAGACAGAAACACAATGTGAGAGAATTGGGGAGGGGCAGGGACAACAGCAGGAGAACTGGTTTCAACTATTACACTCACTCTGTAATGAAAACAATAAAATTTTATCTTTTCAAATTTTTCATATAAATTAATGGCCAATGACATTGATCATAACTATTCATTATAGTACAGAATGACTCTACCCTCATGCTGGTATTAACACAATACTATGCAATATATCTTTAAAGCTGCAAACTTACTGGGACAGTGAACATTTATATCAATTTCTTTGCCATCTGTGACAGTCTTAAATGTTGCATAAATGTCAAATGAAGCTGTCAAATTTCTCACTTGTGCATGGATCTGATCAAAGTAATATGACATAAGATACAAACACTCACACACACCAAAAAAATAATACTATTAAGTATTGATCAAAGAAACAAAAAAAAAGAATGTAAAATCTAGCAAGTTATCATCACAGAGAAACAAAAACACAAGGTTTTAAACAGTCAGATGTAGAAATTTCAACATCTAAATATGCATATGATATATAGAACTTGCATAAACTCAAGGATGGCATAATTTTTTTAATGCTGTCGGATAATGTGAAAAAGATATAAAAAACTTTTTTTTTTCAAATGTCTAGTACAATTTACACAAAACGAGAAGGAAGTATGAGGTCAAACAAATATACCTTATAAGTGACATACTTCTATCAAAAGCACATTAAATATTTATATAAAAATGTGTTATGACAGAAAGTGAAACAAAATGTTACTCCTGGTAGATATCCTTTCATGAGTTAACTTCTATGATAATATTATAATAACAGATAGAATTAACAAAGTATCTTGCCTTTACAAATTTTTTATCTTGAGGATATGAAAAACATTCTTTCTCACTTTGTCAAACATAAAAACAAAACTAAACAAAGTGTTAAAGATTGCCAAATAATAACAAAATGTTAATAGCCTTTGCAAACTATATTTTTCCATAAATATATTTACTTAACATAGTTGAGCATGCAAAGTCATGATAAATCTATTTGTAAAAGAGATTGATTAAATGATCCACATCCCTAAGATGTGAAAGTGTTGGTCCTCAGTGGGTACCAAAAGTAGCTGAAGAAGTAAAAACTAACAGCAATTAATATAAATATAAAAAATCCATTATGCGTGAAAAGTATCATTTCGTTTAAATTGAAGTAGGGAAATAAACCCCTGTCCAAAAGATCAAAGCTAGGACAAAATACATTCAATCAGAATTTGAGCTTTGAAAGAAATTGTATGCTAGTATGATCACAGTTAACTTGAGGAGTCTATAAACCCATATCACAAAAGAAACTCTGCTATAGTATGATCACAGTTAACTTGAGGAGTCTTTAAATCCATATCACAAAAGAAACTCTGCTATAGTATGATCACAGTTAACTTGAGGAGTCTATAAACCCATATCACAAAAGAAACTCTGCTATAGTATGATCACAGTTAACTTGAGGAGTCTATAAACCCATATCACAAAAGAAACTTTGCTTTAGTGTGATCACAGTTAACTTGAGGAGTCTATAAACCCATATCACAAAAGAAACTTTGCTTTAGTATGATCACCGTTAACTTGAGGAGTCTATAAACCCATATCACAAAAGAAACTTTGCTTTAGTATGATCACAGTTAACTTGAGGATTCTATAAACCCATATCACAAAAGAAACTTTGCTTTAGTATGATCACAGTTAACTTGAGGAGTCTTTAAATCAATTTCACATAAGAAACTTTGTTTTAGTATGATCACAGTTAACTTGAGGAGTCTATAAACCAATATCACAAAAGAAACTTTGCTTTAGTATGATCACAGTTAACTTGAGGATTCTATAAACCCATATCACAAAAGAAACTTTGCTTTAGTATGATCACAGTTAACTTGAGGAGTCTTTAAATCAATTTCACATAAGAAACTTTGTTTTAGTATGATCACAGTTAACTTGAGGAGTCTATAAACCAATATCACAAAAGAAACTCTGCTCTATAGTATGGTCGCAGTTAACTTGAGGAGTCTATAAACCTATATCACATAAGAAACTTTGCTTTAGTATGATCACAGTTAACTTGAGGAGTCTTTAAATCCATATCACAAAAGAAACTCTGCTCGATAGTATGATTACAGTTAACTTGAGGAGCCTATAAACCCATATCACAAAAGAAACTCTGCTCTATAGTATGATCACAGTTAACCTGAGGAGTCTATAAACCCATATCACATAAGAAACTTTGCTTTAGTATGATCACAGTTAACTGTGAATTATTGGATATCATTATTAGCAACCAAAGAAAAATAGAGAATAACAATAACAATGGAGATAATGATATTTGATGATTTTTATGACAATAATATTCACGATCATAACGTCATATGAAGCACAGCAATCATAATGCAGGAACAAACATAATGCTAAAAACACTCTTTGCCTAAATTGTAAAACAAAACTTAAGAATTTACAGTTACAGAATATTGATTGTGCATCTTTACAACTAGTATAACAATCTCCTCTCACCCTCAATTCATAAATTTTAACCAATTCCCCTAGGATTACTTTAAATTTGTAAGTTTCCTTCACGAGAGTAACTGTGCTTTTTGTAATCTGTTTTCTATTTGCAACAAACTCTTTCATACTTAATTTGTATTCATATTCATGGTTAAAGAATAATTTTCAACTTAACATTGCATTGAGAGCATGATGGGTACTCACAGTTCTAGAACTGGTGTCTTAAACTAATATTGAAATCTTCTGCCACAATTATTTTGTATCATTACATTCGTCGTTCTCAACAGGTGAGAGTGAATAAAGTGTAAGATAGATTTCAGCGTGCATCCTTTACAGCAGATGTAGCATATTGTTGGAATGAACTTTTCTTTAATTTGCAACAAAACATGTCCATGTCATACAAACATATTTAGGGACACAAAATATAAAAAGGGTGTTAAAAAAAAGCAACTTTGTATAACAATGACAGCTGTTTAATTACCAGCAGCACCCCCTATCTGTGACGAATTATACCCTGACTAATATTCCATCGCTGGAAAAGACCAGTCTTGTCTTCCTGTATCTGAGACAGGGCTGCTGAGTGGAGGCGGGTTCTCATCCTCTACACCTAGGTCTGGGTCCACCAGTAGGAGCTGTTCGTCTTGTTGCTGTTGACGAGGAGAGATCTGTAACTGACATTTGGGTCGCAGCTGTTGTTGCTGGTGGTGGTTGAAGGTGAGCATATATCTGACATCTGAACCCCGAGATGGACGGTAAGATGCTGAGAAAATGTTTTTTAAATAAAAAGTTGATCACGTTATGAGACAAAAAAACTGATAAGTCTCTTCTTTTCTTTTTTTAAATTATATCATTGACTTCATTTGATAACAGTCTGAAGGTGAGATTATTGTGTCATCCATATCTCCTTTCTGTTATTCTGATCAGCTATTCAAAGTTTAGATTTAGCCCACTTGTATTACTGTGAGGTGATTCATTTTCTTTAATGTTTATGGCATGTAAGTCAATGAAGTAGGCAAGGATCAAAGGATGAGAAAAGACGTATATCATTTCTTTATAAATTTTATGATAATTCACAAAAATTGCTTTCATTCAGTTAAACCCATATTAATATTGAATGAGCTTACAATTTTTTTAATTTTCTGATTTTTTGTTTTTTAATCTTATACTTTCCAAAACTGGACCTGCTTCTTCTAAAGAATCATATGGTATAAACCTTGTTTATAATGACGTTAATGCACAGAATAAAGAACAAGAGAGGGCATGTTAAATAATCCAAACAGCTTTTAACCACTCCCTGTGTTTCTCTAGCTTCACACATATGTCTACCAGAATAATTCCTCACCTGGTTGAGAGGTAACTCTGCTGTCCAATCTGTAGCAAGATGACACAATCAGGGCTGACCCAGACTGAGGTCGTAAACTATGGTTGAGAGAATGAAAGGAGGAATTATGAGCTACATGAATTCTTTAGTTTGCAACAAGGTTAGTCAGAGATAAAAGCATAACTTCACAAAGTTTTAGTTTAAAACTTATCAGATTACTGAATTAAACATATACATTGGTTCAATATCTTTCACCTTTTTCCTTTTCTTAAAGCCTTTTTGTTCAATATCTGATAGAAAAACAACAGAAAAACATATTTACTCAAATTTACAACAAAGCATTCAAACAAAGACAAACTTCTCGTCATCAAATTTAATGCATTGAAGAATCGTGCTGACTTTGGTTAACAGAATCGCTTTGTTAAACTGCTTGACTAATTCCTATTACCCATTACTTTTATGATAAGGTGAAAAAGAAATTCTTAAATGAAAATGACAGTACTTTGGTTGCCTGCTATGACAAGAAAAACGAAAAGCATGAATCATATCTCGCTTAAGTTAAAAAAGTAGCCAGCTAAGACAAACCTTTGTCTGGATCTTGGCTGCTGATGAAGAGATGCAGAGAATGCTGATCTTGGCCGCTGCCTCTTCATGCTATCTGGCAAACCTTCCAGCCAGCCAGGAGTATGGCCAGACTTTGGTCGTCTGTGCATGCCCTCCCAATACAGATCACGACCTCCTGCCAACCAGCCATCAGTGCGCGTTAATTTTATTCCAAGATTTTTCAGCTTTGTACCTTGACTGACTGGCAAATGTTGCTGTGTATTAGGGAACTGAGAGCCTGAAAGAATAAAACCAAATTAAAAATAAACTTGTGGGTGAGAAATATAACTTTAATAAATTTCCTGAGACAATGTCATTATATACTTTTCTGTTTCCATCGTGACAAAAATCAACTCTCCCTTCCACAGTAATTATTCAAGAGAGTGTATTTTTGTCTCATTGCAAAAAGAAACTGAAAGTTTCATACAAGTCTTCATTTATGAACATGAGTGGATTTATTTGTTTGTTGTTTGATATAGCTTACCCACAAGGTGATCTCAGGCCTTTATATGTATATATATATATATATATATATATATATATATATATATTTTATATATAAATTTATGCCCCCATCAGGCAGTATTGACCTGAAAGGATGAGGCCTTTAACTAACCAACACAGGTGAGGGGCCCGAATGCTCAAAGATTCTGCAGTTAATTAGATGGACTCTCATAGCTACTAGCATAGGAGAAAAAAATCATACACTATACTTTCATCTGTTGTTAAGCAAGGAATTCAAACACTGAATATTACACGACAGCAAATTTAGGTTTCAATTGTCACATTCTCAAAACATCATTTGCTATATCAGACTTATTAGGAACTGCCAAGAAAAAGAAACTGCAGTTATTACAATAGTTATGTTCTGATAATTGACTGAAATGTGAAAGTACTCATTACAATACTTTATCATGTACAAACTGGAGGGAAGTATTCTTTCGCTACAGCATTGCCATACATCTCCACTTCTGCACTGATTTCTGTATACCGGTATGCTGAAAGTTAGCCTCAAGTGCCTATTAAAATGTTTTACTGTACACTCACCAATACGTTCTCACATGGACATGACATTTTTGCTCACTGCAGCATGCACTTGGTATTTATTTGAGTGCAGCGCTTTATGCTCCCTTTATGCATTCATTGAAGCAGTACTTTATTGTGAATAACACTATATATTCACTGAAGGGCTGCACTTACCACCCACTAAAGCTCTTTATCATATACTAGATAACCCCCTGCAATGTACACGCATTAGAATTCTGCTCTTAGAAAGCCTCAGAAGACAATACAATTTAGCACTGAATACTCACTGGAGCGCTGCACGATGGCAGTGACAGGCCTCTGTCTTCCATGCCTGGTGGTTCTCCTCCACGCCTCCTCCCTCTCGTGCTGAAAGTCTGTCTTGAAGTGCCCTCCACCATTGTGAGAGAACATGCTTGCTGCCTGACCTGTGGCCATGACTGGCGGTGAGTTATCTATCACGAAGTACCTGGTGGGGTCTACAGCACTCTGTGGGCGACGTGCACTGTGAGCAGCCAAAGGCTGCTGCTGGTTCTGAAGGCTGGCCAAAAAGGATCAGATCAGATCCATTGTATTTTCTTGGCTATTCATGTTCATTAATTAACATCAGTAGGGCTCAAAATCGATACTTATTTAGAGGATATACAGTATATAATTTGGTACGTATATGATAAACTTACTTTACATAATCTGCTAAACCTGCATAATCATGCTTTCCCTACAAGATTAATCTGAAATTGCGCTAAAACATTTGGAAATCTGTTACACAGGTAGTATGCTAATCATTTAATAAAAATCTAAAAACAAATAAACATAATTAATTTATATCAATAAGATTGATACTTATATAAGACAAAATGTTCAAGAACCTAGCACAATTAGATCTTCCCATATAATATATTGTGCATTGCACCATTTCAGGGTGCAAGAAAAACTAGATGAGACATCAAACTAGATTATATAAAGACAAGAAAACCATGACTAACCCAAAGTGTGCCCTGCCTGGGACTGCACTGGTTGCCCTTAGGCTCATCCTTACTACAGGTTGCAGTGTATCCTTAAGCCTCACATCATCATAATTTCCGACAGGTGGAACCAAGTTCTCATCTGTGAAACCCCCATCAGTTCTGGCCGCTGACCCACGCTCAGTGGTGTACTGTAACACTGTGTCTGATTCCCCCTGCTGCTGTTGCTGTGGGTGCTGAGACTCAGGATCTATCACTAAGCCTTCACTTTGCCCATGCACACCTGTTGAGATGTTCGTACAGATCAAATAAGAAAAATAGTCTCTATGTAAGTAAAAACTGTTTGAAATATAATTAACAATGCAGTTTAATCTTTAAAAATATCATTTCTCAAGATTGAAATCCAGTCATATAAAAATGTGTTGAGAAAGTATTGAAGGAAAATACCCCTTGGTTTTGGTAGTTTTTTTTCTGACGTATCACAAGCCTAACTGAAATGGTCCTTCCAGCGACTACTTTTCTGAATATGAAAAAAAAGAGTAGGCAGACATAAATTTTGAGTTATTAAACACTGGGTCTATATTAGTTTGGTCATAGCTTAAGGCCACCTCTCATGCAGCCTTAAGGTGCTAAAACTCTTCCACCATAAAAAACAAATTAGAGCATATCCAACTCCTACTTGAGACCTGCAAGTTGTCCCTGTCAGGTGGCGATTGCTAACTCTCCACAAATCTCCTGCAAAGACTAGAATTATGTAGTCATGATGCACACTAGAGTGATGGAGCTTTGGTTCAACTGTTTACCCCTGGCCACAGTATAACCAGAGGATAGAGACGAACTTGCAGCCACTATTTTATGAACCCAAGTACAAACAGCTCTTGGTTTATCATGGTGGAAGATGATAAAAAAGACAAAAATTCGCAAAATTTTCTATTTTTCACATGCTTAAAAAAAAATTAATTAAATATGTTAACTCTGAGAAGACAGAACAATGCTGCTGACAGTATTTCTATGTTAAAAATGAAAAAGTGAAAAATAAACTATACTAAAGAAAAAATGGAAAAAATTTGATAAAAAATTCATGAAGTGGACAATGAATTCTCTAAAATAAGCTGCAATTTTGACAGTTCAAGAAATGGATCAACAGAACAACATTATAAAATTTGAGTTATGAGACACAGTTGTTATGTGACAGTTTTAAATCTTTGTAAGAAATCTCATTTAGATTTGAAAGTTTCAGATGTTATTTACTCAATAACGGTGGGATGGAGGAAGGAGGTAACAATTTTAGCATGAGTCCTACCTCATTTTGTAACAAAAAGTTAAATCATCTAGCAGAATGATTGATGCAAAATAGTAACTCTAAACTATAAACTCTCCTACAGATAGCTATGGAAACATAAAAGGCTCTGAGCCAGATAGACATGAAATAACTTACTTGTTAAGAAGACCGCTTCAGCTGTAGTCGCCAAACAGACAGGGCAGTTATCTCCCACTTGTTGACTGCTCTTCTCATTACCATCAGACCCTGCACCTTGATTTGTCCTCTGTACAACTGTAGCCATTGTATCACTTCTGTCCCTTTGTTTGCCAATTGATTCATGTTTTTGTTTCTTATCTTTTTCTGCATTTTCTTTCCTCTTCTCTCCATCGATTTGCGTGTCTGGTGAGCTCATCCCACCATCGTCTGTCTCGAGGTTGTGTCTGATAGTGTTCACATGCTGGTCTGTGTCTGATATAGTCCCTGCCGCATCTTCCATTTTGCAGCCAGCAATATTGATTTCCTCAGAGTTATGCAATGCTTTGTCAGACTCAAAGCACTTATCATTTACGTCTAGGTGTTTAATAATGGGCTCCTGGTCAGTGACAGATACAAACCTTTGTTTGGGCGTCGTTTCTCCATCTTTACTCTCCATATGAGCTTCGTTTTCAGTGACTTCCCCTGGCAAACCTATAGGGCCTCCGAGCTCTTCTTGTTTTATGTTATGTTCCTCTGCCTTGACGTGGGGATGTTGCTGATCTGTAGATGCTTTGCTATCTGGGCTGTTAACATCCAGGTGGACAACTCCTACGTTTGGTCTATTGAAGTGAGAGAAAGATACAGGACTGGTGTTCACGCAGAGGAGAGAAGATGGATTAAAACAAGAACAAAAAGAGCGATTACAAATACAATAAAAATTGAACATATGAAAACATAACGTATTTGTTTTAAGTTTTTCAGAGTTAGATTATGTTTCCAAACGTACCAGAAGGTCGTTACGGCTTAATTGACTTTATAAATGGATGAGGCGCCAAGGAAAGGCCCTACGTAAGCAATATAAGGTGAAGGTAAAGAGGGTAGGAGAGAGATAAGGAGAGGAAGTGGAGGAGAAAGAGCATACTAGACAGGAGGCAGACATTTAAGTGATATGATATCAAGCAGATAATAATTTATAGACAAACAGATGGACTCACACACTGGTCAATGGCAAAAACAAGCAGTTAGACAATAGGTGGACGCATACATTAATCAAACTCAGGAAAAAAAAAATTTTTATTCATTTCTCAAGGTCAGGTAAAACAGAACAAAAAATGCAGCGAACAAGGTGAACTAGTTATCGTATTTGTAATGTGATCTATTGTATCACTCACTTAAACCTTCAGCCTAGGTATTTGTAATGTGATCTATTGTATCACTCACTTAAACCCTCAGCCTAGGTATTTGTAATGTGATCTATTGTATCACTCACTTAAACCCTCAGCCTAGGTATTTGTAATGTGATCTATTGTATCACTCACTTAAACCCTCAGCCTAGGTATTTGTAATGTGATCTATTGTATCACTCACTTAAACCCTCAGCCTAGGTATTTGTAATGTGATCTATTGTATCACTCACTTAAACCCTCAGCCTAGGTATTTGTAATGTGATCTATTGTATCACTCACTTAAACCCTCAGCCTAGGTATTTGTAATGTGATCTATTGTATCACTCACTTAAACCCTCAGCCTAGGTATTTGTAATGTGATCTATTGTATCACTCACTTAAACCCTCAGCCTAGGTATTTGTAATGTGATCTATTGTATCACTCACTTAAACCCTCAGCCTAGGTATTTGTAATGTGATCTATTGTATCACTCACTTAAACCCTCAGCCTAGGTATTTGTAATGTGATCTATTGTATCACTCACTTAAACCCTCAGCCTAGGTATTTGTAATGTGATCTATTGTATCACTCACTTAAACCCTCAGCCTAGGTATTTGTAATGTGATCTATTGTATCACTCACTTAAACCCTCAGCCTAGGTATTTGTAATGTGATCTATTGTATCACTCACTTAAACCCTCAGCCTAGGTATTTG
>JAWDGP010002498.1:270000-275000 GCA_033675545.1 Elysia crispata
CTTGAAGTAAAATATAATTTAACATAACATTATTGGGCCACCTGCGCACAGTTTGCGCTAAACGGCAACTGTGTAAATATAGAGAGTTAGTCATTTTTCGCCCTAACAAAACACGGTTTCTAGTTTCAAACATCATTGCAGTTTATCGCCCCTTATGAGCAAAGTTGATCCAAGTTTAATTAAAAAAAAAACAACTTAACTGACTACGACACTGCTGTTTTCAATGAATCGTGTCACTAAATCAGTCGATATCGTCAGGACAACAAAGCACTGTATCAGATTTTTCATAGGTTGAAGGATAAAGCCTGCCCACTGAAAGGTGATCCCAAGATCTCTGCTACAACAACAAGCACTACCACTGCAAAAGGTATTGTAATTTCTTCCCCTCCTCCTCCTCTGCTGCTGCCAATACTACTACTACTACTACTACTACTACTACTACTACTACTACTACTACTACTACTACTACTACTACTACTGCTGCTGCTGCTGCTGCTGCTGCTGCTGCTGCTGCTACTACTACTACTACTACTGCGTTCATGTGATGATGACCTTTGTGAATACCTCGTTAATTTACTTAGAAAAGAAAAGAAAAAGAAAAAAACAATGTAGCGCGCGGTTTAATCCTTTCGATAGCTATTAATTTGATAATCTTCTGCAAATATTGCAACTTCGAGATTGGATACATTGTGAAACAGGGTGAACATTTTTTTTCGAGACTTAATTTAATTTGTACTTAATGAAACGGAATACAAGAAACACGTGAAGTTCTTGACATAAGACTCATCACATGAAAGAAAGAGGCGGACGAGACATGCCCGTTTGTCTAATCTCTCACCAGTCGGGTTGTATCGGCCCTGTGTCACCCCAGATCAGACATGCCGTCTGAGGGCAGGGTTTGGCTGAGGAGAGGAAGCTCTAAACACAATCATGGACGACTGCAGAGTTCGAACCCGCTGGGGAGTCTTGCAAGTTTTGGAGTGGAAGATTTATTTTCTTACCAGATGAGTATCAGCGGCCATTTCTGGTGTCAGCTGTCCATTTTGCAATAGAGAATCGGAGCTACAAAAGGTGTTTGTGTGGGGAGGGAAAAAGGCGGGAAGGGAGATAAGAGAGAAACAAGAAAAGTATTGTAGCAATCTGTTAGTTCCAGTTGATCAACCTTGAGTACCGGTATCAAGTTCAGAAGTGTCTGGAAGTTCAGTCTCTCAATCTAGTTAGCTAAAATTACACAAAATCAATAGGAGGGTGTATCTAATTTCTAATCGGTTGACTCCCTAGAATGGCCACGATCTATATTCTTTCCTTAATTTAATCCACACCCTGTGAAGATTAAAAAGACAGATAAAGTGGCCATTCAGTCCGCACTGCTAGGGGCTGGATCACTGCCAGGGGAATAGACAGGCAGTGACAAGAGAAGACAAAGGCGCCATTCATTCCAATAAATGAGAATCTTCTGAGTCATATTAAAGAAGGAAAGAAGAAACAACATTTTTTTATTATTGTGTCCATAGCGTTTGGAACTGCTGACGTCAAAGAACGCAATAACTTGATCGTGAAGTTTGACACTTCTGTAGATTGCATAGATTGGCATTGTAATGAAGTAATTATAAGTATGTATATATATAAAAAAAATAAATAGGTAATCCTTTTTCTCGGTCCTGCCTAGCATTAAAGCTATGATCTAACCCAACATTTTAAACCTTACAAGTATTTAGGCATGGCGTCAATGCATGGATAATTATATAATCGTTTTGTTTATAATTTTTAGCTACTTTGGTTCTAGGTAGCGGAGAGGGGAGAAGAGGTATAGTCATATTTTGGCACCTACGTCAGTCATGCACTTTGAGTTTGTATAATATTGTGAAACAATCAAATATTTCATTTGGCCGACAACGTGAAATCATTATTATTCTACCGTCAACACAGCTGGAGTTTTCTGCCTGGAACGATCAGTTCCTGTAAGCTGATTGTCACTTGATATAAACTGAAGAAGTAAAGGCAGTCACCTGATTCACATTGGGGCTGACGATTCTGAATGTCATTGTGTTCTAAGATCTCCATATAGGGCGATGGGAAAAATACCATTGCGAATTTAAATTGGTCCGATGGGTCCTCTTTCTCCCCATCTCTCTCTCTCTCTCTCTCTCTCTCTCTCTCTCTCTCTCTCTCTCTCTCTCTCTCTCTCTCTCTCTCTCTCTCTCTCTCTCTCTCAATCCAGAATTAGTAGAAAACATCCATCTAGATAGATTGAACCAAGCCTTTTCTGTTCGACAAGAAAGCCTTGATTCAATGATTTTCTCATAAATTTTATAGACAAGTTTCATTCAATTTACAGTTATAAATAACTATCATAACATCAGGATATCACTATCAAGTATTGCCAAATGTCGACCTACGATTTACTTGTACCGTCTGTTCTCCATTGACTCCTCTTGCCCTACCATGTATATGCCATTTGATAATATGCGACCTTAAGTGGAGTTGACAGCTTGACACCCATTTTATGATCGGCTCTTAGCGGCACCTTATCAAATTACGATAAGATTTCTGACTGGCTACCCGGAAATCTGCCAGTTTCATTATGTGTGTCAGACACCGACTAGGTCAAGCCAGACCACGCCCGTCTAGGGTTTGGTACCGGAAAGTCTCAGGGTTAATATAAGACACAGTAGAGAGGGAAAGGTACATGACAATCAAACTCATCAACCGACGTCGCTGGGGTCGGAGTTTGAAGCAGAAAGTCCTTCACAAAGACATAGCTACAGGCGCTTCATCATAAATCAAGAGACGCTTCTCCACACATTTTTTCTCACATGCTCATGTACCTCTTCGCAAAATAGGTGCTTCTCTACACAACTTTAGAAGCTTCTTTCTAGAGCTACACCGCCTGTTTACAAAGTTACTTCTCTACAAAACTAAGGAAGCTTCTTATTACAGCTACCCATCGTATCATTACACAGGAGGTAGTTCATATACTTCTGAGTGACTACGTAACGGAAAAGGTATTTTATAACTTATAGACGATTAACCTGTAACAATAATATTTTCGATTTATGATTTTGTTGTCAAGTGTAACCTTCGTGACTTCGTTACTGGATCAATCAATGCAGTAATGAATGCGTCACTGCATTAACTGTAGGCAAAAACATCTTATACAGCTATCGTGGAAATGGTGACTCAGTGTTGATTTATGGCGTCATATAGAGTTTTGACCTCCAGCAGCCAATCTGGCAGCCACCCAATTTCCTTGTCTCTGTGTGAACCTCAAAAGCCAGAGTGTGAGGGTAAATAACAGCAAGTATCCTGTCTCAGAAGCTTTATGGTCTTGCAGCACATTTTGACCGGTTCTGGCGGAAACGATTTACCGCCGTGTTACCGTGTATACCAAGTAATAAGGAAATCAATAACTAGCAACTTTGCTTCATATCAATGAGTCAAAGAGTCATATACACTGTGCACACGTAATTTAGATTTGCCTACTGAAGAGCAGCAAGTTAAATTGATTTTTTTAAATAAATTCTTTAGTTTGTTGATTGAATATAGTAGTGTATTGACTGATTTGATTAATGATTGATTAATTGGTTTTATGATTGACTGGTCTACTGGTTAGGCATATGCCTAAAAAATGTTCTAACTCCGGTACCCTGAGTTTATAAACGCTAAAGAAGCACGCATTGTTTACAAAAAGGGCCATTGACCACAGGTCACAAAGAAAGCGGCTGCAGTTTGTTGACCCAACACAAATGAACGGAAGCGAGCCTTGCATGCAATTTGCACATCTTCAATCACGTGGATAAGGGCTAGATTCTACCGCAATCGCCAGAAAGTCTAGAAGATCTGGTATCAAGAATCCTTGGTTTACAGCTCTCTCAAGTTGGAATTCTGCCTCCAGCAACTCTTCTCCTCCACCCGCTGCGCGCACCTCTGCGCCGAGCAGTTGCACGCAGCGGGGTGGGTTCAGCAAACAATACCCAGACATAGATCTCTATCTGAACATGCTTGCCGGTCGCGCGAACCACTTAGAGCTCCACAAAGGCGACTTCTCGAGCATTAGGACGGAGCGACCGCGTAAATCGTCTCGTCATTTCTGATCCAAGTCTGTGTGAGAGATTATCCTTCAAACTGCCGCAGTGAAACGGGTAAGATTAATTGCTGTCCTGTAGTTCACTATCACAACGCAATTGGAGAGCGAAAACCAAGTCTCTTTCAAGTCAGATACAGAAATTTGATAGGAAAACTTGCCTGAGTTTCATAAAAGTCAAAAAAGTAGTGGAAAAAAAAAATGAACTACAATCTGGCGAGCAAGTGGATAATAAAAGTCTGTCACCTGATAAAATTCATTATGAAGGGAACATGAATTTTTCGGTGAAGTGAAAATAAGTTGTTGTGTACAGTATTAAAGACAATATTTCAAGAAACAGGTGAGCGTTGTTTACGGTAACATTACTAATATAGGCTCAATCGATAGTCATGTACCACCGTTTTTATTTAAATATATCGACAAATACAATCATGTGGTATTTAAATCGTTTTGTATACATTTCTTAGCAAGACTCTATTTAGTTCACCAGTGAAATACATGAAAAAAAGTTATAAAACTTTCAAAATGTTTTAAAATCTTCACTTTTAATGAGCGGCAGAAAGAAAGCCAAAATTTGGTGTAAAATCTAAAATCATGTCCTGTCAACAGAATTAACCACTAATAATAAGCAGATCAAAGCGGTGGAATAATGCAGGAAATCTATTCTTTTCTCAGAAGCTGCTGTTTCCGCGTGTCAATCTGGGGAGATATTTAAAGCTTTTGTAGAACATCTCCACTTTGCCTGCATATTCCATTACTGGGGAATATGCTAACCTGTGGGTTTAAATCGAGAGTTTTCTTCATACCTCTTAATCAAATTATAGTGAACAAGAGACATACAAAATCAAAAAGCCAGTTTAAGAACATAATCTATGCTGCGTTTCTTTAAAGTAATCAAAAAAGTATACGTAAGAAA
>JAWDGP010002498.1:280000-395000 GCA_033675545.1 Elysia crispata
CGCAAAATACTGAGGCCCGGCCTATGTACTGAATGCCTGTAGACAGGCTTTCATTGTGCACAGAGAGTACATTGGGATACATTTAGCGCGCTTCTGGTGCCGACGATTAGGAAAAAAATATTTCTAAAGCAGTGTTGTAAAAATCGATAGCGAGTTTACTGAACTAAACCGGTGGAAGGTAAACGTCCTGTGGGTTAACAGTGGTCTAGGGGCCCAAAATCCACTCCGGGTTGTGGGAAAAGCTCGCTGTCAATGTTTGGGGTCCACACAACGTCCCGCAACCACGGTGGGGCAATCAGTGTGGCTCGCTGAGGGATTCAAAGGCGATATTATACTTAAACATTATAAAACTTGACAATGTTTGATTGCTGTTCATGATAGTGGTATTCAGTTCAGGCCTTTGATAGCGGCGGGTCCAGGTTTATAATTGGTAATGGGATATCTCGGCTGAACTTTTCAATGTTGTATACAACGCCAGACAAAACTCGTACTTTTCTCTTCGCTTCATTTGCGAGAGGCGTAATTAATGGTGTGTGTGTGATATATATATATATATATATATATATATATATATATATATAGGTCATTAGAGAAAGGTTGAGTCTTCCCAAGTTCTCTTCTGATCGACGATTATTACTCTCTACAGTAGACTTCAGGTACCTGTATTGTAAAGCGACTTAGGGCGCGGGAGTCGTTTTTTTTTTTTCTGACCAATAAATATAATCGAGTAACAGTTTCTTCATGCGCAGGAGTTATTCACAGGTCTTTTGAGATTAAGAAAAGTGCAAAGTGAATATTGAATCTTACATTGAAAGTCAACCGAGTAAAATTCAGAATTCAAGTTAAAGTTAGCCGGGACATGTACAATTTTTTTTTATCACAGTTTGATGGCATTATGTTTTCATTTAACATTATTTTGACTTGACAAATTGTAAAAATATATGTCGAGTCCAAGGCAAACTATTTATGACTTCAATCTTGTTCACAGAGCTATCGTTAAGTCCCAGACACAGTCCTAGTAGTGTGGATAATGTTAGGTTATGCTCATTTTACCCAGCGCTTTTCACTTTTCTCTCTTTCAATTCAGCCCTTTTCCTCGGCATGCACAAACACTGGGAGGCCCAGGAGGAGGAATCCTCCCGCCTCATCGACCTTGTCCTCTATGGGCGGGATGAGGACCTCGTGACACACCTCGCTCAACTTCCGCCCACAAACCGGAAAGCAATCATCACTCATCTCGCCAAGGACGGGAACTCAGCGCTCCACTTTGCCGCCATGAGGGAGAGATTAGGCGGTCTTTCCGCCATGATGGAAGCTCAAGCGGACGTTGGTATTCGCAATGGAAGTGGAGAAAGGTAACATAACAATACAGAAAATCGAGCGGCCCATGATTTCATCGCTAACATATTAAACCGTGTACAGACTGGATAAGAAATTATTTAATTCTAGATTAATGGATTTGTTTAAAGGAGAAAGGTAACAAAATGTTCTTTCAATGAGGCTGTTGCACGACTTGAAGACCTAACACATCAGATCAGATGGCCGATATAACCCTCTGTGAGGAGGTCCACGAAGGCAGAAGGTAGAAATTGTAATGAGTGGAGGAGCTTTGGATTTCTCTTTAAATCAAAGGCGTTGTTGAGATGAGAATCCTCGGCAAATTTTTATTCTAAGCTACGTTTAATCTCATCTTTTTTGTCAAAAATCTTCCAGATGATGAAAGCATTAAAAGGTAAAATGAAAGATTATAAAATAAAATAATAATGATAACCTCCCTTTCCATTAAATTGAAATAATTTGTTTGTCTGATTAAAACGTTTCAAGCATCAAAATTTCAATAAGAACTGAATAAGTGACTTTTATGAAGCGGTACTTTGTGCAAACTTTAAGATATCCGGATCACATACCAAGTAAAGTGTTCTTAGAAACCTGATATGTAATTGCTGTTTATGATGACAGTCAAGCAGATCTAACTACTCTTAACTTATTTCCTCTCTTTTTCTTCCATTTTCCCTCCTCCCAACCTCTCTCACTTACTAGCCTGATTAATTGAATTCTCACAACAATTAATTAATGTCAACATAATTACAATGATTTTCCGAAAGACAAGATTATCGAGGACAAAGAAGTGCAACACGAACTGATTTCCCAAGCCAATTTTTATAATTACACCACCACGTAGGCGGACTATTGTTGTAATCTGGTATGATGATTTGCGACGCTTTTATACATTAGATTAGTTGACCGATGCTTCCAAGGACGCAGCCCTCTCACAACACGGTTTACGAGCTTCGTCTTGTCTTTTGACATGAGCAAGCAAGCCCTTGCTTGCCTGAAGCAATCTCGACCTGAGCAAAGGGACTGGGATGTTGCTGTGCCTTAACTGCCATCAGCATGGCCAATCTAAAAGAGCAACTATAATAGAAGAGTTTTTAATATCGGGTTTTCTTCAAGCTAAATGGTTTATCGATTGATATAAAGTACCCACAATATAAAGGTGATCTCAAAAACTTTCAACCGAATCAAAATAATAAGCCCTATTCAGTTAAAGTACAGTTAAAAAGATGGCACCGCTGCAACTCCGATAGAAAGTCTCTAGGAATCTAAAACAGACTCAGTGACACCGACGATCGGCACTCCCTAAGGTAGGGAGAACATGGAATTTAACCATTATCAGTATTCTCAGGCGGTACCACCGGACAAAGTCCATAGAGGACAAAACCGAGGCCACCGCACGCGTGTGGTGTGCGTGTCTTCTGCTAATCGAACTGAGCTTCCTCTGTCCCACAGCCCATTGTATGTGAGCATGTGTCACAATGCGCTCAAGTCGGCGCGAATCCTTATCAACAACGGAGCTGACGTGAACGAAATCACTGGAAGGAAAGACAACGAATGTCTTTTACACAAAATGGTGAAAGGCGACAGAGGAACAGCAGGTGAGCCAACGTTGTTCTTACAGGGCTTTTTTTTTCCTGAAGAATAATAATAAAAAGAAAATTTTGGGCTCAATCATTGTCAGCTTTAAACTGAAAATAAGGTAGAGAAATTAAATACAATAAGGTCTATACAGCCGAAATTTCTATTTATTCTATTCTCAATATCTTTATAAACTGTTTTCGGACACGATGTTTCAGTAGTCATACGCAATTTGCTGTGCCTCTCTAGTGACAGTTAACTGGTATCTCTATTCACGCAGTGTCACTTTTTTTCAGTAATCTTTGTGATAAAGAGTTTATCTTTAGTTAAAAATTGTATTGACCAAGCCTTCATGTTTGAACATGGTATCATTGCAGTTGACATTCTCCTAGACGCTGGTGTGTGCGTTGACAGTAAAACAAATAGCGGTGACACGCCCCTTCATTATGCTGCTCGCTACAACCGACCAATGATAGCTCGCCAGCTCGTCCAATGCGAGGCCAACGTGAATCTAGCCAATGAAAAGAAAGAAACGCCTCTCCATACTTCAGTGGCACACAGGAGTTTGGATGTAGCAAAAATCTTGATCAAAGTAAGACTGTGATGAGTAGTCCACAGAGATAATAATCTAAATCCAGATTGCTTTAAGATAATAAAATAAGTAAGCGGGTTATAACCTTTTTTTTAAATCATATATCCACCTATCAACCTGTTTATCTATTTCTCTATCATATAGGCTAGGGCCAAAGTGGACCTGCCAGATCGCCAAGGTATGACAGCACTCCACCAGGCCGTGGCCTCTGAGTCCATCGACATCGTCCGCCTCATGCTTCATAACAACTCCACCCATGTCAATAGTAAGGTAAGACCTACACCGCGCTCCTCTTACACCCAGTGAAATACATCATGTTCGTTTTGATAACTCCTTCAGATAGACCAGACACGAGGATGCGTAATGTCAAGCCTTGTTCAGGTCATCAAGATTGCGTGATATTTATGTATTAAGATTGGATAATATTTCCATCCTGAAGATTGGTTGCTATTTCGTTCATTAAGATAGACTGATATTTCAGTCCTGAAGACTGAGTGGTATTTCAGTTTAAACAAAAGTATGGTATTTACTCTGAAGAAAGGAAAATCAATATTAAATTTTACGTTTTTTATAGACAATAATATTGGTTGTTGTTTTTTTTAGCGTATTATTGCATAAATGGACAATAAAAAACAACAAAAATATTTTTATACCGATCTGCAGGAAAAGCTAATGGGACGAACCCCTCTCTTGCTGGCGTGTTCAGGCACACACCAGAAACTGGCGCCACTTTTGCTCTCGCATGGTGCAGACGCCAATCTGACAACAAACTATCGCAAAACGGTGCTCCATCTGGCGGCAACAGCCGGCAACACGCATGCGCTGAACGCGGTCATCAAGCACGCGAGCAACCTGAATGCCCTCACCACCAACAACAAAGTGAGTGGCAGACTAGAATAACATAGAACAAATAGCTCAATACGATGTTCACCTAGGAACCATGACCAGTGTGTTATAAACATTGCAAATAAAGGGAGAAGAAACTATGGAGCAGGGTAGTCTACGCGTTCGCGTGAAGTTAAGATGTTAAGTTTTCATGTCTTTCAGTAAAACTATTTTAATAGGGCGACACTTCATGGCGAGCAATCTACGATTTCTTGAAGTGATAGAGAGAAAAAGGGAGAGGGAGAGAGAGAGAGAGGAAGAGAAAGATTAATAGAGATGAACAAAACGTTGTCTCAAAATTCATCACTGCTTGATTTCTCATCGATTTCTATATTTGGGAAAATGCAAACAACTTCTAGGCATTTTCTTTTCGCATTAGTGAGTTATCCAAAATACTTTAGGAATTAAAAAAAATTTTTAGAAATTTTTTTTTAAAAAATGTTCCCTTCTCTTCCCCATGTTTGTTGCTAATTCCCACTAAGACGCCTCTGCACTGTGCGGTGGACGCGGGTCACCCTGAAATTGTGCGCACTCTGCTGCGGGCGGGAGTGAACCCCAACTTGAAAGACATCGAGGGCGACACGGCCTTGCACATGGCCGCAGCTTCCGGAGATTCTCACATTGCAGAGCAGCTGCTGCTGCATCGAGGCCTGCACGTAAACGCGACCAACATGCGACAGCGTACCGCCCTCCATGTCGCACTCATGGCGGGCCACGAGCATACTGGTGAGCTGCTAATGGCGGCCGGTTGTGACTCTCACATGATGGACGTGTTCGAGAAGAATGCCCATGATTATCTGGAAGAATATCACAGACGTTTGAGGGAGTTGGAGGAGGAAAAGTATCCACCGGAACATGAGGCGAGTAAAGTTCATTTCAGTCCCGAGAATGGTGGGTCCCTCATTAGCGGAGACAACGATGCAGCCACAAAAACTGGCAATGCTCATCAATCTACCGTTCATCCACAGACATGTGAAGATGGACAACTGCAAGAAGACAGCTTCCTCTCTATAGATACAGAAACACATCTTGAAAACAGTCATTTAATACCAGAAAACGGGGATGTGCCTTCGTCTGAAATCGAAGCAACAATGTCTGCAGATCATATAGTTCCCTTTTCGTATGAATTCAGTGAAAACAAAAAAGACGAAGAAGAAAACGAAAATTGCGGACAACAAGATTTCGGAACAGACAATAACGTGGTGAGTCCGTCAGATGAATCAGGCCACAAGAAGGCGGCCGGCAAGTCTCGAGGCCGACACCGGAAGACCAGCAAGACAAGCAACAAAGGCGGGACGTCCTCGCCCAGACACAGCAGATCTGGAGCTGGGAAGGGCCGGCGAACATCACGCAGCCCCGCCACAAGTGATGGAGGCGGGGTGCTCGGCATGGTCATGGCGGGCCAAAGTCATGAGCATCACGAACAAACGCCGAACACTGAGTCAAAGGCGGATCACCAGCACCAGCACGGTGAGGCTGGCACAGGAGGGGGGCGGGGCAGGAGACGTAAGCTTGGGGTCGCCTACATGA
This sequence comes from Elysia crispata, assembly GCA_033675545.1. Lineage (NCBI taxonomy): Eukaryota > Metazoa > Mollusca > Gastropoda > Plakobranchidae > Elysia > Elysia crispata. Next base: position 285,924 of record JAWDGP010002498.1, read on the forward strand.
AGTGATTTGGGAGGTCATTACAGTAAAAACACGAGTTAGTTTTCTTATGGAATCATTGCCTTGTCGTCTTGAGATACTTTTCAGTTATTATGACTGCGACTCTTCACACTGGATGTAAAGAAAGCTCAGCTATTGTGTGAAATCCTCACGGAAGCTGGTATCGAGCGGAGTAAACGATGCATAACATTTGCTGCTTTCAAACGTTCATAACCAGTCAGAGCGTAGTTCGCAATACGACTTTTTACTTTTACTAAAGATGGAAGTAAAAATAAAAGCTCAAAATTGAAGAAAAGAGTATCAAAGTCAAATAATGTTTATGTGCATAAGCAAAATGTTTAAAACCGACAATATCTATCAAACCAACATTGATTTTTGTTTTACCTCATATCGATCTACTTGAAATGTTAGGTACTGTTTTTAATCACAGCAAGTTTACCATTACAACTACCTTCTACATGTCTAAGTAGTATCAAATTGGTGACTGATCGAATGCCGTAGCAGCACATATCTTAAATCAAATGGCAAATCTTAATTTATGTCGAATGGACAGAAAGACAATTGAAAAATAAGATCGAGGGAGAGATGGAGCAGAATGTGAGAGAGCGTGCAGGTGTGTGGGAGAAGGAGGGCAGAGACGAAGAGCAAGACAGATGGAGAGAGATATAAATTATGTGCATAAGGGAGGGAGAGAGAGAGAGAGAGAGAGAGAGAGAGAGAGAGAGAGAGAGAGAGAGAGAGAGAGAGAGAGAGAGAGAGAGAGAGAGAGAGAGAGCAACACAGGGTGCTGAGCTTATTTATTGTAATTTCTAGACGTGAACACTTCAATGCTTTTATCTTGATTAAAATAAATTATAGATATTAAAAATTAAAACATATGCTGATTTTGTTTCTGTTTTTCCCCCTCAATTGCTTTGGTTGAAAGAGGCGAATGGGACTGTAAGTCAAAATGACTTAATTTAACAAAAAAAAAATAAAAAAAAAAAAAAACCTAAAACAAAAAATCGCTGCTCTTTAGCGTTGCAACGTGAGTTACATATTTACAGGACTGTTCAACGGTCACAAATGAAATCTGGAAAACAGACACCAGCCAATTCATCGAGTAAACTCTAATTAAGTCATGAGTATTTGAGAATAGAAAAAGTTACCATAGTGCCAACGTGCACAACTAAGCTAAAAATGAATCCTGAACATCCTGCAAATTTTTTTTTTCACAATACAAATTATAATTTCAACGTTTAAAGAAAAAACAAAGCCAAAAAAAAAAAAAAAAATTATTAAAGAGTACTCAACAGAACGGCTGTTAAAGAGGAAGAAAAAAGGCATCACGTGATTCATTCTGCAATAATTTAATCGCGCTAAAAGAGCCATTCTCTTAAGTTTCCGCTCTTCTTGAAGTTATTCATTTCAGTTGGTAGATTAAAAAGTGTGGGCTCAACTAAATCTGAGATTGTATCATGGTTCCCTTGCAAAGAATGCTATACATATAAAACAGGCTGTCAAAATGACATTTCATTGCCAAAGATATGTCCGTTGTGATATTACTAGGATTCACTTTATAGCTGTACAATATTCACAGTGAATATTGTAAAATTGCACCGATAGATAAACGTAGAAAGAAGAAATCATGTTATATATAACATCTTTTTGAGAGTTGTGCAAAATACCGCGTGTGTGAAAACAATGGTTTGACTCGATCCCGTTTACTTCCAGTTGCGACCATTTTAACCTAGAGTAGAAGGGGGAAATAAAGTGAATATTCAGCTAACCAGTTACATAGCATGATTTTATTGAGATCAATAATTCAAGAACTGATGTTATTTTGTAAACGATGCATGAACTCATTATGAAATATATTTTTTTTAAAGTTACTATTCATTTTGAGAGAGGTGGGGGATGGGATAAAAGTCTTGAAGGTTAATTCATTTGGCCTAAATATCAGATTAAAACTGAATTTAAGTACAGTACTTCGAAGAAGAGCCTTGACTTTATGGGGGCAAGACACTAAAATTTCTAGCAAGTCAACCAATTGCTCACAATAGTTTATTATTTTCTAATGTTCAAAATTGTGCTGATAAAGAAATGAATATTTACCATAGATTTATTACATAATAAAAGTACAAAAAGAGAGAAGATGATACAAAAATAAAAGGAGGGGCTCAGGTACTCAAAGATTTTACATCATGACCAACCAACGTACCTATCTTAACTAAATGAGTAGCAGCTATCAGAATACAGTAGAAGATTGAAAAGATATTTATCTCATTTAGAATCTGATGGCTGTGAGAAAATTTTCGTTACCTATGGACTCAACATTATATCTTGCAATCACAAGTTTGGACTAAGTATCTATCTGGATAAAACAAATAAATGCTTTTAATTAAACCACAATATCACTTTGGTGAGCTTGCATGACACTTTGGGCTCAAAAATTGTCTATTTCTAAATTCTGAGAAATTAATCACTGAACAACACTCAATATTTAAAAAAAATTTGATATCTGATATAGAGGGGTGGGGGGTGAAAAATTCTTATCAGGAAAAAAGTTATGAAGATTTTCATGACTACTGCTGAAAGACAAAGAGAAAGGTTGACACCTGTCTTCGATATTGCATAAACTCAGATAAAATTAGAGATCTTTTCAGAAATTAAAAAATAAAGGTTTTGATTATAGTTTCAAATTGATATTTCTTTCAGTCTTGGGACACTGATTACTTTAAGAATTTCTGTTGCCTTTGAAGACACAAAGTTATGAGTTATAGTGATGTTAAAGGGGAGTAGAGGATACGTGTTTCCCTCCTTGTGAGTAGCATTTCTCGACTCTATCCCTCTCAGCCTTCCACCAACTTGTTATGTATAATGCTGTCATTGTTACCCTTGAACTGTCAGTATATTTTACATGATATCACTACAAAAGTCTCTTCTCTTTCGTCAACATTATGTCTTTAAGACAGCTGCAGTAGCATTCAGACTTGCTATAAAATCAGAGCCATCTGAGCAAAAGCATTATTTCTCAATTTTAATTGTTTCTGTGCACTATTGACTCTTTGTCCAGAGCATCTGAAATCACATTCAGGACAAAAATGTTCAGTATGTTTAAAATATAATTATATTTCTTTAAAACTAACGACAGTCCGAGTGTGGGTAAAATGTGCTGTGAAGTTTGGAGCACAGCTTTCCAAAAGATGTGCTTAACTCTGTATGTGCGTGAACTCTGATACTTCAAACTCCTTAGTTTCTTACCTAACAATTACAAAAAAGCAAAATTCATGAAATTATATTTGACTCCTGACAGGGAAACTTCTATATATGAATATAAAATAAAAGAACAATGCTTAGATGCACTGACCTGTGTTCTAAAAAATGATGTACTAATAAAAATGATTATCATTATAAAACAGTTTTCTCTGGAAATATGAAACAACCACAGTTGCAAACAAAGCACCCAACTTTCATAAATTGCTTAAAGGCTTAAAGACTGTTTAAATGAGAATGACAATTGGCTAATAAGCTTTTAAAATACCGGTATTTACACCAAAATTTTATCTGAATAATCAGCAAAGGTTAAAAAAAATTTGTTCCTACCTTATCATCAGAGACAGGGGTAGGTGTGTTAGTTCTGGAAGTCTCTGGTGCCGGATATTTTGTAACATTAGTGGATGTTGCTGAATCCTCTCTGAGCTGGTCCAGTGGCACATTTAATGGCGAGGCCATTAAAGAAGGGGAAGTAAGAGCATCTGATAGTTCAGATTCAGCTCTTGGAGTTAATCCCCTTATATGGTGCACATTATCATTAAGGTGCAATGTATTCATCTCAATAGCTGTGGCAAAATGAAATGCAAAAATGTCAATTTGATTTTCTAAAGCAGATATAATGATAAATTTTGCCAAACATAGAATGTACTACGATCTTCCCAGTTCTTTGACTAATTTAATTTTGTCTTCTGTCAGGCTCTCCAAGGTATATTAGTGCCACAATAAAATCTTTAAAATACATTGACATTAAATTTCTGAAACAATCTTGCTTTGACCCAAAGATGAAATCAAGTATAAGAAAAATATGGAGATGGAGAAAGGAAGAACTTCTGACTTCAGAAAAATGGGAGAATCAAATTCATGCTCTTTAATGATTATTAACTCTAAAAAGCTATGTCCCATTTACTTGGAGCTAAAAGGCAACATATGAAATTCAAGAGTAAAAATAGAGTACCTACCTCTCTGTTGAAGTGAAACAGGCATTTCTGCTTTGGTTGGTGCTGATGCTGGTGCAGACAAAATCCTCTTTTTCCCTTGGATCACTTTTGCAGAACTGTTTACATTACTGTTATTAAAAATACTTATTATGGGGGTGTCACTCCTTAACTCGTGGGAACTCACTTGGAAGATGGGATACACATCAGAGTTTGGATCAGCAGAGTGCTGGTGACAAAAATAGCATAAATAAACTCTGAGAGCACTATAGGAACAGAGCATGGAATAACAGAGGTAAAATTATAGTGTAATAGAATATAAATAAATCACATGCCTTTGTCTCTCTACCTTGATTTTTAACATGGTGGCTGTGGTCAGGTTGCATAAAAAAAAAAACAGTGGGAGAGAGCAATTAATCACCACACTAGAGACACAATCTGCCTGAGATAGTCTTGTAACAATGAAAAATGTAATTGCAAGAGATCTAAAGAAAAACTTAACTTCACAAATTACATTGAGAGCTACTGCAATATTATCTCTCTATGACACTCATCAGTAAGGTTTGAATCAAATTGTTTAACCAAAACATCCAACCACAAGTGTGAGTCACTCTCACCATCAAAGCTGACATATTTCAATAATAATAAAAAAAAAGAAAAAAAAAAAGAGCAAATGATCAAAACAGATTGATCTACAGGTTGACTGTTTGTGGGTAATATCAGAGTTTATCTTAAAGATCAAGCAAGCATTTGTCAGGGTTCCAATGACAAGATCTGTTTTGAACTCAAAATGTAAAATCTGCAGATTTCACGAAAGAACTTAACTGGCGAAGGTCATGAAAAAGATGGATCCATACAATAAATTAATTCAGTATTTGAAAATGATAGAAACTGTGATAGATATAGATCCAAGCTATTTTTTTCTTCTCAAATTGATGCAAGATGTTATGTTAATAAAAAGAAAAATGAAAAGAATTGAAAATGTCCAAATTTGAGAGTTGACTGCAGCCAAGCATACACCTATGAAGAAAAATTTTTCATTGTGTCTAACTTCACTTTGAAATGACCCAGTTTCCAAGTCTCTAGGGTAAAATGTGCACAATAATGATAGCAAGCTTCAGCACAAGCTGCACACAGAAAGCCTTTCTCAGAGATCCAGAGAGAGTAAAATGCTTTCAACGCACAAAAGGAACAAGGCCATGGCTAAGGGCTGCCATACACTGGCTTAATTAGATGTGTGGAAAAAGTAATGGAAAAGGAGATTGTTCTCATGTGGCACCTGGAAGCAAATAATGTAATACCACAGTAGACATGTTACTTCATGGAAGTCAAACATTAAAATCTCTCAAAGCTTAAAAAGTAGAAAATTGATTTTATGGAAAACGCCTTATCTTAGCCGAAAGTTTAAGCAATGAAATATGGCTTTCATGAAAACGACTTATGTGACTCAATGTACCTAAAGATTTTTTTATATTGTTACAACAGGAAAGCTACAGCCTCAGGTCAGAGCAATGGAAAGCAATACATGAGCTTTAAGAGAAGGGTACCCCAAGGTGGAGAATTGTAAAGAGCATCTTATTTCTTGTATGCCTAAGCAGCCAATCAAAAATTTCAGTTTTCTTTACCCAAATGGTTCTGCCATGTAATGCATAGAAGCATATGTTATTACTAAATCTCAGGTCACTGTAGACTGCAGCCAGACCTGAGCCTTTTAGAAACTAGGACAATAGTTTGAGGAGCTACTGATAAGAAATCTTTCTCATTTGTATTGAAACAGCACATCATTGAGGTGTAAAGGTTCACTTCTTCATTGATAAACTTCACTTTAATGTAATGGATTTCATCTGAGGAAAAAAAACTTACGTTTGCAGTTCATTCTTTTCTCAAATAGTTTTCCAGGCATATTCAAAAGTTTGGGTGAGTTGAATTACAATACCATATTGCTCTGAAATACCAGTTGAATTTGCTAAGATGTGAAAAGGTGTATGAATTATAGAGTGTACAGTCCAACAAGGTAGTTTAAAATTATATTGTTTCGTGTTATGTTCTTGACCCAAACTCACCCTATATCCAGTAAGGTAACCTGTTCCAACTGACCGACTTCGATGCACCATATGTGTGGTTAGGCAAAAGTTTGAAGGTCCACGCCGAGGAGTCGTCTGGAAATGATGAAAAAGGATTAATGGAAAAAAATTTTTTTCATTTAAAGATGAGTGACACAGAAAAAAGTGTTCTGATCAGTTTTCAAACGTAAAGTTATGCCTTAGTGGAATCACAGAATATGTTCTGAATTCACTTCACTCTAATTCCTCCCCTATTTATCTGTAATCATAGAAAGGATATATTTTACTTTATTCATATTCTAAAAATATGGTAAAGTAAAATTAGTGATATACAGATTTAGGAACTTGACTAATTTACATCTTTTGTATTGAAAATATTACATTTTTTTTTTTTTTTTTACTGATATCAGAGAATGAAATATGACCACGCTCTTCTTCGTAGATTAAGAACAGTTTTGAAGAAAACAAAGTTAAACAAAACATAAGTAGAGGCCAGAAATTGAGAGGAAAAAGTGTTATGTGACCTTTCCCTGTTCTTCATGGGAGCTGTATATCAGAGGTTCTGTTGTGGCTTCTGTGCTAGCTGTTACAGAGGAGACCATTTGACTTGCGTCAGTTGAGTGAATTGTGTACCTGCAAACAAAAAATAGGGAGACTTGAGAATATAGGATTCTGTTTTAAGCGATTGATTGCATCAGACTGTACTTGTTATCCTATAAAAAAAATTTGATCATCTCTAATGCACTTTTTCAAAAATATAAACAATTCAAGTCAAAATTTTGAATCAATTCTTGAAGAAGTTTTTTATTTTTTTTTTTTTGGACAACTGCCTTATTAACTGATGAAGTGTTTAATTATGCCCGCTTGTTACCATACTTATCAAATCTTCTCATTTAACCGATTGCCCCAATCTCAGTCTATCCCATCGGATAAAGATATCGCTAAAGAAAAATCAAGTCTTGAAAATTATCCACATAAGCATGTCTTGAAGCTCTGGTGGGAAGTTGCTGCATAGCACCTTAGATTTCGCTATAGTTTTATCTAAGAATATGAATGAGTTTATAAATTTATTTTCACTTGGTATAAAGTTTCTGTCAAACTAGCGAAATCAACTCTGCTCCTCTATGAGCAGCTTTGGAAGCGATTGTAAAGACTTCTTAACAATTATTAAGTGAGGTTGTAGCATGATACCCAAGAATTATTTGAAAAGATAATGTTATAAACTTTTTAAAATTTAAGTTTTTAAAATACATCAACAAAAGGTTCTAAGGAAAAAGAAACCACTCAAATCTTTCCTAATAGAAAAGAGCTTAACAACCATATGATGATTTGAAGAAAACCAGGCAAAGAAGAAAAAAGTTTCGAAGAAGCTTGTCTAAGATATCTAGGTATCATAATCCATTATTTGATTCTTTTTTATCCAATTATTCGTGAGATTTTGTTTGTGTCAAACAGATAATTGAAAAGCTAAGCATCAAATAGCCAATACAGCAACAAAATTGATCAAATGCTCCTCAAGAATAACATTATGGGTAGGAATACTGACTTAATAACATGTGAGCAAGTAAAGCATTTTTTTTTCATTGAAAAAAGGACATTTTAGATAGATTTAAATAATAAGTTGTGTTTCATCTAATAAGGATGGCTAGTTGCCATGGATGCTTCAACCTTACATAAGCAAGATGGTAAGAAAAGTGGCTATAAGGATCTCTTTTAAATTTATAAAAAATTTTGTTGAAAAAGAGGAAGCAAAAAACATTTTTTAAAATGTTTTAAAAACTATAAAGTTTACTTTAAAAAATATGCACCTAGTGCATAAAAGATACTCTTTACAAAAAATGTTCTGGGTAGCTTTGCAATTGGTGACAGCATGGGACATTTTGTTTCAGGTTTCAAACCTAGTAATAACTAACAAGATCCAGAAAATAAAATTGGCTATTTTACAATTAGAAGGTCTCATTATGCACATTATGACATTGAATTTATAAATACAATCTAGTTTGATGGTTTATTTTTGTAAACTCGGATATTGCTCTCCGTATATGACTATACAAGAGAATAGGGATGCTGAAAATTTAAAATCTACAATTACTACAGTTTTAATTAAAAATCATCATACAATTCAGATAAACTTGAAAGCACTGTATCATTTTGGGAAACATTATATATACAGTGCCATCCACTTAATTTGACATCTCATTATTCGACATTCCTCTTAAGTTGATGTACTTAAAAAGTCTCGAATAAATTCCTTTAATTAGTACTAACAAATTTTCCCACAAATCAACATTTTGGTCCACTAATTTCTCCTAATTCGACCGAATTTCTACTATGTTTTAGTATCTAAATCATCCAAAATGCCATTGAGGCCATTACGATAGGGGGAGAGAGAGAGAGAGAGAGAGAGAGAGAGAGAGAGAGAGAGAGAGAGAGAGAGAGAGAGAGAGGGGTGGGGGGGGGGGGGCTCGAGCCCAAAACTAGCACTGCATGGTCTTGCCCTCACAGCGTTTGGGATTAGGGGAAGGGAGGGGTGTGAAATAGTTCTAGATCTAGTTATGGGATGGGTTTTATTAGTATTAAAGGTGAGGCTAAACTGAGTCCTCTTTATGTCCCTTCATCATAGAGCTATAAGCAGACCTAAAAAGTCATTATTGAGATTTTAAAATTTATATTTTATATTAAAATTTGACTTTCTCTTAATTCGACGCAATTTGGTTGGTCCCTTTAAATGTCGATTTATCAAGTGCGCACTGTATTCTGAATGATATAAATACCTCTTTAAATCCTGGAAAATTAAACACTTTGTCCAAGTTCCAATTATATTCACCTTGAGCTAAACTTGGGTGATTTAAAGCAGAGAAAAATGTATTACTTCAGCACATATGGAGTATTCCCAAGATATCTTCCTATCATGTTTATAATTTCTAGATGGACATGCCAATATCCTGCATAGAGAAAGCTGCATCTTGTAGCACAGGTTTGGTTACAGGGCTCATTGCAGAGTGAGAGACCAGAGCTGTGCTTAGATCACTTAAGGTTTTGCTTACTAAGCATCTGCATTTTTCAAGGCATATAAGGCTTTAGAAACAATGTTTGAGTAACTTTTCTGCCTATTTCCGATCATCCCATCTTTCATTGCTCTAATTTTGCCCTTAGGTTGTTGGAGAAAATCCATCAATATAAAGCCCTAAAAAATAACCTGAATCTTAACTGGCAATTTTCACAGACATTGATGATCCAAAACTAAAATTTAGTTATTTTCTTTGACTTATGAAAACAACGTATGCATAATTCATTGTTAGTCATACTATAAAACAAATAAGCAATAAGAATAAGAGAAATCCTGAAAAGAGATTATTGGCGATACAGCTGGTGTTAGTTTTATAAAATGATACAGATAAAATATACATAGATAGTTGACACTTCAGGCATATATCAACAATGAAGCATGGATCTACAGTCTAATTCTCTACAAATTAAAAAGCAAAAAAGTCTAAAAAAAAAAAATCTTTACCTGGGTGTTCTCATTTCATACTGACTGCAAGTTTGAGAATATTAAACCATAATGAGTGAATAAATATTTATTACCTCGTCAGTCCAAGATTCAAGATTCAAAACTTCATTTTTTCCCTTGCAGGAATTTCACACATACAAGTAAAAACATTGAATAGATTATAATGGAGGATAAGTGTTGTTTTTTAAAATATGCATGGGCAATAAAGAATAATATAAGAATATTCATGATAATGTAGCCTAACTGATTGCATCCACATTTTTTTTTTTAGCCTGCCAGAATTATAGAAGACTCACATTTTGCATTCACCCCTGGACGACGAAAGAGAACAGCTTAACGCTGTAACCGTGGGAATGGATGCAATCAGTTATTTCATAGATATGCTTGTTGTTTCCTTTTTTTTAAATGTACAAACAGAAATGTGCTAGAAAAAAAAACATGATCCCATGGGTGTATTGCAGCTCAAAAATGGAGAAATTATAGATAACTTTCTTTTTTTATCAAACAGAAAATTCACTGTATGATAAATATTGCATTAGCACTTTATGCTTCAAAGTTTTTGCTATCGAAGAATCTTATGGCTGTTGGTAAAGAGATAAAATGTTAAATTTTTCATTGGTTATAGCCATCAAATCTTCTTTTTTATTTTGATTTTAGCAATAAAAACCCAAAGTGGATGTTTCTTTAAGTATTGAAATAAAAAAAAATCGAACAAAGTTGGTAAATTTAGCAGTTATTTTTAAAACTCAATACAATTTCACATGTTCCCTCTAAAATATTCTTCTCTCCAATATATAATAAACAGTGAATGACTTCTCAATAACTGGTTTATAAAAGAGGATAGTCAGGGTCTCATTTACATGGAAGTGTTTAACCTCTTGTGCAAACAATTTAAATTTAAAGCTTTCAGTATGCCCATTTGAATGTCATTTATTGTTGATAGTCACCCATAATGTCACTATCTGTTTGTAAATGGATATTATCAGTGACAATGAAAGAAATATCAAGAGAACGGCAAACTTCTAATCCAGTGACACAATGAAACATTTTATATAGGCTTCAAAAACTTGGTTTCCGGTAATTACTTTATTTGATTTGAGATTTGCCAAATGTCATGACACACTATAGTTAAAGTACGATAGCCAGGCAGTAATGCCAGTTGTGTGTTATGATACCAGTTTTAAAGATTAGATTCTTGAGGAAATCTTCTAAATATGGGAAAATAAGATAAAATTATATTTTCAAGAGCTATGTTAAGATCCTCTCAAATTCTTTTGAAAAGGCTATGAATTCTTGCAAAAAGTGTCTAAAGGTGCACTACTTTTAGAGAATTCATAGATGCATTTATTTGAACTTAATTGATAATGAATGTTTATAAGGATCTATAAATAGCTTTGGACTTTATAAAATAAGCTAGTTATCCTTGTAAGAATTATGGAAAATTATTATCATTTTCTTATTTGTTTCAATTTTTTATTTTACAAAGGTCTAGCTTTGATCGGTGTTATTCAAATCAAAGAGTCAAAATATTGTTGTGTTGAGTCTGAGATCTCATAGGGGGCATCTATCATCTTGAGCTGCTCTTCTCATGAGAATTCAACAACTTACCCTCTTAAAAGGCATCATGTATTTAATAAAACTTCAGCTTTCATTTTATATCTGTTGCACAAAAACGATTCGGCGAACTTCTCAAGGGCTTCATGCAAAATTAGCAAATGATCATAACAGTATTCTGACACAAAAAAAAATGAGCAAAAAAAAACAAAACAAAAAAAAACCTATTCAACTATAGAATGAGCTTGTTTTAAATCATATTTCAGATCGAGAGCAAAATATATTTTAATTGGTCAGAACAAAATTTTATATACACAATGATTGCTTAACATGCTGAAATCCCAATATAAACATGTGCAATCAAAGAACACATTTCAATAACACATTAAGTGACATTGTTATCCTTTTTTAAATATGTGAGTTTATCACTCGCTGAAATATTCTCTCATTTTTAGATATATATCCCACATAATATACTCACTTGTCACCCACAGTTTTGGATGGCCTCCACATTCCAATATCTCTAGCATAGCAAAGTGCTTTGAGGTCCACATAGGCAAAATGAGCCTCACTAGATTTCAGCTTGCTCTCCACTGCACCATTAGAAACTGGATATGACCAAGTAAAGTTCAGAAAATCAAAAAGAGACTAAACAATGTTATTTTTTTATTCATGTTTATCGATGCTTACGGTACCGATCCGTAAGCATTTGCCAGGTCCAACCAAATGACGTCAAGGTTAAGTTTCTCCGATTTTGCCCTTTGAATAGCTTCCCAGATCATTGTTGCATGCTCTAAGCATCCAGAAACTCCGGGGATGCCTCCTTTCTGGACCGAGGTATTTATGTACCCATTTTCAGTGAGATATTTTGTTAAGCGGGATGCCATGACTGAGAAGAATATCTTTCCTTCTACATTCAACAGCGAGATTGGTCGAAACTGATTTATTTCAGTCGAGTTTTGCTCCTTGGGTATATAAACTCCATCAGCAGACATCCACTGCTCACTGATCGCCATGGGCTGTACCATATCACCAATCCTGTTCGTCATGGCTATGGAAATCATCTTGAAAGCAGCAGAAGATAGCGCAGGCCCGGCTAATCTAGGTGGTGGTTGCTACATGCCTCCTTTGAAAGCATTCATGGATGATACCACCATAATCTGCTCAAAGGAAGACGAAACACGCCGAATGCTAGAGCGCCTTGACGTCTTAATGGCATGGTGCAGGATGAAATTCAAACCAAAGAAGTCTCGCAGTCTTTCAGTCAGGAAAGGTAAAATAGATGCGACGACGACGTTCACAGTGGCCAGTCAGCAGATACCAACGGTCAGTCAAGAACCAGTTAAGAGCCTTGGGAGATGGTACGATTCATCCATGAAAGATACCAAAAGAGGACAAGAAACAGTAGAACTTGCTACCGAAGGCCTGCTAGCCATCAACAGATGTGGCCTTCAAGGTAAGTTAAAAGTGTGGTGTCTACAGTTTATGCTAATTCCGAAGCTCCTCTGGCCACTCCTGGTCTATGAAATCTGCTCAACTACAGTTGAGGCAATAGAAGCTAAGATCAATAAGTTCACCAGGAGATGGTTAGGGGTACCTCCGGGTCTCACAGATGTGGCAATGTACTGCCGTAAAGCAAAATTGAGACTCCCACTAAAATCCATCTTGGAAGAGTATAGTCATGGCACGGAAGGCCGGTGAGGACAACAAACCAGATAAAATGCCTTCTAGACGGCTGTGATGACTGGGATGTTTCAGCAGATCTTCCAGAATGGGACAGTCACCCCAGTATAATCAAAGAAACGAGATTAAGGCCTGATATCGTGATCCATTCAGCTTCCACACAACAATTGATCATGGTGGAGCTAACAGTACCATACGAAAACAGAATGGAAGAGGCCCACATCTACAAAAGAGAGAAATACATGAACCTGACCAAAGAGCTAGAAAATGCCGGATACAAAGCTGTGGTGATGCCCGTTGAGGTTGGTGCCAGAGAATTCGTAGGGTCATCAGTCTACGACCTTCTAACTAAACTTTCAATATGTGGCAACAAAAGAACAAAAGCTCTAAAGTTACTGGCGGAAATAGCCGAAAACAGTTCCCGGTGGATCTGGAGCAGGAGAAATGAGAGGTTCCTTCATAAGGATTAAAAATGCTCTAACCATCGCAGGACCAGTTGGCGAAGTGGTATAGCGCCGGGATCAGCAATCCATCAAGAGATGAGGGTATGGGTTCGAATCCTGGCGCTGTGCAAAAAAAGATAACAGGGAGACACCTGGGAGTCATGACCTGGGTGTGGCCCGGCCCCCTTAGAGTGTCAGAGGTTCAGGGCCGAAACACTTGCTACAAGGGGGGTTTCTTCTCTGAAGACTCCCTGTTATCTAGCTCCCCAATGAGTTTCTACCTACCTAATACATTCAGAGGACTTTGAAAACACATTTGAGCAGTTTTCTTTCCCAAAAAAAGAGTACCACTGATCAACAGTATATTATCCCAAAATCATTTAAAAAATAGCTCAGAAAAATCAGACGTTGCTAGTCTCACATGCAAAAAACATCCAAGAAACATGATAAGTTAAAAAATAGAAAAACTGCTTTGGAAAAATGTCAATATAATAAGATAAAATAATTTGTCTGTAAGATGTTACCCTAAAAATTAAAGGGGCCTTACTGGGTACTGCATCAATTTTCACCATAGCAATATCTCCCTCCAGAAGTGAGGCAAGCTCTCCAACCACCTGTAAAAACAATATTGAGAAATATAAATGTTATTTTTCAGGTTACGCAACAAATTCATCCTCAACTTTGCCTTTCAAACTGTACCTTTCATATCTTCTTATTTTATAAACAACAAATTAATTCTAACTAGTATCTTTGACCCTATAAAACTTACCTCTTTCATGGGAAAAGAAATCTTAATCGATCTCATCATATTACATATCCTATAATTACATGATATTCAAATAGAGGAGAGAGAGAGAGAGAGAGAGAGAGAGAGAGAGAGAGAGAGAGAGAGAGAGAGAGAGTGAGAGAGAGTGAGAGAGAAAGAGAGAGAGTGAATGAGAGAGTGAGAGAGAAAGAGAGAGAGTGAATGAGAGAGTGAGAGAGAGAGAGAGTAAATGAGAGAGAAAGAGAGAGAGAGAATTGAAGGAATATTATATGCATCCTACATGTATAATCTTCACAAAGTTCTTATTCAGAACTCACCTGAGGACCTAGCAACACCTTGTCACCCATTTCTGAAAAAACAAAAAGCTAAAGTCACAAAACCTTCACAGGCATAAGCATTCTTTACAACCAATTGCGTGTTTAAATCTAAAATTATTAAGCTTCACTTCTCTTGCATCTAGGATAGATGAAAAAAAAAAAGTATGGCCTCTTTATTTTTTCTTCAACCATTCAATAAAGCATAAATCAAAGTTCTACAGTACATTAAGCAGTGTCTGCTCTAAAGTATCTTAAAAGATCTAAAGCAAAAAAGGTAACAGAAAGCTTTGGATGAAAATAAAAAGAACTATTTGATCTAATCATGAATGTGACACAACTTTTTGCGAAGTCTAATTCTCTATAGAATTACTCATTGATGACCTAAAAAATCCATCATATGTCCTTTGTCTCATATTTTCAGATGCAATTTTTAAAAGGAACATAACACTTTTGAAAACATGATTCTTTTAAAGGAGGCAGAGTGGGCTGAAGATTGTCAAAGACTATTACTGCCAAATTTGAGTCACTGGTTTTAAAGAGATGATAGTCCTTACTGGGTTGGATAGGCTTAGGCTTTGCAGCTTCTCTGATCGGATTCAGAATGGGCGGCTCCAAGTTTGGGATTGTCTCCCCCTTAGTCAGAAATTGGGATGCCCAGATCACTGAGTGCAGAGGCTTGATGGGAAGTGAATCTGACAGCTTAAATGAAGAGCAAATAAAACATTACAGAAACAAGTGTATGAATGAATTCAATGGGATATTTCAAAATACCAGAGACATGGTTAGATCAATAACTTGCAGAGGCATGTACAAGAATGAAGCAAATCATAAACTTCACAAACCCTTACAATAAGAACATGGAGTTGCAGTGTGGTCAAACTCTTGTCCTGAATTTTTTAAGCTGAAGCAAAACAAATAGTAATTTGTGAATTTGGGCTTTATTTTTCCAAGCTTTGTCCCTAGTCAGTGTCTCAGTTTTTTATTGTTCATCAGTAAAAAGAAAGCACTTGCAGGATTTTAGCGCTATCAACTCCAGCCTTTGTAAAAGCCAAGAAGTCAAAGACTTAAACTAAGTTGTTGTTTTTTTTTAAGTCAATCTCTATTCTATAAAGCATAATCAATGGTGGAAAAAGAAAGGTAAAAAAAAAAGGTTTCGTGGAGGAAAATGACTAAAGACTAATTTCACTAGGCTGGATACAACAGGTAGTCATCTCATTATCTTTCCTCAACTCATTATATTTATTCTTTTCTCAGTTTCAGTGTAGTTCTGAGCATAGGCTCACAGTTTTGTACCGATACATGACAAGAGAGAATTTTCAACAAGAGCTGAATCCTGCTCATAAAATCCAGGAGTGTTGATATGTAGTACGCTCAGCTTTGATAAATCCCAAGCTCGTAGATGCTCATGCTCTTCTTGATCTCTGGTCGAATTGTGTCTCCCTTTGACCCAGTCTAACGGTAGAAAACAAAGGTTACACACTGAGGTGTACACTGGTAGATCTTCAAACTTTCATCTCATTTATTCAAGCTTAACATTTGCAATGACGAATCAAGAGGTCATTGGCTCAGCATAGGGTAGACCTAGCTTATTCTTTTTTTTTCCTTCTAAGTAGTAAGATGAAATCAACACTATTTTAATTTGAGCCTCATAAAATTTAAAACATGACAAAGACTATAACAAAACAAAATCTGAATAAAAGTACTTTTTGGTTTCAGAATGATCAGAGCATGATTCATCAATAATTTTATATTGATTAAAAGTTAATATGAATGCAGAGTAAACTTCAGATTAGTTAGATTATAGGAAGAGACAGTTGCTCTTCATCTCATCAAAGAGAAAGCAAAACAATTGATTAAATTTGGAATAATTATTACACATTTCACATATTATTCAACACTAGCAGTTTCAGTAGCCTGTCTAGTTCTTTCTACATGAATTGGACAGCTTGGTGCTCTCATAATCTTTCCCAACTCATTCACAGCTTCACCATGGCTTGCACAGAGAGAGAAACTATCACACTTGAAAGTCCAGGGTAAGCAACAAGGATTGCTTCAAATTTATTCCATGTTAGCATCTTTGAACTGATCTTCAAACAACTTTCTGATGTAATCTGCCACTATGCAATCCTAGAGGTGATAGACGAGTGATATATCTTTTGCTGCAGGGCTATGGATCTCTAACTAGAAGCTCTACAGTTGTTTAATAAAATGTCTTTTAGTGTTGCCATGGTAGCTCAAAGTATTGCCAGTTATAAAGATTTACTTTTCCAGTCAGACAGAGAGCCTTTGTGAATTTCTCAAGTTGAAAGACGTAGAAGTGGAGCATATGAAATATCTCAGTTTTATGTTTTGCTTAAATGTAAGATGCACTTGTAGCTGGTCTTGTGTGCTCCTCTCATAGCAGTATTAGCTTATGAGCAGTGGTGAAGAAAAGGCGCTATGCTTTTTATCAATTCTCCGTGCCATACACTTCTTGGGTATTGCAGATGGACTTGTGACTTCCAGACAAAGTGTATGAGTGAAGCATGGCCAGTACCCGATACCCAGAAACTCAACAGCATTCTTGACATTGCCTTTATTGTGTGTCATGCTTGTCATAGCCTCACTCTCAATATCCCATGCTGAAAGGAGGTATCACAGTGCTGTGGAGATTCTCATTTTTGTCTGTGATTCTTCAAGTATTTTTGTGGGCAACACTCAAGAATGAAGGTCCCAATCGCTATCAATGTATGGTTAATGTTCAAAAATCTGTAGTAACTGTGACTATCCTTTTGCCTTTGCTTCTCGATCAGTTTCAGTTTCTCATGGTTCTAGAGATCAGGCAGGAAATTGGTTGAGAAATTCTTGATGCAATTTCATATCTGGGATTCAACTTGTGCACCAGCGGCCTAAAAGCCCAATTTTCCATGACTGAGAAAGGTTGCAAATCAGATGTGATGGGCATAAAAACGCATATACCTATTTCTTTTATGCAACTTTTGGGTTGCATTTGATTGTATATTTAATAAAAGTCTCAATAGTCATCTGTTTTGAAACCCTAGACATTGTAGCTGCTATTGATGTTTATGAAACGGTGAGCGCAGATGTTGATACAGAACAATCTGCAGATGAGGACAACAACGTAGATACTTTAGATGAAGCAGTATCCACTCAGGGCAGTTGCATATTTATGAAATGTTCTGGTATGTTCTTCAAATGATTGAGACGCAAACAGGTGTTTTAGAGATGCTGCTTGAAGTATGACATTGACTTCTTCCAATATATAAATTCAGTCTTAAAAATGTCGCAAATTGCATGTTTCTAATTTCTTTTAAGAGAATATAGTTTCCAAAAAAAACAAAGATTGCCAAGTGAAGGCACAATAATGATGAAAACAGGAACAACTTGAGGAACTGTTCTCTCCACTTTTCTTTTTTTTAATCTACATATCAGACATGTGATAACTGCTTTGTTGGCACATATGCTGATGACACAACACTATCAAGCCTCATTTCCACTGATCAGGTGACTTTTTATATACAAAAGGTTGAAATCTTTGTTGGGTGGTATGAACAAAACTTTCTTATAAATGTATATAAAACAAAAGATATGATTATCCAGTTTCATAAAACAAAAATCAGTCAGGACAGTGTAATTATACACGATAAAACTGAAGTCTGTTGACTCTTTTCAATATCTTGGTGTATTTATGGACACCACAGTCATTTGGAAATATCGATGTTGCATTATCACAAATTTTTTACAAATCAATTTTGTGCTGTAATTTTCCCCCAATCTTATGTTCATACAAGACTACGTAAAGCAATAAAGAAAATGGAACTGTTGGTAGGAAGAGGATAAGATGACAATGATACACATATATATGGAAAAGACAGTCAAACCTAGTTAGTGCTGGGGCAAGCAGACTACTTTTCTGCCTGAGAATAACCAGATCATTTAGTGTAATCTCGCCAACCTCCTGGCTTGATAAGGTGTTTAAAATCTGCACCAGTTGAGACAGCCAAGACCTTCCAACTTGCCTATGTATTGCATATTTGCACCACATTCTATTTGGTTGGACCAAGAAGGTCATTATAAATCTCAACTGACAAGGAATACACTCCCATACACACATCAGCCCACATACTAAATGTAAGCATTATTAAAAAAAATGATGAACAGCACAGAGTATATGATATCGGATCATTTAAAAGTAAAATGTTGCTGCGCATTGATTGAATACAAAGTATTAAATGAAAATGGCCAACTCATTTTCAAACACAATGGGACAAACTCTGGCACAAGCAAAACAAAAAACTTCTCCACCCATTGTATCTGGATTGCTTTTTAACTTCAACAGAGCACCACGGAAGGTTTTATGAATTCAAGTCCATTTTGAAAGTTTTCCCCAACACTAATTGTACCATCCCCTCCATGTTGAATATAAAGCCCACTCATATAGTGTAGTGGGCATATAGGATGCCACATGTAAGAATGCAAAGATTTTTTTCTCTTCCTAAATCATCTTAAATAAGATATACCACAGATTTTGGCTGAGAAAAAATAAATATGCCTTACTCACATCTATTATGGTAATGCGTTGTGCCTTTTTCGTTTATTCTCGTACTGTGTATCTATGTATGTTTATAAGACTCTTATGAACCTCTGATTGGAGTCTCTCCGAAAGGGATTATTAACAATAAAGTTTCTGGACTATGTAATCCGCATTTCTATTAAAATTTTTTTCTTTCTAGATTATCTTATATGAGATATATCAAAGAATATAACTGGGGCAAAAAACAGAGCACACCTCTATTAACTATTACTCAATTTTCAAAAAAAAATCTTCTATGTTTATTATAAGTTATTATAGTAATATGTTTGTTTACCATTTTTATATTTTAGTAATATATATCTTTGTATATTTATAGGTTTTTGATGAGCCTTCAATTGGAATGAGATTAAACAATTATTCTCAACTCTGTAATCCCTATTTCCATTAAAAAATGTTATATAAGATAATCAAATATCAAATTTATGTACTTATGGATGAAACAATATCTAAGCAACATGAGCTTGAATTACCCTGAAGGCTTCCCGCGCAATTAAAAAAAAATAAATTTAAATACAAAATCTGATCCCCTATACTCGCAATAGTAGACCATAGATTCAGCTATGATATGTATTTCATACTGATCTACTAATTGCCTTTTTCACTTACTGCTAGGTATCTATCCCCAATGGGTATGTGGGTCATTTTTGGGGCCAAGTTGTCCAGCCTCTTGGTAATTGCATTGAGTACAATTTCAGCCACCATCTTGTGGATGATGTTAAGAGGAGGGGCATTCTGTAATAAGTTAACAAAGTACAGAGCAATTAGGACTAAGCATAAGTTATTTTTTATTCATATTAAAAACCAAAATGATTTAACATGTCTTCAAAAAAGTCTAATTGAAGAATGTCAGAAATTCAGAACACATAAGATGAAAATAAAAGCTTCCTATTTAAGGCTTGAGCTTCTTGGACATTAATATATGTCAAGTCCAGGACAGATCATTAAAGCCCATGTGTAATAACAATGAGGAAGTAGCATGAAAACATTCACAAGTTAAAATAAATTCTCAGAGCCACTGCAACTCTTTATGCCACTCTCAACACATCCACTAATTATTATGCTTCTACCTCAGCTATTAATACAAAACCAAATATGGAATTTTAAGTCGAAGAGCTGACAAATTACAACTTATCTAAGAGGTGCATATCTTAAAACTAAAAATAAATGCTGAAATTATCAGAAGATTATCTGGATAGAGGACTGACTTAATATTAGAACCCCAGAGGCAAGGATTCAAGAATTTACATTTAGCATTTACAATAAATTACAATTAATTGTTGCATTGTGATCTTGAAAGAATGTGATTTTACACAGAATTATGGTAATTAGTTAGAAATCATGAGTTCTACTTAAGATTTTCTTATTCTATCAAGCAATAGCATCTTAAGTGAGGAATGCTCAAGGTCATGAAAATTGAAGCTATTAAAAAAAATAAACTGGGGGAAAATATTTACAACATAAAAAACTGCACTGATCTTTGAAATGCTACTGAACATTGAAAAGTACTCACTATTTCAAAGTGGCATAACTCTTTGTTAAATTGCATTCTCAATAACATGGCAATAGTTGCCTTTTAAATAAAGCAAAACATACATCTCAAACCTTGCCTAAGCTGTATGTCTTTTCAATGCTGTACTTTACAATTTTTAGAGTAAATCATTTCCCTCTTATTTTATTCGTTTTTTTTGTTACAATCTGATCTATATAAATGTAAAACCAATTAAGCATGGATATCCAAAGGAATATTCTGTATAAATGAACTGATCATCAGAATATTATTATTATTATTATCTTTATTACTTTAATCCATCATCATCATCATCATCACCACCACCACCACCACCACCCACCACTACCACCACCACCACCATCATCATCATCATCATTATTATTATTCATATTATTATTATTATTATTATTATTATTATTATTATTATTATTATTATTATTATTATTATTATATTATTATTATATTATTATGATTATTATGATTATTATTATTATTATTATTATTATTATTATTATTATTATTATTATTATTATTATTATTATTATTATTATTATTATTATTATTTTATTTTATTTTTATTTTTTTTAACTAAATACTTTTCCTAATACAACCCAATCTTCCCTCCCGACCATTATTTCATATTCACTGCCTTCAATCATGCCTTACCAGTTTTCTAAGTCTCCCTTGTATTTTTCCTTAATTGATACCCCTCAGCATGACCACTGTCTAAAAGATTAAAGGCAGCTATTTTATTTTAAAAATCACCTAAAAACTCTCTCAATCTCAACTGTTCTTTACAAGGCTCAGTTTAGAAAACAATATAGTGGACCAACATGCTTATTGGAGTGAAATGTATAACTGATAATAGAATGATCAGACAGCAAATCAAAAGCTATCACTGAAAAAGGAAATAATATGGGAAAGGAACACTAGGTAGTTTTAAGGGTAAGAAGGGGTGGGTCTGCACCAGAAGGATAGAATTTGAGAGACAGAGAGAGAAAAGGAGAGAGAGAGAGAGAGAGAGAGAGAGAGAGAGAGAGAGAGAGAGAGAGAGAGAGAGAGAGAGAGAGAGAGAGAGAGAGAGAGAGAGAGAGAGAGAGGGCAGTAAAATAGATAGTTTAGGGTAGTCATCAATCATGTGCTCTGCTCTTTAGCATGGGTAATCATGACCTTCCACGCATCTCGATCCCTCATTGCTATAAGTACATTTATCACTCAACCTACATTTAACCACTTTGTTAGTCAGTCCAATATATTTTGTCATTGTTTTCCCCTATTGCATTTTTCTTTGATTATTCCACTTGCCATGCTTCAGTTTCTCTCTCCTCATCACATAGCCGTAAAAAGTTGCTTGGTCTTTATGTACTCTATTAATGAGTGATCTTGTGTCAGTTTCTAGTAACATTGTTTCATCTGATTTCTTTGCAATCCGTGATATTCATAACATTCTCCATAAGAACCGCATTTCTGTTGCCTCCAGTTTCTTTTGTAGCTGTAATGAAATTGGCTAGGCTTCATATCCATACATATGGATGGGTTCAATATAACACTCCAGGGCTCTTCTTCTTTTGAGAAAGGCGGTGTATTTATTTGTTAGTACTGATTTCATTCTCTAGAAACTCTTTTTTTGCTTGGCTACACTTGATGCGATTTCAGTTTTGATGCTTCCATTGCTTGTTATTAAAGTACCATGTATTTGAATTGATCTCTTAGCTTGAGTTCATTCCTTCAATAAAGATTCTGGTCTGTGCACACTCATTGTTTCAACTGACGACCATTACTTCTGACTTTTTGCTGGTCAGTTCCAACACCTTTTTCTGCTTTCTTCTTCAATAATATCTAATAATTGTAGAAAGTCCTCTTTTTTTGCTCATAAATTATCATCAGTGTATCTTAAGTTGCTTATGGTGTGCCCTCCTACTTTAATTCCTGGGTATCCTTCTAGGTTTATAATTATTCCATTGTAGAGAAAGAAATGGTCCAGGGAAAGCACACTCTGTCTTGGTGTAGTCTATGAAGCACTTCCAGTAATCTTTCAATAACATTTACAGTTCAAAGGATATAAATAGATTTGTTTTACATTTTCCTTCCACAAAGCCACACTGTTTCTCTGCTATTTCTGATTTTATTTTGTTTCTGACTCTCATCATGATGATTCTTAAAATTGTTTTTGTGATATGACTCATGAGACCGATTGTTCCAAGTAATTAACATTCATTTCTTTGGCAGTGTTATAAATAAAGATTTGAAGATGCCTGGTGGAATCTGACTGTATCAAAGGTTTTGCTGAGTAATGTGGCGATCTTACCAATTTCATAGCCTTCAAATGCTTCTAAAAGTCTCACCAATATACTGTCTGGGCCTAATGCTTTGCATAATTTCATCTTTCTTATTGCTGCCCAAATCTCATTTTTCATGATAGGTGGCCTGACAAAATTGTGCTCCATAATATTGTAATCCTTTCTGTTGTCTTCAAAAAGTTCACTTATATACTCCACCCATTTGCCTAGAATGTTGATAATGATGTCACCATTTTTTGACTTTAGGCGACCTGTGGCTGAGCAGATTTTCCTTGAATGTTGATGTATCTATTCTGCTCAGTATATCTGTAGTTAAGATTAATGTTCCTACACTTGTCTTTGATCCACTGGAATGTGATCATTATAACAGCACGGTAGGTCTTCGTTGAGAGAAGTGCATTTCTGAACCTTTTACTGATCAGGATGTAATCAATCTGGTTTCTGCTTCCATCTCCTGGACTTTTCCATTTCCATTTCCTTCTTGTTAGATACTGAAACCATGAGTTTCTGATAATAAGGTTGTTGGTATGACACAATGCCACTAGTGTCTCTGATGCCCAGTCCATGTAGTCCTAAGTTTTCTTCTCTCCCTTCTCCAAATTTTGCATTAAAATCGCCCATTATGATCATACTTTAGAGCCCTGCTGCCTGCATTGCATCTCTCTTTGCCCAGATCTTAATAGAACTTTTCTTTGCCATCATCGCTACTTGTTGATATTAGAGAATATATTTTAATGATATTAAGGTACAATGGTTTTTCTGCAATTTTTAAAAGTAAAACACTATATGATTGCAATCAATATCTTTTGATGATCTTTCCTGTTTCTCGGTCCAGCACAATAGCCACTCCTCTACCATGTTTTGTACTTCCTGAATAGAACATTTCCAAGGTTTTTCATATTGTCTGTCCTGAGCCTTGCCATCTGACCTCTCCCATGCCTAGAAATTAATTTTCATCCTTTTCATTTATTCTTTAAAATTAACTAACTTTTTCTTTCTTGAATTGTGTTAAGTCACAATTGTTCTTAGCAAAGATACCTATGGTGGGTTGCAATTTTTTTCTACAGGAGCAGTGCTCATACTGAGCTGTTCTGCCCAACCATTGTCACATACAATGGGATCATCTGCTTGGCCAGCTTGAGTGGTTCTTCATTAGAGACATCTTGGAAATGTGGATTAGGGGGAGCCATGTTTGTACTCAGTCTTGCCAGTTGGTGGTCATAGGGATAAATAAAATAAGTACAGACAGCAAGCCACTTTTTTATGTGGGTAAAGTAGGCAAGTGAGTCTCATTTTTACTATCCTGTGTGAAGATAAAGGTAGGAAGTGGTTGTGGGGTTGTTAGTCTAGACAGTATAATATGTCACTTTTTTTGAATATTGCACAAAACTTGTCAATAAGTGCTGATTGTCGATGCTGAAACTAAAATAAAAATTTTTCTTACCATATCCAATAAAGAAAGTGAAGAGAGACTTTATTGGTTGTTGCCATTAACAGGCTCCAATGAACTAAAAAATTGCCAAACTTCTAAGACTTCCTAAATTTTAATCAAAGAAAACAGTAGAATCAGACACAATTTAAAATACTTACAAATTGATGTTGGCTTTCCACAAGTCTGTCTTGGGCTTTTTCCAGCACGCTTTGGTCCCCAACAGCAGTGCTTACCAGCTGGATAATGCCTGGACAGTGTGTTAAAAAAAATGGAGACCAGATACTGTAAATTACAAACCTCAAAACAACATAGATAACAAAACTTAACAACATAAAAATGAGAACAAGTTTTTAGGAGTACTGTTAAAGATTTATGTTAACTTTTTACTTTTTAGAAAATTCTAAATTATTTTATGCATTCAATGGAGCAAAATAAGCAGTGTACATAGATTACAAGATTAATTTTGACTGGCTTTTTCAACTTGGCTAGCTCATATATTATAAGAAGATGAATCACAAAAACTTTAATTCATATCAAATGTTGCTCTTTGAATATCAAATATCTGTTTATCAGTTGTGAGAAGAATTTGTGATGTTGGAAATTTTATAAAATTTGTCTTTGCAGCTGTTTCATTTTCTTCAGGACCACAATTTTTTTTTGTTATTTTGCCAACCTTACAGTGTAGTATGTTTTTTCAATGAAAAGATTTAACTAAAGATGATTTTCAGATCTTGCATACTAGGCCTATTTCTATAAAGATATTTACCACAAGTTTAATTAAGATATCAAAAGTAGATCATCAGGACAAAAGCATAAAGCAGCTCAAACACACACAGTTATTGCCTTGCAGTATCTAGTGCTAACAAAATCAT
This sequence comes from Elysia crispata, assembly GCA_033675545.1. Taxonomy (NCBI): domain Eukaryota; kingdom Metazoa; phylum Mollusca; class Gastropoda; family Plakobranchidae; genus Elysia; species Elysia crispata. The sequence continues at coordinate 311,159 of JAWDGP010002498.1, forward strand.
CTGACAATGAATAAAGTTATCCAATTCTTTATCATCTTTGAAAGAAATATATGATCATACCAACATCTGTTAGGAGTGAATCAAAAAACTTTGGCACCTGCAGCATAAGGGACACAACTTCACTGGCCATCAAGGCCATGTAATCAGCATTTCTGGTCAAGAGGACAACATTAAAAAGCATGAAAACAATATAAACCCAGAAGCTCCAAGAAATTCTTTCAGTCAAACTTTAGAAAAAAAAAGGGATTCTCAACACAAAGCATAAGGTAATTTCTGAAGAGGTAGACATTGAAATTAGAACAGTTTGTGAAAGACTAGATTCCGCAATTTCAGATTGAGTTTTACAATCAACATGCTCATATATCAATTTAAAAAAAATGTCTATTGTAACATTTGCATGGGCTCATTTCAAATTTGTGAAGATAGTATATCAAAAATATTTTTGTGAAGAAAAGGAATTGCATCAATACAATTCAACATATGAAAACCAGCTTCTCTCAATTTGTTTTGTTGCAAATGAAACTATATTTGCACACAATTAACCTACATAGGAAGGGTTTTGACTCTATCCAAATTATCCTCTGATGTTTGGCTGATGTGGGTCAGTCGTGCCACATTGAAATACAAACACATGAAGAGTTGAGGGTAAAGACCATCATCATTGTTCTGAAAGGAAAATTTAAAATCTGAAAGTTGACATATTGATGGCTGCAGTTAATAAAAAATGTAGATTATCATATTACTATGGATTAATGGAAAGAAGGGCTGGTTAATAACTCTTTAAAAGCTAAAATCAGTTTAAGTCTTGAGAACAACTGAAATGCAAGAATAATGAAAATGATCAAAAATGGTAAAAAGAAAAAATAAAGTTTCCAATTTAAAACTGAGGACAAAAAAACAGTAAAAGAAAAAATGTGTTAAAGATAAATGATATTTTGTAATTTGTCTTCAATGAAGCTTCATCATAAATGATAGATAGGACATGAAAACAAAACCTGAATTACAAAAATGATTCATAAAATAACTGAACGTCCAAAGGTTAAGAATTACATGATTCAAAGCTTTCACTATTCCATATCAATATTAACTTTTGATGTTTAACATAATCTTACACTAACTATGTGACCTTCAGAGTTCAGCATTCTACATTTTTCTCTGATCTTTACAGACGAAAAACTAATAAGTATGAGTTAAGTCATTAATTGCAGATAATATTCAAAAAAGAAAAAATGCGACCTAGAGGTGTGTACAAATAATGTAATCTTTTTTTTTTTTTAAAATATCTGTTTTTTTTCTTTCTATGATACAATATTATGCATTGCTCTCACAAAAGGGGGCAATTGTCCAATCAAATCTGGTTAGCATATCAAGATTTCACAATTACTGAGCCAATCTGTTTTGAGAAACGTTTGTAATCCCACACCACTATCAATTTCTAGCCTATATCACAAAGTGCACTATACAAGGAATATTTCGTACTGCGACACAACAAAATTCTTTTCTTTTCCTTGCTTTCTCCAAACCATTCTGATCTGAAAAGAACCAGTATTATGACAATTTTCTTTCTTTCTTTTTTTTTTTTTGATATGATAGCTTACTTGATACTTTTCTTTCATTGCATCTTTATATTATGTAAATTTTCCCACCCAAAGAAAGATCATGGACCCTAACAATGACTTTGTGGTTTGAATATTTCGTATGCTACATCTGTATTTCTAATCATCAAGGATTTCTGTCATGTAGAAGTGATGGAAAGCAGATGGAAATCTTAGGAAATAAATAAAAAATATCTAGTTACTAACCTGGTTGTTATCTCGGTCAACTTTTGCAGCATTTAATAAGATGCAGATCACTTTAGTTCGATGTGAACGAGGGAGCAGAAAAAGGGGCATGGTACCCACCGTTCTAAAAGAAACAAATTTAAAGAGAGTATTACAGGAGCAATGCATTTTATGCCCTAAAAATTGACTTTGGAGTCCTTAAAATATATATAAAAAAACCCTGTCCTTTTAGCTTTTGTGTGTTTAAATGAGATGAAAGGTGTCTATAGTAAATCTAAAATATCAGTGTATATATTCTATCATGTTGTTGAAGCTTCTGAGGCTAGAGAGTGTCTTTACCCAATCAAATCCAGACCCACTGTGCCTAGAACAGCTTTCATAAGCACAGTAGGGAGCTTGAATTCTAGAGAGATCTGGAAAATGCAAAAGAAAACATTTATATTTACATGATTTCACAAAAAATTTTTTGAAAAATCTGCTCTCTAGGGAAATTTTCTTAATCTGCAGCAGGACAAAACCTTCTTGCATCAAGGAAGAAGTGAGTAAAAAACTTTATAAGACGTAAAACTCTAGAAAATAAAGTCCCACTTAAAAGCATCTGCCTATTTCAAGATATAGATCATTCTTCATTGTTATCATCTATCACTTGTTAATTAGGATTCCAGATACTCTGAGTTTACATGCTTTAGGAAAAGCATTTTCATATAATTATTTTCATTGACCTGGATCTAAAGATTAAAATTAATATGCAAAGGAAGACAACCCAACCTCATTTACTGCTAATATTTATTAAAAGTGGTGAAAGTCATTCATGTGTTTTTTTTATCATAAATTTAAAAGAATGATGCAAGTAATTTGAGCACACCCATTTCTCCTTTACACATTCGAAAACAGATGTACAATACATCTTTACAAATTACAGGAAGAAAAACATGCATGTATGAAATATGGGTCCTGTTAACTACAACCAATCAAGCATTTATAAAAAGGATCACACGTAGTTATTAGAATTTTTAGATCATTGTGACAGAAAAAAAAAGAATAAAAAACCATGAAAAAAATAACGCAAAAACATCAAAAGAAATAATGGCAAATAAGAAAAAATATAAGAATTTTATTTACCACCAACAGAAGAAGCACCATGTTGCATCTTTCAACATCTCTCTTTCTCTGTTCTAAGAGTTCCTCCAAGAATGTATCTGTAAGTCCTTTTACTCTCCTAGAGATGATAGCAAATGTAATGCAAATACTCTTTTCTTCCCTTTTTTTTTGGTAATGTCAACTTATGATTTAAAAGGACCATTTATATATTTGACATCTAAATTTTTGTTATTGATTTTTCTTCTTCTTAAAATGTTACTAGACTGTAATCAAATTCAAAGAATAAAAATCCAATCCTAGAGGTAGAACAAAATCATCTTAAAAGAGAAAACTGAATAAGTATTTTTTTTTTAATTGGAAAACTTTTAGTGAATAGGAAATTAAGGAACAGAGTCATAATTTTACTGTATAAGACCGCTCTGCTTGGTTGTTGCTTTTTGTGACCTCCTATTTTAAATGATTTCATTCCATTTTACTATTTCACTTTTAATTGGTTTATTTCATTCCTGGGCTTAGGGAAGAGCAGAGAACCTCATTGTCCTTGTTCTAATCAGTGCCCCCTTCACTTTCAGAGTCAGGAGTAGGTAAAAGTTTGGGTTTTTTCAAACTCAAGTAAGGCAACAATTGATGCTTCATCAAAAGCATTTTCCGAGCAAAACTAATCTTTCTTTTTACACTAGTGTCACTTGCATGAAATTTTACTGTACTAGTGCTGCTGCCAAATGAATGATTGTTATTTTCCTTTGCAGCTTCTGTCAGTTCTATTTGATTGTCTTGAATCACAACTTGGGTAGACAAGACACTATAAGTCCACAACTATTATAAGTACTTTTAGGATGCTGCCCTTTCTTTGACTTATGTTTGTCTGCTATTTCACTTTTCTTTTTTTCCTCTAAAGTATTGATGTGTATGGCCAGATTTGTTTTTTTTTTTTGGTTTTTATCCTGATCTTACTCGCAACACTTTAATCAAAAGGCAGGCCACTGAATACACAGTTTTAACATATGCTTTATCTAGTTCGTCAAGATAATAAATGGGTGTGTGGGTGCGTGGCCAGACCCAAAAGCAAGGTCCAAAAAACCCTGTTAGTCATCAGTTGAAACATGATTGCATTACATGTACATGTTCAGGTATCAACCAAGCCTGATCTCTGTAATTACTAGTTAAATGTTTCCTTGATTTCAAAGATTTTGCTGAATTTACCATTACAGAGATTTCATGTTTACTTGGATAAAATGATCGTAGCAGACTTCAGGTGAATTTGCGCTTAACACCCAGTTTTTTATAATTATTTATTTTCAAAAATGCAAATTACCGTTAAAAAATATTTGCTTTCATCCATCCGCAGATTTTCCACCATGGATTTTCCCAACCACAGATTTACAGGAATCCACGGAAAATTGTGAGGCCTGTTTTGGGGGGGAACTAGTTTGATCATGTGCACAGAGGCACAGTTGAAAATAATGAAATTGATGGATATCTGATACACCTAGCCATGATGGCAAATAATTGCAAGGTTACCTTTATCATCAATTTTAAGCACAGAGGCTTCAATCATCTGCTTATCTTCTATTATATTTTCCTCAATTTATAAATAATGACATCAGCAACATTTGACTTTGATATTGAAAACCATAACAAAAAAAAAATGACAATATAAAGACCCAGAGCAACTTTACTTTTTGTGAGATTCATGGAACCAGCAAATGATGTCTCCTTGAACCATGTTACACAGGTATCGCAAACGACGTTCATCTGTATCTGGTAATTCAGTTAAATTTGTACATTTTTTACAGGTAATCATGGAAATGTTTTTATGTTTGAAAAAAATTACACATCAATGAAAGAATAACAAAAAACTAGAATATTATTACCAAATGGTTTATGCTCAAAGCTTAATCCCTTGTATCAAAACAGATTTCAAAGGGAAAATGAATAATAGTCTGAGATGTTTCATGAATTTATTTTTATTCAGCCTATATTTATTTGATCAGTACAGTCAGAAAAATAAAATTTCGAATTAAAAAAGCGGTTAATTTATTTTAAGTTATTTTTTACCAAAACAATATCTTAATTTTTTTCAGCTTGCAAATTATTTTCACTTACGTTTTGTATGAGTTTCTGACATTGGAAATTTTGAGTAAATATACTTGCACTGAAACAAGTGAAGAGAAAAAAAATTAAATACTTATTCTTCGTAAGAATTCAAAATTTATAACAAAGAAAAAAACTTATTAAGAATTAAATGAAATTTTTTTAAAAACAATTTCTCACACTTCCAGCTTTAAACTTTACAGGACCACACGAAAGTATATACAATATCATTTCAGCGAAACCAACTTCATGAATGATTTAGTTTCACAAGAAGGCTTATCATACCTAACTTTAAGAGTGTATATATATATATATATAAACACTAATGTAAGAATTTGTAAATTCATAGGTTAAATGATATTCTCTCAAAACCCTCAATTCAACAAATGTTTTCTTTTGCTACATATTTTCACTAAGCTATTGATTTTAAAGCTAGAAATAAAAAAAGCATTATAAATTCCTGAAGCTAGTCATTAAAAAATAATGAGTCCAAAGAAGATAGTTAAAAATGATTGTGCTCTTATATCATCTGAAAAAAAAGTTCTAAAAATATTAAAAGTCAAAACTATAAATACTTTACGGAACATTTAAAAATGCCACAAAATCATGTAACCCCCAAGTGGTGAATAACTAGACCTACCGTATTCCCTCCATTAGAAGCGCCATCTCTAATAAACGCCCCCCCCCCCCCTTTCCCATCCAAGCAACACTTAAAAAACACCACTTTCGAGAACAAAAGATTCTTATTAAACTCAAACTCAAAACATTTATTAAGCGATAGATCTGATGATAACAACAGACAACACATGTAAACAATGAATGACTATGATACTGCAATTGTCATCTCAAATTGGGAATGTCAAAGTCAGTACTAAGGCGTCTGAGGTTAATGTCCTGGACTATTGCAGTCCTCGTAGTCATCGGACTCGAATGATGCGTCGCTTTCTTCACCCAACCATGGCACTCTAAACTAACTAGAGGGGGGGGGGGAGGGGGAGGGCGGCGACGGCAGAAACGGCGGCACTTTGTCTTTGAAGAAAGTCATCCAAAACATATTCCTTTAGACGCAACCCCCCGCACCCCCGTCTTCATTTTCACTCGCCCGGCGCTACTATTGGAGCGAATACGGTATGTTGTGTCAATGCAAATTATTACTGTATCCATCATGATAAAATATCAATACATTAATTTTGGATTCCCCTTAAAGCTGTAAGATACTTTTTGGATTAGGGATTAAATTTTTTGTCATACCTGTTTACTGACAACCCCTTCTGTTCCAATATTACGAATAGCTGATGTTTTGAAAACTCTTCCAATTTTATGACGCTGAAGAAAAGAGATCAAGATACGAGGACAATAGCTTTTACTAAGTAATATATGAAATCTAATAATCAAATAATCAATCAGCTACAAACAGGTACATAAAGCCTAAGCAAACTCAAGTATTTATTTCATTTTTGCCTGCAAATAATTTATCAAAAAGAAGCTATTTCCATGGATTTCAGTATTGATAAGAAATCTTAGGCAAGAAAAATATTAACTAAAATTTTAGTTTGAGGTTTTATACTGTTTGTTGGGGTTTTTTTTTTGTCAGTAAAGAAAAGTCATGCTCATTTACTGCTACGCATGGAGCTTGCATCAGTCCACAGCTTTCATAACCATGTTTACTCACAGTTTTAGTTGTTTATATTTGTCACAAATTTACAGAAAATTCCATTTTTTGTAAAGACCTTCCAGTTAACCTAACTATCAGGTTAATGAAGTTTCTTCAGGTCTGAATAATAATATAATCTTTCTCTGACTATAAACATGAAATGAGATATTAGTTAAAACTATATCCATACCACAGGATGCTTGCCAAGTTCGGTATCAATAAAAAACTGTTTCACATGTAAGCGCTCTGTGACTGCAAAAGCAAAAAAAAATTTATTGATATTAAAGAATGCTCCTTGTTAATAAATTGTATACTTTTGTTGCTGGAAATTAGAAAATCATAAGGAAGAAATATTAATACCAATTAAGCTTGATTTGATAATAAAAACTAAGACTATCAAAATGTGACCATTTACTGTCATGTGTCATGATTAAGTGTCAGGTCTGGGCGAGAAAATGTACAATATAAAAATAAAAAATATAAAACTTTACACTTACTGCATTTGGTTATAAAGATCTTTTGCTTTCCTCATGAAGCAACTATTTTATGAATAATTAATTAATACCTGTGACAAGTCTGCCATCCAGTTCCCAGATAAGAGGCAAACAATCTATGACATGTATTCTATCTGAAAATAAATGTCAGAAGCTGTTAGCCAAATATAGAGATTAAAAGAGCAGCTTTTACATTTAAATCTGTTTTGATAACACAAAATGAAAACTTTCATTTAGACATGATGAGAACCAAAAAAAAAAAAAAAACACATTCAAGAAAGATTAGAAATATTTTTTGTCATTATAATTTTTCAATTAAATGAACTTATCTATAATGTGAAGTACTATTTTCATTCTGTTACTCTGAAATATTCATAGAATTCAGTTAAGATAAAGTGAATTTACATGTGCAGAACCACTCTTCAAATGAAAAAAACAAGCTGTTTCTTGTTGAGAAGATCATGAAACAGTGATTGTAATTAAAAACATTTATCTTATAAGATAAATCCCAAGAGCTCTCTACTATCACCATCAATGTATAATCAAAGGCTGGGAATTGAGGGGGTTAAATTCTATAAATACACCACGACCACAGAATCATACTTAAACTTCATCTTTCAATTGAGTTTCATCTAATTTGTATACTCTATCTCCTTAACTTTGCAGCTAGATGATCTTTTACCACACTATCATGGCCCAACAACACCTATCTTCTTTGTAAGCTTAAACAGCCATAGCAGTTGCTAAGGATGTATATGAGTTTTTTTGAACAATGATTCAATATGAAACACAGCTTTCCTCTTTGAGAGATAAATGTACTTTATCTCTAAGGTATGAAGAATTGAGCTAAGAGTGTTCCCAACTTAGCACCCAGCATATGGAGGCTAAGATTTGCTATTGATACAAAGCATCAAAGGTAATATGGCATAAAAGAAAAAAACAAATTAAACGAACATTGAATGGCAAAAAGATCGAGAATTGAACATCCCTCTCAAAAATCTACACATAAGCGATACAAATCCTATATCATTACTACTTGATAGTGCAGCTCTCGACAAATACATTGTTCTATAAATGTAGCTTTTCTTAAACATGCCCATTAAAATAAACTAAAGTCACTTGTTTCACATGTATTAAAGGATCTAAATTTTGCAGAATACAGCAAATTGTGACATATAAATATTCCATTTGTATAATTTTGCCCCTCCAGCTACTTAGAATTACACACAGCTGGAGACATACCTATTTTTTGTGATGTCAGACAAATTTTGAATACGGATAGTGTATTGCTTTTGTACTAAAGTTAAGTTTTCTATGGTTTTAGGTAATATGGAAAGTTTTCTTTTTGTTCCTTATAAATTGCATATCAAATACCAAGCTTTTAAATAAAACACTAAATGAGATAATACTTTTTCTTTCATTAATTTATTACTTGATTGTATTATAAACCAAAAATAGTACAATATATGCAACTTCTATCTCCGTAATCTTATTATGGAAGTAAGAATACATATAAAAAGAAAGACGAATCCTATGGGATAAATCTCGATTGTGTCCATGATATTGAAAAGATTACCTCATCCAAAAAATATATGAAACAAAGTAGTGACATACTTATACAAGGAAATCAGAAATAGATTTTATCACTTTTTAGAGGAACTTAAAACCAGATTATGACTTTCACTTCCTTGTAAAGATATAAGCATATTTGTGTTAATTTAGATGAATGTGTCCATAAGGTGGAATTTTGCTGAAAATTTGGAGTAACATTTCATTTTTTTTTAATATTTTTTGTGCCATTATATTGTATTGTGCTTAAAAAATAAGATGAGACAATTTGAAACTTAATTCCAAGGAGTAAAGGAAACAAAGAGAATTTCTGCAATGACGTTAGAGATAGTAAATAGCTAATGCACTCACAATATGGGTCTTGGTCAAGGCAAGGATTGCCATGAAGACTAATGCTGAGAAAGTGAACGTGACGGATATGTTCCAAATCTTTCCAGTGCAGGTTATTGTTAGTAAGTATGACAGTGCCAAGGGCCAAATACCTTGACAAGGCATTGATTCCACATATCTAATGATGAAGGAAAATGTAGAAAGAACTAATGAATTAAAAATGAGAGCAAACAATGCAGATATAATATATAAATAAGGGCTGATTAAAAGGTTTTAGAGACAAATTCATTTTTGCATTTTTGAAACATTCATTATCTGTCAGTGCCAGTCTGATGAAATAATTCTATTACATTATTATAAGACAATATTAACGACAAATACAGCCATTTTGGAATACTTCTCAGGACATAGACAACAGCAACTTGAAAAATGTAATTTATGGAAAAAAGGAAAAATAAATTTTAAATGTTTAAGTTAAACCTAGCAGCTAAGATTTTCATAAGAGTCATATTTCATTTTCTGACCCACAATTCTTATAACACTGCTGATAAACTTTTAATACTCAAGCTTTCCAAGATAACTTAATCTTTTTATCCTATATTTTTAAGAAAAGACTATGAAGCTTTAGAGTTTGTTAATCTGCTGGGTGGTAACTTTTGCAAAAAATATTTTGCACCCTTAGTAGTAATACCATAATAAATCTTGACAGATTGAAAGTGATTCATTTAAAATCAAAGTTTCTTTTTAAGGATAAAGTAATCACAACTTCAGAAACAGAATTAAACCTTCTGAATAATGCCTACACATAGTTTGGAGCACATCCTTACAACTAGAAAGATGAATAGAAAGAGAGTGAGAGTTGGACAGAGAGAAGAGACCTGAGACAGGCTAGAATGATGGACTAGTGGAGGCAGAGGGATCGACCTGAGTTTGAAATGTGAGGACAGAGAGACGTGAAGGGACATTGTCCCCATTGCCAAGCTTCATGGCACCTCATGATGATGATCACAATTTCGTTTTGAATTTTGAATTTTTTTCAAATTTGTATATAAAGTGTGCTTGGTCTACTATAATAAATGTATTAATATTGTTTATAAAATGCTCCTTGTCTGTGGTAAACACCAGTTCATTCCTATCATATTCCTCTGTAACAAAATGATCAACTTCCTATCTTCTTTGCTCAAATATTATTTCTAAATGTATGAATCCTTTCAAAGTAAATGCTCAAATATTATTTCTAAAGGTATTAAACATTTCAAAGATATTCATTGCAGGGAATTTAAGGCAAAAGTGTATATACACTGGTTGTTAAGACAATATACAAGGAACAAGATATATACTGTCTTAAAACAATCATATGACTTTAAGGAATAGAGACTTAACAAAATTGTCGTTCAGCTTACCTGGTTGTCACTGAGATCAAGGTACCAGAGTTGCTTGAGATTTTCCAAGCCTTCATCTCCCTGCAGCTTATTCTTTGATGCAATCAGCCATTTTAGAGAATCACATGATTCTAACTTTTCAATTTCAACTAGAAGAAATGAATTTTGGACGCCATAATATATTTTAAGACAAGTTCCTATGAGTCAGGTGTAGTACATCTATAAAGTATAGATATATATATAGATACAGAAGATTTTACCTTAAATTCTTTTCATACGATACTAATGTTTCAAGGGTGTCAAATGAACACACCTCAGTCATACCCGAAGAGAGTCGAGTACAAGCGACAACCTTGTCCTCCGCTTGAAACACCAGTGTCATATGAAGAGGTAAGATCTTCTATATCTATGAAAAGCTTCCACAGTTGAGCACTCTTATCAATTATTCCAACTTATCTTCAAACTATATGTATATTATATATGAAAAGCTGGTAAAATTATTCAAAAATTGTTGCCTAAAATTATTTCAGAGAGAATTTACAGGTTGCTGTTTTTCCTCTTTTTTTTTGTCTCAGATCCTTAGTTAAATCTATATCAAATAAAATATTGTGGAATCAAAAAGTGTGTCTTGACCTCTATGGGGGACTATTCCTGCTCTTCAATTTTCGTATAAAAAGGGTTTATGATACCAGTTTTAAACATTTTATCTTAATTAAAGGTGACCGGTTATAACAAAGTACATGTTTCATTAAAATGAAAAGCAGACTGTAAGAAAGACAATAAATTGATTTATATTGTGTAATGTGTTCTCAGAAAGATTGGTTTTTCAAAGAAGGATCTGGCTATGAATTTATGTGTTATCCTTCCACTTTGACTTCATTGCTTCCTTTTGACTTCTCTTAATTTTACTGAGCATTTTGCAATTAAATTATAGTCTCTGAGGTTGGACATGTGGACTTTACGTACAAAACCAATAAATGAACAGAAAATTCTCTCTCATCCACAACATAGATAGGCCTATAAATCTAGAGTGCTTTGGCCGGTTTTTAATGAAAATGCTTCAAAGCCAGGGAAAAGGACTAAAGGTTGTGGGGGTAAATGAGGGAGGGAAGGGGGAGACGGCAGTGGGGTAGTAGCAATACCATTTATTTTGCTGCTTCATATTTTGTGGCACTATTGATAGGCAACAGATAAGATGAGAGAACAGGAAGTGATCATGATTCATGTTTACACATAGCAACCAACACTTACCTAGTTCTAAATTTGATAAATCCAAGAATTCCACGTCCTGTAGACTACGTTTCTTGCACCGAATACGCAAGATCTGAAAGTTTAAACATATGAATGTTAATAAAATTATCCATTTGCGATTTCAAAGTTACAAAACTTTAAGATAAATGCATACCTCTCTCTTGAGCTTCATGATGTTTTCCTTAAGCCCCTGCGTCTAGAAAAAAATTATCACAGTTATCTATCCTGAGGTCAAGGAAAGGTTATAAAAATAATTGGTATCGACTAATTTTTAACATAAGTCGAAAGTCCGATACCCATTATTTTACCATACGGGTTATCTCATTACGTTGATAATCATTAATCATCAACTAATTGGCCAAACAATGTTTCGTTTCAAGTTCTCTTGTCACCATGCAAAAATATACAATAAACAACATGAAAAAAAAGGATCTGCCCATTCATGAGATACATGTAGTTAAAGAACGTCCGTGACATAACGGAAAAAGGTAAAGAAATCTTAGAAAAAAGATGGGCAGAGTATGTAAGCGAATTTTTCCATTGCATAGAGAAGTGTAATACAGCGAAGAAAAATTTTGCCGGGCCGTCTCTTGTTGGAAATGAGGTAGGAGTATCAATAATAAAAATGAAAGCAGGTAAGGCAAAAGGTTTAACAGAAGCACTTTTATAATAAAGCAGGGTATTGCGACATAATTACTCAGCGAAATTCATCAATCAGGAGCAACAGAGTGTGAACTTTATAGAATTGTTTGATACAGAAAAATCATCGTGGTGCGAATCAGAGACAAAAAAAATCAAATCAAGAACACTATGTGAACAATGAGGATTATTGTGAGGGAACCTAAGAGAGACAACAAATGCAGTTCATAACTTCCGGCTAATGAAGATTTAAAGGTTGTAGTCCCATACAAATGTTTTATTGACTCCGCAAAGGTATTTTGAAAGAATGAACACTTGAGGATGCGATATTTCAACTGCTACAGCTGAAAACAGATTGGAATAATCATGCGAGTGAGACAAAGTTCACTGGTAACAAGTAGCAGTAAGAGTGGATAAATAAACTATCACATCTTAAGGCATTAAACAAGGTATCTGCGATTTTTTTTTTTTTTTTTTAATGTTACAGTGAAGTAAAAAAGACGATAACGAATTAAAATAAGAGGATACGACATATAAATTTGACATGAGGTGACGATATTGTACAAAAAAGAAAATAAAACAGAAAAGACATTTTTAGGCATCGTCAAAGGAGAAAGCAGACAGAATTTGCTGGAATAAAAGGGTAATAGTGATGATCACAGTCGCAAGTAGCAGTTCACAGAATATAACATTTGAATCAGTGGAACTGAACTCAGACACAGTGATCAGCTCAAATAACCATCACATTTTCATCTCATATGATGGGAGCAAAGAGCTTGAAATCATGCCAAGAACAATACTTGACCTATTTCATAACACGGAGAAACGCAGCAAGCAAGAATTTGGTTCGTGAGAAGACCGTTTAGAATTTATTGAAAAAAAGATGATAAATGGGAAACTGCAGTATCTTAAACAAGTTGAATAATAAACGCGGCACACAATTATAGAAAGATAAAGAGAGAAGATGATAGACAAGTTGACAAAGTGCCTTTTCAAAGAAAAAGTTATAGATGCATTGCAGGCAGTGAGGATCGAGAAATGTAGAAACAAATTGACACCAACACAACACAGCATACACTTGGTGATGCTAAAGATCTGGAAAAGTTGCAAGCGGAAAGTTTATAATATAACTATATCTTTAAAAAGATGCAAAATTTACCCTTCAAAATGCATACAGGGCCTATACAAAAGCAACGCAAAAATTAAGTTATATGAGTATGAGCCTTCATTGCTGTGAGCTAATATCTAAATAAATAATAGATGGAGCAGATTTTGATATGTACTAGGACTCTAAAATTACCCAAATATTAAACAACCATTCGATACCAATTTTTTACAATCTCTTTGCAAAATGCACCTGGGTGTCTTCTATCAAATACTTTACCGTATCATTTGCGTATCGTTTTCAGATAACGTTTGATTGTTTAAATTTGTGTAAATTTTGACATTGATCATAGTTTGTCAGGAGCATGGTTTTAAATGGCGGTGCATCATTCAATTTAATTTTGTTTTGCTTAGGTATCATATCGTTTGTAAGTATAGACTTGCACTTTGTGATCGGCCTATCAAAGGCATCCCTAGTAGGCGAGAAAATCAAGTTTTATCATGTGAAATTTACATAACTCGATCGTAATTTGTGCGTGCAAAATAACGGGAAAGAACGAGTGAGGCAATAAGGAGGGGTTGGAGGTAAAAGAGTGAGTTATATTATCCAGATTTGGTGTAATAGAGACTATGATACCCTTATAACGACCAAGAACAAGAGAACCTGCTGTTTGACTAATTAATCTGTCACCGCCACATCATGAAGAGGGAATCTAGCTATGTATGTTTTCTCTATCTTTTCCTGGGTTCTAATAAATTATTTCATATCTCGTCGAAATCGAGAAATGCAGTTATTCTGGTGCTCTTTATTGTCTCAGCAATAAATGCATTTCCTGTGAACTAGAACAGGGTTCAATTTTTGTATAATTTCCGTCTGACAAAGCATAGACCATACCTTATCCACCAGCCACAAATCTGTGTTAAAGAATTCTTGCGAGTCTCACGGTATCTGATATTCACTGCGATCTACGAAGATTTGTGCGCTCTGGCGATTTCCATGCTATAGTGATTTCTATCTCCTGGTCTTTTCTATCTTCTGACGATTTCTATGTTCTGACGATTTCTAAATTCTGGCGATCTCTACATTTTAGTGATCTCTATATTCGCTACATTTTGGCGATCTCTACATTTTGGTGATCTCTATGTTCTAGCGGTCTTCATATTTTGGTGATCTTTATGTTCTGGCGTCTCCACATTCTGACGACCTTTATATTCTGGCGATCTCTATTTTCTGGCGTTCTCTATATTCTGGTGAGCTCTATATTCTGGCATTTTCTATATTCTGGTGAGCTCTATATTCTGGCGATCTCTATATTCTGGCGATCTCTATATTCTGGTGAGTTCTATATTTAGGCGATTTCTATATTCTGGCGATTTCTATACTCTGGCGAGCTCTATATTCAGGCGATTTCTATATTTTGGCGATTTCTATACTCTGGCGAGCTCTATATTCAGGCGATTTCTATATTCTGGTGATCTCTATATTCTGGTGAGTTCTATATTTAGGCGATTTCTATATTCTGGCGATTTCTATACTCTGGCGAGCTCTATATTCAGGCGATTTCTATATTTTGGCGATTTCTATACTCTGGCGAGCTCTATATTCAGGCGATTTCTATATTCTGGTGATCTCTATGTTCCGGTGATCTCT
Organism: Elysia crispata; assembly: GCA_033675545.1. Lineage (NCBI taxonomy): Eukaryota > Metazoa > Mollusca > Gastropoda > Plakobranchidae > Elysia > Elysia crispata. The sequence continues at coordinate 326,209 of JAWDGP010002498.1, forward strand.
GTATTCTAGCGATCTCTGTGCTCTAACGATTTGTTGTCTCTGGTGATCTCTGTATTCTGGCGATCTCTGTGTTCTAACGATTTGTTGTCACTGGTGATCTCTGTATTCTGGCGATCTCTGTGTTTTAACGACTTGTTGTCTCTGGTGATCTCTGTATTCTGGCGACCTAAGTCTTCTGAACATATCATTGTTATGGTCATCTCTACATGTAGATGATTCCAGTGTTCTGGTTTTTCTCTTTGTGAACTCTATGTACTGACAATGTCTATTTTCAAGCGATCTTTACATATTAGTGATCTCTATGTTCTGGCAATGGCTAGCTCCAATCACTACCTTTATGTTTAGGCGAGCTGTGTGTACGTATAGTCTTTGCAATTTGGCGATCTCTTTGTTCTAGCGAGGTCTCTCTAGATACTTGAGGAACCTGATAATCTCTATATTGTAGGGATATCTTTTACTGATGAGCTATAGGTACTATTTCGATATTTAAGCGAGATCTAGGTACTGAAAATTATGTCCTGGCGAGATCTAAATAATACATATCTCTTTCCTCTGGTGGAGTCTATGTTTTGGCGAGCTCTATGTTTTTGCGGGTTTTATAATTGTTTTAGTAAAAACCTTTGGGTAAGATAATTTACCAATTCATTATGAACAACGCTTGGCACGACTTCTGCTAAATTCTTTCAATCCTGTCCCTATATCACGTCACTGTCCACCAATCACATTAATTTTTCAAACATCATGGGGGGAAAACTCTCGCCAATTATGTTTACAGTTGCTCACAAAAAAATTAATGACACGGTGCTGTATCCTTGATGGCTGTGAACGATCCAGGTAAAAGTCATAAAAGAGCATAATTATGAAGGAATCCCTTGAAATTGGTATTTTTTCACCCTCAAATTAAGTGTCTGTGGTGGAAAGGTGGAGAAAGTGCATGCAGCCAAAGAATGCGCTACTAGATCGATTAGATGATCGAAGAAAAGTCTGAGTAAGACAAACGTACAGCTATTTTTACATATTTTTTTTTTTGGGAACAATTAATAATTATTGTGATCTTTGAAGGAGAGCAAATGTTGATTCAGTCACAAATATTCGCAGACACTAAGGAGGATTCTTGAAGGATATTTGGAAATTGAAAAATGCAAACTTCGAGCAAGGCATGACATATAATTATGGCTATACATATCACCAAAAAACACTTTTCTTTTTCTTTCGTTGCAATACTTGCCTAACTATCAGAATTAAAAAAAGAATAAACCGCTAAAAAATCTTGACATTCCACCAAATCTTTGGCAAAGGTAGGGTCGGATATTTTTACAATCATTTCGGGAAAAATAGCTATTCGCTGATGATTATTTTTCTTACGTTGTTGAGCTATCACTGTTCAATTTCATAAAAAGTCCTTACCGTTGTGACCAGGCCACCGTGTTATTCCGCAGATTTTAGTTGTTAATAATGGATCAAGAAGAGAATCGCACAACTGGTTAACACTTGAGAAATAGAGCACATCACCCAAAGTCTTCGATTCCCACAGAGCATTGATCTAGCCAAAAGAAAGGCGCAAACTGCCAAGAACCTTTTTAAGTTAACTAATGTCGAGGATCAGTATTTAGTCCTATTCAATATGAGAGTGATGCCAATGAAAAATCTTCGATCTTCGGTTGAACTTCTAATGGGCAAGAAACTAAAAACGATTAAAAACTGCTGAGACCCAAGAAACAATTGTCAATCAGATCAAAACAACCAGCGAGTCATAGACTGCTCAACAGAAAGACTTCAACTGAGGCTCACAAAATGTGTTCTATTTTTACTTGTTTAATAATTCCCTGTCATTTCATTTTTTTTAAAACTCTAAAAAAATGTATTGATGTCGAGCTTGAATTAGCCATAGCAAACAAAATAGTTACTCCAATTCTTTTTAATACTTTAAAAAGTACGGTATGAACTTCTAGTTAATGGATTTTTTTATTTGCATACTGATAGTCCAAAAGCGGATATTTTGAAAATACGACGATTGTTGTTGATGATCTATATAGATCTGTATGAAATTATATTCATGGGTCTTAACTGTTTTCGTAGCTATAACCGAATACCACACCCCATTCTGGTGACCTCTATGATCTGACCGTCTCTATGTTGCTCTCTTATAGTGATTTTAAGAGTCTTATTAGAAACTTAGTACGAAGATTTTTTGAAACACTGGATGCGTGGCTATCATGAGCATTAATGATAAAAATACAGGCAAGCGAAGGAAAAGTATATAGAAGCTCGCATGGTTTATTGAATGTGCTGTAAAAACGAAAGGAGCGGAAAATAGGTTTATAGATGATTTTATCTAGATATCTCCTTCTTTAAGATATAATGATGGAGCAGAAATTTGTGGAGGCAGGAGACGCAACAAAGTCAACTTGAGGACAAATTCTATTTTAATTTAGCACTATAGGTCATGTGCAGTGATGCATCAATAAGCACAATAATTATCTGCACTGGGTGGCAAGGCAGCTTGCTTGGTGTGTTAGCAAATTAATACTTCACATCCAATCCTGTTTTGGTTCCTCCTGTTTACGTCACTATACGAAGGCCATGAAGCGTTTGAAAAGTCACACTGGCGTCCAACGACTCTTTGCAGTTTATTAAAACTTTCCTCAACAGTCTAGTGATTCAGCGCCTCTCTAACTTTCCTCGTGACAGTCCCGGCTCTTGAACCTAGTCAGTTTAACAGCTCTACTGGATATTTTGTCAGCAACTCGATGAGAACTTATATCTACTGTCACAATATTATGTTTGTTTTTTTTACCCTGACTTTTTTTTACCTCTCTCTCTCTCTCTCTCTCTCTCTCTCTCTCTCTCTCTCTCTCTCTCTCTCTCTCTCTCTCTCTCTCTCTCTCTCTCTCTCTCTCTCTCTCTCTCTCTCTCTCTCTCTCTCTCTCTCTCTCTCGTCCACCTCCCTCCCTCCGACTAAAAGGGCTTAGTACTCCAGGTCCACTACCCTATATTTCATTTTTACACTTGGATCGGTTTCCTACATACTAATTCTTTAGAATGTCGGAACCATAAACTTCGTGAATCACGACCCAAGATTTTATGGGAATCTAGGAACTAATTCTACATCTAGTGAAGACGTCGTGTTTCAAAAGCGTCGAGTGAAGCTTGCTGATCCTCTATTCGTTCACTAATTACAATATAAAAAAAAGATCTTTTCCAGTTCGCTTTCTTTACAAAATATTGTCTTATTGTCTTTTAATCTAATTAACCATTTTCATTATCCCTTTTTTTTCTTTTGCCTCCATTTGCCTCCATCTCTCTCTCTCTCTCTCTCTCTCTCTCTCTCTCTCTCTCTCTCTCTCTCTCTCTCTCTCTCTCTCTCTCTCTCTCTCTCTCTCTCTCTCTCTCTCTCTCTCTCTCTCTCTCTCTCTCTGACAGTCCACTTTTCCCTCACCCATCTTCGTGTCTTTAACATCTCTCCTTCCCCTATCGTTATCTATTTTTCTATTTGTTTTTCTCTAGGATTTATCTATCTGTCTATCTATCTATCTATCTATATATATATATATATATATATATATATATATATATATATATAAATATATATTTATTATATCTATCCACCCTTCTCTCTGTCTATCAATGTCTCTGCCTCTCCACTCAAATGTCAATCTTTCTTTTCTCAATGTTTTTCTCTTTCGCTCTCTCTCCCTATCTATCAATCACTCTCTGTTATTTTCTATTTTTCTCTAACTCATTGCATCTTCCGTCTCCCTCTTTTATTTTTCTCTGCTTATATACTCACCTCTCTCTCTCTCTCTCTCTCTCTCTCTCTCTCTCTCTCTTTCTCTCTCTGTCTCTCTCTCTCTGTCTATCTACTTATCCCTCTGCTACTCTTGCTCCCTTTACCTCTCTCTTAATGTCTCTCTTTTTCTCTCCATCTCCCTCTGTTTCTGCCTCTTTGTCCATCCGTCTGTCTGTATTACTCTCTCTCTCTCTCTCTCTCTCTCTCTCTCTCTCTCTCTCTCTCTCTCTCTCTCTCTCTCTCTCTCTCTCTTTCTTTCTGTGTGTGTGACTCCCTTTTTTTTCTCTCTGTCTCTGTTTCGATCTATTAATTTTGTTTATCTACCCTTGTCTCCCTCACTCTCTCTCCTTCTCTGTCTCTGTCTGTCTGTCTTTCTCTCTCTCTCTCTCTCTCCTTCTCTGTCTCTCTCCTTTTCCACTAGCTAGTATTTCTATGTTGACCTTAAACTTTCCAGGGATTAACTACAAATCAAATCCCACATACTCCACAACACAATGCCTGGCGTGCCATAGCCATGACTGGAGAACATTATCTACCGCATCAAACCAACTGATACTCCTACGACATTTTTTTCTAAATTTTTATTTTAAATATCAAGCTGTATAACCTTGAGAGGGTGGTTAGGGGTTGCAGTATTGGTGGTATCAATGGTAACAAACCCAATTGAATACCTTACAGGATCATCCCGTCTAGGGTTTGAACTGCGCAGTCCTCAGGATATGAGTTCAGTGGTTTTATCTCTCTTTTTTTTTCGTCTGTCCGAAGGCTTTAAAAAAAAGTTTGTTTTGTTTGTAGATAACAACTGATGTCTCATTGTCAAGAAATGTTTATATCAGATAATGAATCATCTGTCAATCAGTTCGAACTGTAAAGGTCACATCAATCAATCAAGCGATCTGTATTATGAATTAATAAAAGATTTCACAAGCTTGCCCCAAAATCCCATCGCACTAAAGAAATAAAATCTGTGTTTTTACACACACACATATGTACATTATCACGAATGTGTCCCATTCATTAACTATTACACTCTCTCTCTCTCTCTCTCTCTCTCTCTCTCTCTCTCTCTCTCTCTCTCTCTCTCTCTCTCTCTCTCTCTCTCTCTGTATATATATATATATATATATATATATATATATATATATATATCTTTCTCTCTCTTCCTGTTTGTCTATATGACTCTTACTGTCTCTCTCTCTCCCCTATCTCTCTTTTTTTTTTTTTACTAAACTGGAGTACTGAACATTCAATAAGGCAGATAAATCTTCACGACATGTATTGAATTTATCTTTCTGTTTGTGTATAGATATCTCTCCGCCTTTGTATCTATCTGTCAATTATTTTGTCTCTTGAATGGTCTATCCATCTATCTGTTTTTATGTCTATTTAACTATCTATTCGTCTATCTTTCTATCTATCCATCAATCAACAGTACACCTATTTGTGTGTATGTTAAATTATGTAGTATACTGAGGCATCACATTCATAACTTCATTTGAATTCTGATATAATTACAGTGGAAATTATTGGAAATAAAAACCTTCTTAGTACTTAGATGTTTTGCTATATATATATATATATATATATTATATATATATATATATAAATATATATATGCATAATTATACTTTGCTTTATTATGCACGTGTTTTCTATTCATTGTGCATTAGTCATCATCGCACTTAAACCAGTTAAAACTGAACAATCATCTCTATCTTGATATCCAACCCACTTCTCCATAGCTCCTGCCAACCATATAAACACACGCACACAAACAAAACGGTTCATGTGTAAAATAAGCAACAGTGTCCTATCTCTCAACTCTCTCACTGTGCTATCGCTATTTCCCCGCCTACATCTACCTTTATCGCGAGAAAAGGGGGTGGGGAAAGGGCGGCCGGCACCCCTTATATGATGGTTTGGACCCACCGAACCAGTGAAATTGCAAAAGAGTCTAGTCAGCATTCCAAGGCTCGACCATTTTGAAAAAGGGCAGATAGATTGAATGTAATATCACACGATCATGCCTGTTTTACTGGACCTACCTCTGTATTTGTAGTCCTTAACTTTATTTTTCACCTATTTCTTTTCCTTCACAAAATGGTTCATGATTGCATCCTAAAATTACAATTGTTTGTAAGTTCAACTTCATCCTTTTTTTTTATTCTAGATTTCTCCAGGTACTTCATTCACTGAGCAGGCCTGCTCGATCTTGCCCCTAAAACAGTCGGTGTCTGCAGCCCAACCCCCGCTCGTCTTTTGCCGTGAATCATCGCTCTGACGGCTAAAGGAGGGCTCGGTGTTTACCACTCAGTCTGCTGGGAATTGCAGTCGCCCGCATCGGTGAAAGAGGGACAGAGAGACGGAGAACTTTCAGCAGTCACAAACTTCTTAGCTTTGTCTTCGCGGTCAGTTGTGCAACAAAGTCTATCTTCTCAAGATGCCTGTAAGTGTTCAATATTTTTTTTCTGCATAATTTTAACGTGTAATGCAATTTTATTTTTCTTAACTTAACCTTCCCCACTTCATCGCTATTCCTGATCTAAAGAAAAAAAATTTGTTTTCGTTTTGTTACACAAATCTAAATTAATTCTTTTGTGTTGATTCATATTGCCCATGGCATTGCCCGGCTATGCCATATTACTGATGATTTCACAGTTTACTGTTAAACTGTTGCTGTCCTTTGAGCAGTGGTGACACTTTATTATCAGTAACCGCACAAACGTTGCTGTCCTTTGAGCAGTGGTGACACTTTATTATCAGTAACCGCACAAACGTTGCTGTCCTTTGAGCAGTGGTGACACTTTATTATCAGTAACCGCACAAACGTTGCTGTCCTTTGAGCAGTGGTGACACTTTATTATCAGTAACCGCACAAACGTTGCTGTCCTTTGAGCAGTGGTGACACTTTATTATCAGTAACCGCACAAACGTTGCTGTCCTTTGAGCAGTGGTGACACTTTATTATCAGTAACCGCACAAACGTTGCTGTCCTTTGAGCAGTGGTGACACTTTATTATCAGCAACCGCACAAACGTTGCTGTCCTTTGAGCAGTGGTGACACTTTATTATCAGCAACGGCACGAACACCAAATTTAAAGCAAATAAACTTGATATCATTTTTTTTTACGCCACAGAGGATAGTGTTGCCGTCTTGATCCTCTTAATCTTACACCAGTCATGTTTTTCCTGTGTCTTGTTTCCCTATTCTGGAAGCGAATTCAAACCTCATTTCTAATGCAAGTAGGCCTAAATATTTTTATATAAAAGATTCCTATTTGACTTTGAAAGACTCCGAATGTTTAATTTTTTAAAGGAGGGTAAATAAATAGTGTGTGTATGGGGAGTTGGGGGAGGGGTTCCAAATTGTTTAACAATAGATGCAACAACGCAAAACACAGAGTTGGTAAAAGAGAAATTTATGTCAAACAGACAAGCGGTCTATGAGAGAGGATGGGCGATAAAGTAAGAAAGTGAGGAGTAAAACAGACACACCGAGAAAGAGAGAGAGAGAGAGAGAGAGAGAGAGAGAGAGAGAGAGAGAGAGAGAGAGAGAGAGAGAGAGAGAGAGTTAAAGGGAGGGAAAGGTGCAACAGACAAGCAGTTCTAGTGCTTGATAGGGTTAGTGGAGGTAAAGGTTCAACAAGAAAAGATCTTGTGCTTGAAAGGTTTAGTGGAGGTAAAGGTACAACAAGACAAAAAGACCTAGTGCTTGATAGGGTTAGTGGAGGTAAAGGTTCAACAGGACAAAAGATCTAGAGCTTTTTAGGGGTAGTGGAGGTAAACGTGCAACAAGACAAAAGATCTAGAGCTTGTTAGGGGTAATGGAGGTAAACGTGCAACAAGACAAAAGATCTAGAGCTTGTTAGGGGTAGTGGAGGTAAACGTTCAACAAGACAAAAGATCTAGAGCTTGTTAGGGGTAGTGGAGGTAAACGTTCAACAAGACAAAAGATCTAGAGCTTGTTAGGGGTAGTGGAGGTAAAGGTGCAACAAGACAAAAGATCTAGTGCTTGTTAGAGGTAGTGGAGGTAAAGGTGCAACAAGACAAAAGATCTAGTGCTTGTTAGAGGTAGTGGAGGTAAAGGTGCAACAAGACAAAAGATCTAGTGCTTGTTAGAGGTAGTGGAGGTAAAGGTGCAACAAGACAAAAGATCTAGTGCTTGTTAGAGGTAGTGGAGGTAAAGGTGCAACAAGACAAAAGATCTAGTGCTTGTTAGAGGTAGTGGAGGTAAAGGTGCAACAAGACAAAAGATCTAGTGCTTGTTAGAGGTAGTGGAGGTAAAGGTGCAACAAGACAAAAGATCTAGTGCTTGTTAGAGGTAGTGGAGGTAAAGGTGCAACAAGATAAAAGATCTAGTGCTTGTTAGAGGTAGTGGAGGTAAAGGTGCAACAAGACAAAAGATCTAGTGCTTGTTAGAGGTAGTGGAGGTAAAGCTACAACAGCACGATGCTACGAAGCCTCAAGCACACAGATCGATGACGTGTTTCTTGGGATCGGAAACAACAAGTGAATGGATGATCAGACTAGAAAACTTTGCCTGTGTGTTATCCCTCCCTGGCCCTCTTTTGATGTGGCATCACAGAACTTTAAAAAACAAAGAAAGCAAAATATAAACCATGGAAAAAAGGAAATAGTAAGCATTTTATCTTACGTAGCAAAGTTTAACATTTCTACTTTAACCCAAATCATTGTTATGCAATCGTGCATCTTAGCCAATGGACCACTGCGACATCGTCAGAAAATTATCAACCGGTAAGCAATACTGATGCACTGTATTACTACCATACCGAAATAAATGAATGCTGAAACACGTAAATGAAATGTTGTTTTCGCCCCACGTTTTGTTTCACGTGATCGCCTATCACCAGCCATCAAGTACTTGGCACTTTCAAGAAAAGTTTTATTTTTGTTTGTTTTTCATTACCAGCTTTATAAAGATCTAGAATCTAATAAGAGCAGTCGTACTGAAGTGGTGCTGGATATTAAAAAGGCGAATGTTTTAAACCATATTACCGAGCATGTAGGCCCTATAATCATTCGTTTTCAGTCTGGTTTGCGATATCAATTATCATACCTCTAGCTCATCTTCACTTTCAGATGTTATAACTCTTAATTTTTTTCATACACCTCTCTATCTCTCTTCCCCCCGCATCCACCCCCCCACACACACACCTCTTACCGTTTATGTCTTGCGGTTTCAAAGAGAGTCGTGTGGCTGTGCATGGCAAATTGTTGAGCTGGTGTAAAAGATGTGAACATGACTCAGAATCATCTCCATAAGAGACGTCAAAAATGTATTGATACATGTGTATAATCATACAACTTTGAGGGCGATTAAATATCTTCAAGCACATCTAACACCATAACATTTTATCAAATCAATAATAATTAATACAGGCGTATACGTGTATAGGCTTTAAATAAAAAAAAATCTTTGAAATTTTTTTTGCTTGATTGGATTCCATGAGCGTCTGGTGGTGAATATAATTATAATCAATGACAGTAGATTGGTTCCCAAACGGGCTGGCGTTTCATGGGACAATGTTTTCAGTCTGGATGATCTTGTTGCAATATACTAGTTTAGCACAACTTACTAAGGCTTGCGACAGATGGTTGCAATTTGAGATCTAGGTAGCAGAAGTTGTGGTCAACATACATGTCAACAGTTTCAGGCTGATTAGTAGTTCGGTTTAGAGAGACTCTAAGAGAGAGAGAAACAAAGATGGAAGGGAGAGAGAACAAAAGACTGAGATTAAGACGGATAGACAAAGATACAGACATAGACTAAGGGAGAGAGACATAGACAGAGAGACCACAGAGAAACAAAGGGAAAAAAAAGAAAGAAAAAGAGTGAGAGGAGAATGTAAGAAAGGGATGAATTCATACGGAAAGAGATGTAAGAGAGAAACGGGTCTAGGGGACAGATAGTGGACGAATGGGATGTAGAACGATGTGATGCGATTGGGCACAAATGGAAAGAAATTATGAAGGAACATGCTATGACGAAAATATAACAATGACATTAAGTGCTATAAATAGTGGAGGAAAGATAGAGGAAAATATCTACAGAAGAATTGATTAGATTTTGCCATTTGATGTGACAAGCCTCAGAGTCAGCGGCGCTGGTCTTTGTCAGCACTATTTTTAGTCTGGAGGAGAGCGTGTAGTCAGTCACGCCACCTGTGGAGCTCACTCAATACTCACACAAGTTCTCTAAGCCCTTTGATCTCTTGGAAGAAATCGTCATTTTCCACCACCGGTATCTTTCAACAGTAATTATATCTAGCATTATTTCCTCTAACCCCCACCCCCCCCCTCTCTCTCTCTCTCTCTCTCTCTCTCTCTCTCTCTCTCTCTCTCACTATCTCTCTCTCTCTCTCTCTCTCTCTTTCTTTATCTATCTATCCATCTATCTATCTCTTTCTATCTCACCCACACACTCTTTCTTTTTTCCCGCTTTCATCTCTCTTTCTTCCTGTCATCTAATTCTCTTTTCCTTTCCTTCTCTTTTAAATTTCTCCACTCGTCTCAGTCTTTATATTGATTTTTACATTTTGATCTACCCCCTCCCCCTCTCTTTCTCTCCTTTTTCTCCTCTCTTTCTCTCCTCTCTCTCTCTCTCTCTCTCTCTCTCTCTCTCTGTCTCTTTCTCCTCTCTCTCTCTCTCTCTCTCTCTCTCTCTCTCTCTCTCTCTCTCTCTCTCTCTCTCTCTCTCTCTCTCTCTCTCTCTCTCTTTCTCTCTCCCGTTTTCTGTTCTTCGGTTATTATTAAGTGCAATCGTGTTCCTCTATGTAATTCGAGTACTGAAAGCTACTTTATCCACGTCTCTTTTTCGCATCTATTTTTCGGCTTCTAAGCATTGTGCTCAGTGCTGCCCATGTTTGTACAAATGCGGCCAAATAGACTCCATGAATGTGTTCTCTCACAATGACGCCTGTGCGGCATGCCTGCATGAAGCGGGTCCTAGATTGAAAACGATTGGTTTTTTTCTTTCAAAACAATTTTTTTTTTGTCTAAATTTATTTGCCCTCCCTCACGCATTCGCTTTTGCAATGATCTCTGCATTGACAAATTCTTTTCGACTTAAATCTTCTATAAGTCTATTTGACCTGCCATCAGACCGATTTTTTTATTTGCCGTGAACATTCTGGAATGTGATGTCTTCCACTTGCCTCTGATTTTTCAAAGTATTTTTTTTTGTCCCCGCACTGTACTACTCGTTTCTTTATAGCCATCCCCTTAACACGCTTCTTAATGGTCACTCCGTTCAGTATAGCTCATTAGAGGCTCTTTTGAGAAGTTTTTTCCAAAATTTAAGATTCTTCAACCAGCGAATTGGATTTCACATTCAAAGTGTACCCTGCATTCCAAATTTCTTGGCGAATGTTGTTCAGGCTGTAAGCATGTGATATTGCATGAAATAAAGGATATTTTGAAATTTCGGTCTTAATATAACTCGTTTTAAGTCAGAATTTTTCACGACATTGGAGTTCTTTTTTTTTCGAAGACATTTTTTATCTTTGAAAAGGACGTTTGTTTTTGTTGAAAGCCGCTTTTAAAGTTTCTACAGAAGGCAACCGATCTTTCCACTGGAAACGTCTTTGAGGAGATTGGAAGAGGAATTGTGGGAATGTATAAACTAAGGCTCCAGGTAGTAAACAAGCAATTTCGAGCCTGACTCTGACGCTACAGGGAAGCCCATCGTTAAGCAAGAAATACAGTCTCCTTACGCAATCACTAGCCAGGCGTGTCATTCAAACTCTGACCTCAGCGTCCTCTCCACGGATCATTACTTTCCACACAGATAGGCAAGGCTTTCGTCTTTATAATGGCCGATTCAGAAATCAGCCTTGCATTGATGGAAAAAGATTTCTTTATACTTAATTGTTTTGTTTCTGTTTGCTACTTACTCGTTACTGTGCAAATTCTTATCTTTCCTTCTATTGGCCTTTTTCTGTTTTTTAACTTTTTTTTTACGGTAAATATGTTTATCTTTAGTATAAGCCACTTTTAAACATTATTACTTACACCATTATTTTTCATCTACAATACTGTTTTAATTTCAGCCTGCTTAGTTCATTTACCTCAAACAAACAAAGAAAAATAATTACATATACCTACCACCAAAGACCAGCGAACTAGGTCCAACTAAACAGGGAAGGTCCCTTTACCCCCCCCCCCCCCCTTCCCAAGTTGAATTGGCCAGAGAGGAAGATCACCAGATAAACTCATCATTCTGTCAGTCGTCCCTCCTCCCCATGTGGCCCGTCCACTTATTACAGGTCGACTCCCCTGGTCAACTACAAACGACATTCCTCGGACCCCTTCCCACACCTTCTAAACTTATGCACAAACCCTGACTCTGTTCTCTGCAATTCCCTTTCCCACTCATTATTTTGACCAGACCAGCCGATCTGTAACAGAATCTACATAGTACTCTGTAGCCCACTCACAAGGGATGGGCTATCTGGGCCATGTGTAGACTCACTGAGTAGGCTAAGAACTATGTGATTTTTATCATTTTACTTTGTAATTTACTAGAAATTATAAAAAAATAAATTCCTTGATATTAAATAATAATAAAATATCTAGAAGGTAGCTTATCCTATCCGCTTGTGGCAGAGGCTTCGAACACAATAACTGAATAAGAGAAAGGCTTATGCCGGAAAGTCTTGTAACAATTTTGTAAAGAAGCGAAAGTTGGCTGCTTCGTTACTCTTAAAGGAAGATTAGTAAAAATAAATTCTGTCAGTCTGTCTGTCTGTCTGTCTGTCTCTCTCTCTCTCTCTCTCTCTCTCTCTCTCTCTCTCTCTCTCTCTCTCTCTCTCTCTCTCTCTCTCTCTCTCTATCTATCTATCTATCTCCATCCATCTATCGATTATGTATTTATTGTTTTTTCACGCCCCATCCCCTTTTCCCATACGAAAACAATGAAACTCGATTAAATAACCCTCTGCTCGCAACACCCCTGCACCCCTTGATTTTTCGACAATGGTTAAGGTTGATAATGAGGTAGATACATCTAGCCAGGATTTGGCCTGTTCATCTCACCAAGAATTGGGGGTAGGGAGGAACGAGAGAACACTGAGAGATCGCCAAACTACGGAGATACACCACTGGCAATGTTTTAGCAGACATGAATAGGCCTATTAGGGTAAAAATAGGTGTGTGTGTGTGTGTATGTGGGGAGGGGCAGTGAGATTGTCTTCAAATGCAGAGACACACTAAAGAACATAAAATTAAGGAAGTAAGACCTCAGTACCAATTATGTGGTGGAAGGTGCGGCTGCTGCTCAGTGGGTGTTTTAGAGAATTGGCCAAATAAAGCGATAGTTACGATCCAAAAGGATTTAAGAAATCTTTGAAAACCGACAAGCCAAATAAGGAAGTAGAGACGATAACCCCCTTATCAATGGAATCGCCAACAATCACTTTTGTTGTCTTTTTAGAGCTGTTATCTACTCTTCCTACCCAATGTAAGCTTAATAGGTAGGCCTATTAATGAAAGAAAGGGATGTAATCTATCAGAAGCACATCCTCATTAGCATTTCATATTCAAGATCAACAAAAAATTCCGATGTCTGATTCTATTTCAATGTGCCAAATGAATCTCCTGTTTACTTGATATAAGTTTAAATTTTTAAGATATTATTTCGAGACTCAGAATATCGTAGTCATGAGACCAGGGCAACAGAGGAGCCGCATGCTACATACTGACAAGTTAAATAAGGTCATATGCATATTTTGAGGGATCCTTATTTTTCCTTATGCCGGGTACCATAAGTGACATGACAGGTCTTGATAGACCTTATTTACTCATACTTATTAAGAGTGCCTTTTCTACTAACAGCCAAAATTGCCCTAAAATCTGCGCCACATTGTTAAAGAGATAATCAAGTAACAAGCTAGAGAGGCCGCGGGCTCGATGTTTCTTTTTCTCCATCCCCATAAAAGATGTCACAGATTATATTTTATACGTGAATCATTGATGGAAACTATGTGTATGTCAATAACACTGAAATCTTAGTTTGGCTGTAAAACTTCCAGCAGGTGTGAAACAGCTGAGAGGCAACGGTCACGCAAAGAAAGCGAGTTTCTGCCTGTTTTGTAATTTGGTGTGCATTTTCGATCCTATTATGACGAACAAGAAATCATGTGATACCAAAGTTCATAAAGAGAAATAATACGGCGATGTTTTAGATGTAGGTGTATTTTTAAAGAAACACATTTTTCCAATATCTGTAGGAATATAATAATTATTGTCGATCGTAATTATGATAAATAAAAACAAGTTTTTAGTTGATTTTCATGGCCTCTGACAAAATGCATATTAGATTTTAGGCATTTCTAGCGGAAATAACAATTATTATTAGAAATGGCGACGCTATTAACACCTGTTCTCAAGCTTTAATTAAAATGACAGCGCATCCATCAATAATCATACAGTACTATTAGAGCCTAGAGCTATTGAATTTCAGAAATCATAATGGTGAACCGTGTCCTTTGCGCATGTGATCATCAGCACAGAGCGATCAGGCGCGTGAGTAAGAGAGCTAGTTGGTTAACAGTCATGCGCTAGGTGTGAAAATGCTTGACTACCTTTTTTTTTTTTTTACTCCAAATGTAGATATGCATATGAATACTTAAACTATAGGTCTCGATCGGGAAATCAGGGTGACTCATAACCAGTGACAGGTGTTGGCCAGGTCACAAGCCTCACATGCCGACAGCGGAGGATGGATACAACTATTTCCCCCTCCCCCTCCCCCCCCTCTCTCTCTCTCTCTCTCTCTCTCTCTCTCTCTTCCTTTTTCTCTCTCTCCCTCTCATTTTCTTTCTCTCTCCTGCCCATGATCGAAATAAAATATTGGCATCCATCGGCTTATTTTACAAACTGGTGGGCCAAGTTCTATTACTGTTTTGTCAGATTGTATGCCTACTACAGTTATAGGCCAATTATTTTTAATGTTAAGAAAGACAGGTTGGAACACGTAGACTTGATTCTAGAGCAATACTAAATTTTATTTTGTTAAGAATTTAGGTTTTTTTTTTTCCCCTTACCCACGTATAACATCAGTGAATGTAACAGGTTAAGGGAAAAAATACAGCCGCAGTGTCGCTACTTTCATTATTGGGAGAGAGTTGAGATTTATTCTGAAACTAAGTTTATCTGATTATTCCCGTTGCGTTCAAAATTATGACGTATAACCTCATTGTGTTCACAATTGCTGTCAAAGGCATCACCTTCATCTTCGTCAAGATCATCGTCATATAATTTCTGCCATAATCAGAGCTTGGTAAATATATGAAATGGGTTACCAAGCTTGAACTGTCTTCAATATAAAGTGATGGGCGTATAAACTACAACAAATATACATACAAAATAGACACCAGCATCGCATCACGCTTATCGTTATCTCCACTCTTGTCATGGCTTTCATTATTATCGTTATTCTCTGCGTCAACATTATCTTCATTATTTTAATCGAGGGTCGAGAATATCGCATTTTTCTGCCAAGTCCACTGGTCAATGCTCATACCAGTTTAAGCTTTGTATTATTTTTATTTCAAGATGAGCATCCCACGATCTTTTATTTATTTTTTTTTAATTTATCTCAAGTTACAGCTGTTGTTTCACTCATGTGTATTGGCGATATTGTCCTTCTTCTTCTCTAACCAATCTACTCTTCGTCATCACTCTTTCGGTTTTTGGTTTGTTGTTGTTTTTTCGATTTTTTTTCTTTTTAACTTTGATTTTCGTTTGTCTTCCTATCATCAGCTTATCCATCTCTACGATTTAATTATTGTTTTATAATTATGTAATTCAGATGGTTCTGTCTCTTCATTCTTTCTCCCTTCAAATGCTACTGTTTTGAAGGTCAGACTGAGTGATAAGAAAAAAGCTGAATCTGGATGGAAGAATGCTTGGCTAATCCTTGTACTTCAAGCTTGGTTGTGGGGGCCAGTTGTTGGAGGCTGGCTAGAGTTCTTCAGGGATCAGGTTACCTGTGATAATTGTTTCACAACTCGGCCATCCTCAATGCTTGTTAGCTAATTATCTTATGGAACGAAAGGAAGGTAGTGAGAGAGAGAGAGAGAGAGAGAGAGAGAGAGAGAGAGAGAGAGAGAGAGAGAGAGAGAGAGAGAGAGAGAAAGATATACAGAAGGGGAGAAGGCTAAAGGCAGACAATAAAAAAAACAGATTCACAGGTAGGAAATACATTGCACTAATCTGTTTTGACTTGGCCAATGAAAGGCATATGCCCTTCAGTCTCTTACACTTTATACCCGTTTTGAGCAAAATGATTTCACTACAATTTGAAAGGAAAAGAAGATGCTCTTTCTGTCTTGGATATATACAAAATGATTTGACGCTAATAACTGAATAAGATGGCCTATAGCCTTCGTTGTAACCTGTGCCAATAAGTTGCTTTAATAAATTGATACGGAATAAAGGAAATATTGCTGTGTCAATGAGCTTTTTCTAAACCCCAAGGATTATCGGGACCACTATCTATCCTTTCCGTCAGATCTGCTCGAACTATGACACCAGTTCAAGCAACACACGTCTATGTTTCTTATATCATCTTAATCTTGAGCGATGGCTTTTTATAGTTTGTTTTAGAACCAGTTATGTTAGGAGATTAAAGTGGAATTAAAACTATCTCACCTTATCTTTACAACTGACATTTTATGTTTAATATTCGTTACCGGTACTCTTGTTGGTCCTATTGCCCCACATTCTTTGATATCTGGTTCTTAAGTCTCTATACTCCAAGATATTAATAATCTCCCTTCTTGAATCGCCAACTTTTTTAACACCCGCAACGACTTTTATATTGCTTCTTCATTCCATCAACTGCCCAAGCACAATGTACTTGTATTTAAAAATGGATTTCGTGTCCCTAAAGTCTGTTTTAGAGGTAATTAGGCTGGTGTTTAGGATTTAACCAACTGTATATTTTTAGCTGCGCTAGTTAAACATGAATACGTGAATTATTGGGGTATCTCAGCTAAACACGGTTTTGTAATTTTTAGAGGAGTATGTCTATGGCTGAACACCAACCCTACCTCATCCTTGCCTCTTGTTTTCCATGGCTCGTGGATCACTGTCAAAGCAACGAACCGTTTAGTATACGCGGTTTCATATACTCCAAGTCACAGGTTTACCTACGCATCAGAAGGTTTCTTGAGATATTTATAGCCCAGCCCCACCCTGTGGCTCTACTTGCATAACAAGATAGTTCTTATACTCTCTGTAACTTTCTCTGCATAGGATATTTAAAGTGTACTAGCCAGTTAGCTTAGGAAGAGAACAAGATAATTTGGGAACGTGAATACACAGTTTTATTACAGCATTAAAATGCAACGGAGCGATACCTTTTTTTTACTTTAAGCAAAAAGAGGCCGGAACACGTTGAGGGAACTTGGATTGAATGGGCTATTTGCATTCTGTAGGGACCTATGAATTGCTTCGCTGCGTACGTGCGATTCCTAGTTTTCATTCGTTATCATTGCATACAATTATAAAATGGAATATGCAGCTTCTATTTTCTTAATGAGGTCTACCAGTTATTTAAAGTTGCATGAAATATCTAGAGCTGCACTTATAGATTTTTTTTAAAGAAAGGTCTTCACGTTTCAGTTATTGTCGGTATTGTTTGGTAGTTGTCAGCGGATGTTTACTGATTTTGATGCTGTTATTGGTGTTGTTGCTGTTTTTGTTGATGATGATGATGATGATGATGATCGAAATTTTAGATTAAATTTTATATTCTCCGATCAAGAATAAAACAGGGATCCAAAAAGATACATTTTGCTATCAACAGGATCTTAACCGTGATGAAATAATGCTCAAACGGCTTGGTTGATGGCTCCTCACAGAACCCTAGAAAGAGGCTTGGCTTTTTGGGTTTTGATCTATAGTGGCATTGGCTGTTTTATTGAGATGAATGAAAAGTTGAGCGCAACAAAGTCAGTCACGCATTAAGCTATTGCTTCAAAAAGCTTAAACAAGTTTTTCTTACCGATTTTAATTCCATGTCCGCTAACTGTCTGTACCGTAACGTGTCAGAGTCGAGTGACAATATCGAACAATCTCTAGAGTTGGGTGGGAGCCACCCTCTGGATGAGGGGGGCAGATTGAAGTGCAAGTGTTAAAGCTGCTGTTAGTGTAAGTCGTAGTGGACACTATTTTGGTGATCGCGTGTTGAAAGAAGACTGCAAAAAGATTTAGAAGCCCACAATACGTCCAGTCCCTTCATATTGTCTTTTTCTCTTTACCCGCGTTGTAACCATTTCGATTGTTATCAATTCGATACTAGTGTTGGTTAAAGTGAAAAAGAAAAGAGGTATGAGCAGTTATGTTATCAATTAAAAATTCAATTTATACGTTTGATATCCTTCTAAAACCTTCATGATAATGATTTCCAGGAAAGTGATCCTAGACTCTCAATTCAGACGAGATGTGTCGCCTATCTTCTGACATCGTTATTTGATCTGAGCGTGTGAAGTCATTATCTATAGGTAACTGTTGAATGCTCCGTTTGTGGCGCCGACAGCCTAAAGATTAGTGTTTCGGACGTAGACTAGGAGATCATATTCATACATTCCAATTCTGAAATTAGACTGGGAGATAATATTCGTACGTTCCAATCCTGAAATTAGACAGCGATTATGTTCTAGTTTGTGTGGGTTTATGCACCGGACATTCCTCTCTCCCCAGCTTCACCTGGGGGTAAAAACTTGAAACAGGCCGTGTTTGGCGCCGCGCTTCTGTTCTGTAGTCTCTAGGCCCTCTCAGAGATCTTCAAGTTACTTATTTTTAGATCTCATTGATGTAGTCTTATAACTTGTGTAAATACGTGTCGTATTGTATTCACTACTCTGCTTCTCAGAGACAGTAGCATGACATCATTTAACATTTAATTAGTCTTTAGTTCTCAGAGACAGAGGTTCGCCACATTATATTTGTGTGCTCTTCTGCTTCTGCATGAAATACATGTAGTCAATGTACAATATTGTTTGCTTCAGTTCCGCCCTAATCGTGTGGGCATATTATATAATGCTACAAAGGCCGGAGATCACATTGTTGAGTGCGCTCCATAGAAAGCTAAAGACAGTCGCATTAAATTATTATGGTCTACTTTGCTTTTCATGACCCAGTTTTATAGCGTGTAGCGTATTGTACATGACAACAAGGTATGATCCTGTGTTTCTGTGAGACACAATTTATGAAATATTGTACATCTAAAACATTGTGTGCTACTCGGCTTCTATACGACACATGCCTCATGCCTTTCTCCTTTGCTTCTCAAGTCTCTATGTTCGCGCCATCATTGCTGCTTTCTCTTCTGTTCCTCAGGGAACCATCAGATTCCGTGATGAGTTTGCTGCTGGAGATGTCGCCAGTGCTCTCCGCGATGCTTTGGGAGGAATTGGTGAGGAGAAAACTTCGTTTCGTTTAGTATTTTCACAGGTGAAGTACTAAAAGATGAAAGTATATATACATAAAGAACCGCATTTCCAACATTAAATTTTGGGCGATATAGCAGACACACAGGTAATACGAAAGAATATTATTATTATACAATCAGGTATATTTAATTCTTTGATTTAAACTGGTAACACTAACACAGCTAAACAGTTCATCGGATTTATATTGTATGGTTGAGTTTACGAGGTTTGAATTCACACAGTGTGTTGGAAAGCATGTGTCCGAGTTAAAGATAACTCATCACAGGTAACTTGTAAGGGAGGTGAAGTTTGAGATATGAAAATACAAACGTATGTCAGTGCAAGCATCCAAATCCAAATAGTAATAAATAAAATTATTATGGATATCCAAAATCATTTCAGGCACGGACGAGGATGCTGTTATCAATATCATGGGTAACCACTGCCTCGCTCAACGGCTTGAAATAGCAGAGGCTTACAAAGTGGCCTATGGAAAGGTAAAAATAGTCTTCTGTGCTACAGCATAACTAAGAAAAAAGGAAAAAGAAAAACAATATTGTTTATGGTTTTTCAATGCAACCGGTCAACATTTTTAATATTCTTGTTCACTAACATTCATGGCGTTCGTTTACAAACAGTACTGTAACCACTTTTACTTCATTTTATTGTGTTGACTTCCTCAAATTTTATAAAGGGTATAAAATTTCCATAGGATTTCTAGGAAAAAATTAGTGGCATTCTTGAAAAGAGCCACTTTGTAAATTTTAATCCTTTTTTATCCATCTTAGTTATCCTAAGTCATGGTTTTCTTGTTTTATTCATATAATCATACGACGTGTTATGCAACTTGATATAAATAATCACTGATCTTGATTTTTTGTTCCTTGAGAGACTTGTTAAGTACGCCTCTCTCTCTCTCTCTCTCTCTCTCTCTCTCTCTCTCTCTCTCTCTCTCTCTCTCTCTCTCTCTATTTCTCTCTAATTCTTTCTTTCATTTTATGTCTTTCTACCTCTCTGTCTTTCCTCGCCTCTTTTGACTCCACCCATGCTCTACATGTCCTCTATTTGTGATTTTGAAAAAATAAGAAAATAAAAGTTATTAAAGTATCAGCTGTCTCAACACTTTGCCTAAACTTAAATTCGCTCACGCCCTGCTTCTGTTCAGAACATGTTAAGTTGAGCGGCCAGTATGATTACCATTCAATTGCTGCTGCTCTGAATCTGACAGGATTTGGTTGAGGATATCAAGTCCGAGTTATCTGGAGATTTTGAAGAGACAGTTGTTGCTCTCTTGACACCGATGCGCACCCTGGAGGCGAAACAACTCCACGATGCTATCAGTGTGAGTTTTGTTTCCTCACTTCAGTTCCAGCAACAAGTTATTTAATAGCTAATATATGTAAATAATGTATAATTAGAGCTTTAAGAAAAAAATTTTCGACTTGTTACAAATAAACAGCTTTATGCTCATATATATTTTATCGCTTTCAATTAAATTTTCTTATGGAGATTTCCTGGTTTGTCGAGGTGTCAAAAATGTATGCATCAAGAGCAACTTTTAGGCCTTGGCTTCAAAGGCGATAACCACAGGCTTCTCAGACTTAAGGAAACATGTTTGTTACATGTACATGAACCAAGTATAAGCTATTAGGTATAGTGTCCTTCGAAAAAATATCTCAGGGAAACTTAAAGACAAAAAATTGAACACACATCTGCCGGAAAGAAAAGAATAAAGGAGAAGGGTTTCAGAATTGGAAAAGCAAACTTGTGCTGATGAAACGTCTTGTACTGCTACGAACCCCATACTATAACTTCAAAGGTTGATATTGCCTAGTTTCCCCTGGATTTTTTTTTACCTTACATGGAGATTGTGAAGATGCGAGCCTCAACCGTTCTTTATAGACTTGCCATTAATCGCTTATTGCTTTCGCTTCTTTGCCCAGGGTGCCGGTACAGATGAGACGACCATTATCGAGGTTCTGGCCACCAAGACCAATGATGAGATTGAGGAGATCAAAGCTGCCTACAAAGAAGGTGAAACATAGAATGGTGATAGGACTGGTTGTCTCTTAACATGAAGGTTGGGGAAAGGGCAGTGAGCAATGGTCCAATATGATGTATCAGTGCCGGTAATGACATAGGTCTAAATCAAGGGTAGGCCTACCTCTTTGTTTCAATTCTTTCTACTGGAGTGTGAGAGTGCTGGACACATGTTTGAGAAATATTGGAAAAGATATAGAGCCAAGTCATCTTTTAGTTTTGACAGACTTTCCTTGCCTTTGAGTGTGAGGTCATATAATATCTTGAAAATCAGACTCCACTGATGATTTGCCCAATTTACTCAGCTGGCCTCAGCAGAAGGTGGATAGAAGTACTTCTAATTCTGTAATAGTATTAAAAAAGGCCACACATATATATATAATGTTTCCAGGAACTAGCCATATTTTTATTAATATGATTCGTTATCGTCGATTTACAAAATGAACTAGCAGTAGCATCATTATGGCTTAGCAGCATATGACCATTTGACCAGTCTTACCAGAAGGCTATTCTGAACTATTACTTTTGATTCTCTCTCGAATTAAGAATAAGATGTATTTTAAAACTATAGAGTGCAGCATACTGTTTTCATGCACGGGCTAAAAATAATAAATATTTCGTTGAGAAAATTAACATGCACATTCATGTGTATGATGAGTGAGTATTTTGTATGTGTTGTATGGCTGGTTAAAGTAAACACACACAATTCATTTCCGTTTACTCTTTTTCTGTATGCTGTATGACTATGATGTATGTTGTATGCCTTGTGCGACGCCAGTGTTAATGTACAGTTTCGATTCGTGATTTCTAGAGTATGACGCTGAGTTGGAGGAAGACTTATGCAGTGACACTTCTGGCTACTTCCGACGTCTGCTCGTGAGTCTGCTGACTGCTGGACGAGAGCCAGATGAAGGCGTGGACACTGACAGAGCCGAGGAAGATGCTAGAAAGTTCTTTGAGGTGATGTTATGTTGGTTATAACCTTGTTTAATCTAAGCAATGCAAACTAATCATTGTTTTTCTGCAACTAAATTGGTATCTTCATAAACAGGAGCAGCATTAACAGAAGAATACATGTAAAAAGAATTAATATTTAATTTGCATTATGAAGATAATTGTGTCAGTATACATTTTTTTTACTCGCTTTCATTTCAATCATTTTAACATTCTTACTATTCTTTGGACAGTATCAACCACCATCACCATTACCATTATTACTATTAGTAAAACCAATAATTATAATCTTTGATCACCTTCAGGCTGGCGAGGCCCGCTGGGGAACAGAGGAAGCCGAAATAAATGCCATATTGTGCCTCAGGAGCCGTAGCCAGCTGGAGGCAACTTTCTACGAGTTCGAGAAAATGGCAGACAAGTCTATTGAAGATTCCATCAAGGATGAATGTGGTGGAGATCTTCAGGAAGGTTACTTGGCTATCGGTAAGACTATTTTACATGAGGTTCTTACTTATTATCATTATTATTATTATTATTATTATTATTATTATTATTATTATTGTTTATTCTTTTATTTGTATTAGTATTATTATCATTATTTATTTTATTATTACCTTTTTATCGTTATTATAATACTTTTAATAATTTTATAATAGGATTATCTGAAGCTGTAAGTATAGAGAAAGGCTATTTCAATTTATAATATCAGTGAAATGTTCAATTTTTGTGATTACATAAATAGCAAAAGAAATAAATGTTTGACATCAGTCTTTATACAATCATGCAAGTACCTTGTTTTGATTGCAAATTTCTATGTACACTCGCATTTTTTTAGCAAGAGCGGAAAAGTCATATCCAAAGTTTCACCAGTCACTACCAAACTTAGAATATGTCCTTCAAATATTTCAGTTGAAAGCACCAAAAATATGGCTGGCTTTTTCGCCCATCGTATCTACAACAGTGTTCGAGGCTGGGGAACCAATGATTCCCATCTCATCCGCATCATTGTCAGCCGAAGTGAGGTAACTAGAGTTGCGATGCAAATGTTTATATTGATGTTGGCTACCTTTCATGTAGATATCGATAAAATTTAATTTACCAATAGCAGGAGTGTGGGAAAACCTCAAGACAGTGGCAAAGACTTATACAGGCATTATTTTGTAACAGAGCTTTAGACCAGTATGATAAGGAGGAAAAAATGAAGAAGCAAGTAGTAAGAAAAAACCAGAATTGCTAATGTTTAGAGATGATGAACTAAAGTTTAGAATAATTTTTCTTTCGGATCATGATAAACATGATATGCTGAGAACATACATTTACATTACGAAGATTTTCAAGAAAGCAATGAGGGTGCCAACAAACATGAACCTGGTGATAGTATTGTGTCACATTGTTTTTTTCTCAGATTGACATGGAAGAGATTGACGCAGCCTATAGGCAGCAATATGAGCAGTCACTAGAGGAAGTCATTGAAAGCGAATGCAGTGGGGATTACAAAAAGATCCTTATTGCTGTTGTCAGAATGCAAGACTAGAACAGAGTCGCAGTTAAAATGTATGCAAATATTTTCATATCATTGTTTATATGTAACTAACAACTTTTGGTCTCAAGAAAGGGAATGTTGATATTTATTGATGTTTTTTATCATGTATGATGTCCAAAAGGTACAGTTATATTAGCTTTTAAATTCTGTCAAATTAAAATTAATTTCAATGGTTATATAATTTTTTAGCCATAAGTTTGGTCCGCCTAGTGCAAAGTCCATTTTATTACTATGAAACAAGACATCTTCAAAGCCTTTTCAACTTTTTCTCTGCTCTCATAAGGAGGTCATTTGATAATTTTACAGATTAAGAAAGCTATTAAAGCTATTTCTCCTTCAATCCTGAATTTTACATTTATACTCATTGTAGCATACCAAAATAGAAATAGATGTCAATATGAATTTCATTTTTCTTGAAAAAGTATATTAATAGCAGATTGAATGTACACTGTAATTAAATTGGTGAATCTGAAAAAAAAATTTAAATTAATGCATGTTGCATGCAACACTTTGGGCGACTTTAATTTTAAACCAAGAGTTGAATAGTAATTTGAGTATGAAAGTGAGATTAATTTGTAAAACTTTTATAAAGAAATTATCATTTTTTTTTACTATTTAATTCTTATAAATTACAGCACCAGCACTTCTTCTGCACATTTTCAATTCTCTCAAATTAATTTATAAGAAAGTATACCTTTATGTCTTAACTTATGTAGAAATTTCTTCTATGGAAATTTTATTCTTTTACACATATTTTAAATTATTTAAAATTTCATAAATTTATAGCGTACAAAAAACTCACTGATTGACCTGAATCCATGTGAACTGCCACTTATGATTCATGATTTATAGAACTAGTGAAATACATGGTATTTCTGCGGTTATTTAGCTCTAACTTGAGCAGTTTGTTTAAAAGAAAATTTACAACAAAAATTGTGTATGCACCACAAATCTCACCTGTGTAGAAAGGGATTTTACATTTGAATGAAATATCAAGTTAATGTCAAACTACAGCCTTAATAGACTGTAGCTTAACATTAACTTGTTTTACAAGAATGAAATATTGATACATGCATAAATATAATTCTGTATATTTCATGATAGTAGTCTGCATTATGTTAGTAAGCTGTTCTGTCACTAAACCCTTGTCAATAAAGGTGCTCGACATCGGCCTAAACTTCCTGGCTTTTTGTGTGTGTGTGCATTTTTCTTTTGTTTTGAAACCTCTTTGATGCTTATGCCTCAAACTGCCTTATTTAAATATTGGTTTGGTAGGTGTTTGAATGTGTGACTAAACGCTCTAATATTTTGAATTCAGGATAAAAAAAAATTGTAGGTGCTGAAGATTTTCAGCATTGCTAGTAAACTTCACAAAAATCAAGTTGAGTTCTAGCCAGAGTACATTCTATTTTTCTTTCCAAGTGTTCGCTAGTTCTGTAAATAAGAAAATTATATTGCATGTACCGTATTCGCTCCAATAGTAGCGCCGGGCGCGTGAAAATGAAGGGGGGGGGGGGTGCATCTAAAGGAATATGTTTTGGATGACTTTCTTCAAAGACAAAGTGCCGCCGTTTCCGCCCTCCCCCCCTCTAGTTAGTTTTAGAGTGCCATGGTTGGGTGAAGAAAGCGACGCGTCATTTGAGTCCGATGACTACGAGGACTGCAATAGTCCAGGACATTAACCTCAGACGCCTTAGTACTGACTTTGACATCCCCAATTTGAGATGACAATTGCAGTATCATAGTCATTCATTGTTTACATGTGTTGTCTGTTGTTATCATCAGATCTATCGCTTAATAAATGTTTTGAGTTTGAGTTTAATAAGAATCTTTTGTTCTCGAAAGTGGTGTTTTTTAAGTGTTGCTTGGATGGGAAAGAGGGGGGGGGGGGCGTTTATTAGAGATGGCGCTACTAATGGAGGGAATACGGTAAGTTACAATTTCTATGGACATTAAAGAAACATAATTAACCTACAGTTTTTGCTTTTTTTTTTTTTATCTAGGAAAGGTTTTGGAATATTCCCTGATGTTTAGCCAATATGACCACATTAAAAAAAAAAAATTACTAAGGTACAGTGGAGCGATCTGGGCTTTGACGGTCACCAGAAAAGTGTAAGCTATTTGGGCTTTAAAACTACTGAGGAAGAGCCGAGTGTCTTGGCTATAATTGTTAGTATTTTGATTACAACAAAACAGTTAGATCTGGGCTATAACATTAATAAGAACTAAGGAAAAGTTGACACATCTGGGCTTTAACAATTGCCAAGAAACAGTTGAAAGATCTAGACTATAGCAATGTAACAGTAGGAGGTTTAGGCCTATCTGTAAAGTTATTTATCTAGTTCTTGGTTATTGGTTTTTTTGTTTTTGTTTTTTCGAAAATGATAAAAATAGCTGCTTGAAAAACTTCTTTCTAGCATTAAATGAAAGGTGTTTGTTTTTCTTATTCGGTTATAGAGGTTTTCATTGTTTGCACTCTAAAACTTATGAGGTGTTAAAAGCTTGTATCAAGAATTATTTCCAGAGCTCTCATTTTTATTATTTTTTTTTTATACTTTCAGTTTGAAGTTTCTGTTTTGTATTGTTTTAATTTTTTTTTAAGTTTATTTCTTCTTTTTTCTTAATTTATCAATGTATCAGCTTTTAACAAAAAAACTTTTACTTTAAGTCATTAGGAATTGAGCAATATAAACATGTTTTTTTTTTTTAATTCTTCTTCTCACCCTTCTGCATCTTGTATAACTTCACATTACTAAAACTGTAATTATTTTTCATGATATAGTTTTTCACTTATCCCTGTTTCTCCCATTTAATTTAGCATTTAGTGTCTAATCTCTGCCTCCTCATTAGGAATGGCAGTGATTGTAGAAAAGATCATTTAAATTTTAATGTACACATTCTTATTCACAAGAATATTTTTTCTTGGACTCAACACAGTTTTCAATGAATGAGTTTGGAAACTTCATTTTTCAGGCTCAACCTTGCCTCATGTGGGTTTGTGAGATGAAACTAAAGTAAAATCATCAACTTAATAGCATATAAGAACTTAAAATGAAAAATCCATGCTGATCAGCTTTCCAGGTATTCTAGTAAAGGCAGTGCATGTGTGGAGATAACTGACTGAGTTCATCTGTTACCATCCAAATTTTTTTCCCTAAAAGAAATCTTTGATTTTCTTATTGGTTTGATAATGGTTATTTTATTTAAATCGTGCTAGTCAGTCTATAACAATGCTTTTGTTCACCAGATGCTATCATAGATGAACGTTTGCATTCTTTCACATTAGTTTAATCATACAGATTAGGATGCTAAACTTAAAAATGTCTGAACTGTTTTGGCCTGCTTTTAGATTTGGAATCATATTTGAGCACCTATTTAGTCACTGGAATCCTCCCTCAACTCTGACAAATATTAAATGCCTTTTAGCAGCTTAGTTTGAGTCTTCCTTCCAAAATGTTTGCTCTTCTAGTGACTTTTCTCTAAGAGCAGAGTGAGCCCATTTGTTATGGAATTTGTAGATGAGTCAATTTTCTGACCTGTAGGACAACTACATGTACATGTATTGATAACTAGACTATATGGAAATTCACAAAAATATCTCAAACCTGAGGCAATATCTTTCACTATATATACTGCTTTTACTTTGGGTCATCAAATGTTTATTCTTCTTCATATGAATTGAATAAATTCAAACATTTATAAAAAAGGAAAAAAAACAGTGAATGAAATGTAGTGAAGTTCATTTTTAAGGTAATAAATGTTGAAAAAAAAAATGAACTGGAATAAAAAAAAAATGTTCTATCTTTGAAAATTAAAACTGAATAATGTACTTTTCAACATAAAAAACTACTTTACTAGAATATGATTTCTAGGTTTTATAGGGAATTTTGAATCAAATAAAAAGGGATAGAAAAGTACAAAACATTGTCATAAGTTAAATTTATATTCTCACTGGTTGGCTGCATATACTTTCCAAATCTTACTTTGAGTGGTATACTTTGAAAGTGTGATTAAAAAGCCTCAAATTTTTTTTAAGTATCACACACTTATACTTGTAATGCGTTAACATCTTAAAGGTCTTCATTCATTAAAGACAGCAAATAAATTAAGGTACACTTTTTGCTAAATAAAAAACAAACAAAAATCAAGCAGTTCATTTTCCATTTTGGACAGGTTTTTTTTTTATGACAAATATTTCTAGCATACTTATTTCAGCCGTTGCAAAGTTCTACAATAATTGTCAAATCCTTCCATTCTGCAGTAAAAATGCAAAGTTTTTCTGCTCTTTTTTCTTTATTTTTGTGTCTTGGAAAAACAAATACTTTACAAACTGAACAAATCATTTAAAAAAGAAAAAAGATTGCACTGCAAATAGTGCACACCATTTTATACACCAATATCTAATTATTTAAGAACTATTTTTGGTAGAAATATCTTAATAGCTTTGAATTGAAGTAAATGTGGGTATGGCACATCCTCTGAGCTGGGCAGAGTTTTAACTAACATCCTAAGTACCATGTATTAAAGAGGACTTACAAAGAGTACTGTTTTCATGTCCTAATTTATGAAATTATCGACACGAGATTTAATAAGGATACATAAGTTAAAGTCTTTTGTTAATCACTTATGTGATTTACTCCCACTGCACCAATCCTTTTGTCTTACTCTTAGTTACCTATGCGTCATTATAAAGTAAAATCAGTAGCATCCTCTGACAAGCTGACAATGGTGACACTGACAGAATCTCAGACTTTCAGAAAGAGGGATTTTTTCTCCACTGGGAACACCATCTATAAAAGTGAGGTGACTTTTTATTTGTAAAACCATATTATACGATGCAAAAGTTTAGAGTTCTTTTGATTACTATAAAATTTTCTTCAAATTTACACAATTTACTACGATTTGTTTAGGGATATTGGCTCAGGGCTGGCCACAAAGAGCTTGCCGCCTCTTATCTCAGTTTTGTATGTTTTCAACTTCAATCCTGATTCTGATGAACCAGAAATTAGGTCAAAGCTGTAAAAATGCATAGGACAAGTAACCTTTACTGAATCCCCTAAATCTTCAATGTCACCTTGGTCAAGTGGACCCTTGGCATGGGGGCAAATGGCGCTGCAGACAAAAAACCTGTTTGGATCGAGGTAGAAAAGAACCAAAGGTGCGCCACTTTTCATATAAAACTTTGTGCTCTCTTGCTGTTTCAAGTCATTGACATTTCCGAGGCAAAACCAGGGAGGCTCAGGATCAGTTGAGGAATCAGCCATTATTTGATCAAACAGTAAAATATAGGCTTTGTATAAAATTCTGCTCACAAGTAAAAAAAAAAAGTTATGCACAACAAACACACACAAAAAAATGTGCTTTTCCAATTCTAATGAAATTTAGTATCAGGTGGAATATCTATGATTAAAAAAAGACATCAACATTAAAAACACAATAACTTAGGTAATTGACTCTTGCATCATATGTGTCAAAACTGCATCAGTCCTTGATGTCAAGCCCGTATCTCTGGTATAAATCTTTAGTTTGAAGTCCCTCTATTACAGCTGAAGACAAAACAGAAACCCAAAAGTAGTTATCAGTGTTTCATGTACTAACATCAACAATGTAAAAAGTTGATATTGCAAAACATGACAGTAAGATTTAATAATCAAATGACCTTGCCAGTGATGTTTGATTGGGACTCCATCAACTCCATGAAGGGATGGGAGGGACAAACAAGAAGTCACATGTCTTCAGGCTTTAACGTGGATATCACAGTGACAGACAAGACACGAAAAAAGGAACAAACATAAAGTGGGTATGAGCACAATACATGTGCGAATGGTAAGGGAGGATGTTTGTCCCTCCCATTCCTTCATGGAGTCGATGGAGTCCCAATCAAACATGACTGTTAAGTTCATTTCATTCTTTAACTCCATCTCCCCCATTCCAGAATGGGATGGCCTAAACGAGATTTTAAAGGTTGTATCTGTCACGTGATTTGAAGAAGAAAAGTCAAGCCTTGTTGGTGTGAAGACTGCTTTGGAGAGGGATAAACTAACGGTTTGATGTAGTTTCTACCGCATGGCAGAAACGGCTTTCTGTGTCCGCCATGATTAGACGTTTATAATATCGAGCAAAAGTACTGGATGACTTCCATCCAGCAAATTTGAGATTGGTGTCCATAGGAACATGTCAAGAATCCACAAGGCTAGTTACTGCTGCTCTGGTTGAATGGGCTTTGAAGCGGACAGTGTCCATCCCTGACAGTTTCAAGACCTGTTTGGTCCACCTGCGAATAGTATCTCTAGAAACATCTTTGTAAGGCTTAGCACATTGTAGGACAAATTGATCTGATTGTCTCAATATTTTAGTCCGCTTTAAATATTTTGTTACATAAAGAACCGAACAAAGATGTCTATATTCGGGGTATGCACAGACAATTAGTTTGTCCGCATGGGCACCAGGTCGGCTCATTTTTTAGTTTCATAATCAGTTGTTGCAAGGACAAAGTGGTAGCAGGTAACCATGATTTTAGAAACGTGAGGAGAACCTCTGAATTCCAGACAGAGGACGATGGCGGTAATTATTGTCGCTGGTTGAATACTCCCCTCATGAATTTTCGTATAAGAGGGTGATTGCCTATGGTGTCAATGAGAATACCTGACGATAGAGTACTTATGCTGGAGAAAGCAGATCTTGCAGAATTTAAGGCACTATAACCAAGATCTTTATCATATAACGATTGTAAAAAGGCTAAGAGAGTGTGTGGGTTCATTGAAATGGGATCTTCACCCCGATGACAACAAAAAAGTATCCATTTTCGGAGGTGGCAAGCGTATTGTTTCCTTGTTCCTTTTGCCATGCAGCAATAATGATGCGGACAGTGCTTGCTGGAATGCCACTTGTTTGCAAGATTTGCCAGATGAGCGGCAAGCTATCACCCTGAACTTGTTCAGAATGGGATGTGGATGTGAGTGGTGAGGATGTTACAAGCCATGTTTGGTCCCTATTATTAAAATCACTATATCAACTATAAGGGCTACAAGCTTGGGAAACCAGACTTGTGTTTTCCAACACGGAACTATTACAATCTGCCTCGTCTATTTCTATTTTGTTTAAAACTCTTAAAATAATCCTGAAAGGAGGAAAAATATATGCAAAGAAATGAGACCAAGAGAAGGAAAAGACGTCTATGCGCCAAGCTTTACTATCTTCATACCTCAGCACGTAGCACTGAACTTTCCGTTTAATTTATTCTGCTTGCTAATAAATCGATGTCAAATGGATCATACCTGTTTTTACTCTATTGAATTCTGCAGCTAACAGACTCCACTCTGTCTATAAGCCTAGAAACCGGCTTTCCTTGTCAGCCTCAATGCTTTCTACACCTGGTAGATGGCTAGCTGTAATTAACTGTAGTGCTCAAAGCACCGTACCCAAAGTTCTAGAGTTATTCTATTTCATGCCTTTTTGTGCTACCTTGGTTATTGATACACATAACTGTGGTGGTATTATCAGACAGTAAGTGAACGAAACAGTTTCTCTTGTTTGAAATGAAAGCTTTAATAGAAAGTAAGGCAGCTCAAGTTCTAGACAATTTATATGTAATGACTGCTATTCTTTAGACCACAGACTGCCTCTAAGGACCTAATTGCTAATGCCACCCCAACCAGTATTGCTTGCAGCAGTAGTTATGGTAATAGCGGGTAGATGTGATGAAGCAGAACATGGTATCTATTGGCGTTGTTTCTCCACCATGACATGTCTTAGCGCATTTTGGCTGTAATGAAAATTAGACTGTCATAATTACCAGAAACCTGTTTGAGGGAGGCATTCTTTTGGATTTCTAAGCGTTTGCAAAACACTGTGCCATATCTATAAGCTGGTGTCAAAGCATTGAATTTTCCAATGAGTTCGGTAAGTACTCGTAACGAAATGTAGTTCTGCTTCAGCACTGCATCTAACTTAACTCTGAGTGAGATTACTTTTTCACCTAATGGTGGGACAGACATATCAGTGGAGTTAACTAAAAATGCCAGATACGTAATCCGATTTTGAGGGGTAATAGAGGCTTTTATCTGTTGAGATTTGAAATCCTGAACTCTCTATCAACGAAAAAAGTAGTTGTCGCCCTTAAGCATTCATCTATTAAGTCATTCACACCTAAAGCATCTTTGAGATACATCATTATTTGTACGTTTTGTTCTCTTAATGTTGCTAAGAAACCTTTGTTAACTTTGTGAAAATTTGAGGTGAATCTTTATAACTTATTACGAAACTTGTAAACTTGTAAAGCTGATCTCTGAATGACTCCAAAATATTTACAAGCTGGTGGAAATAAAGAATCCTGTAAAAAGCATCTTGCAGGTCTATGGATGTGAAAAAACTCCCCCTCTTAATAGGGAGAATTGCATCTTTGAGTGTGTCCATCTTAAAGTTTAATATCATTCTGAAGGAACCATTCAGTTTCTTTCTTAAGAATATATTGGATATTAACTGGTCTGGAGAATGCAATTCTTTTGAATGACACCTTTGCTCAGCAAAATGGTGAGTTCATTATCTATTATTTCGTGTTCTGCTTCTGAGCAAATAAAACGTGCCACACTCCTTGTACTTGATCAAGAATCCATTTGTCTGATATTATTTTCTGGCATTCAGCAATACAATTTCTAGAACTACCTCCCTGAAGTTAACATGATCTATGTTCAGTAATATCTCCCTAGAGCGAAGTAAATATGTGCATGTATCTACTGAAGGTTCTGTGAGCCCTGAGCTTTTGTCTGAGATCGAGGTGCACCCCTGTAGAGGTCCCGGTAGCCCCACCACTGTCTCCTCCCTCAATTGAATGAGCTGTGAGATGTCGGGGAAAACATCGGCCCCTGGGCGTTTTTTGAGCCGCCATGTGAGGAGAAACTAAATTTGTCAATTTCAAGGAATTGCCAATTCTCTTCACGTTATCACTAAGCGAATCCCTGAATAAAAGTTTGTTGCTTTCCTTTTGAGTAGGGCAGAACAATTGTTTAAATTCCTCCATCAGATGAGGTTTCACAGAGTCTCTTCTCTTTTGGTAAAGTTCGGTGTATAAGGCTGTGCTTAACCATAACTTATCTGCGACCATTGATCTTAATGCATTTATAATGGTGTTTGACACGCTGCAGTCATGAAATCTATCAAACATTTCTGCCCAAATTACCATGACTTCACCACAAGAGTCATCAGTCTCACACCCCCACACGACATCCCTAATCCAGGCAAATGAGGGTAGCACTTCCCAACTTTCTGTATTCATTTTTGGTTTGCACATATTCGGTGTATTCGCAGGTGTAGGATATTTTTCCAGCACCGATTTAATTTTGTATTGTGATACGTGGGTGAACGTGGCAGTATTAATAATTTGCGCCACTTTATCATTTATGTTTACACCTATCAGGTCATTCAAAAGTTAAAATTCCTGCAACCCACTCAGGTCGATTTCTTCAACTTCCTGTTTGCCATCCTCAACATTTGCACTTATATTAGTTAAGGAGTCGAACGGATCTAGTTCAAGTGAGGAAGAGGAACATTCTTTAGCACTCAAACGTCGGCTCAAACCCAAGCTTTTTTCTTTTGTCTTTCACACGGTGCCGAAATGCGACTAGCCAAGGAGCCCTTGGCGCTGCAGTTATCAGATACACTGCATGTGCCAGCACGACAAAGATGAGTTGTCAGGACGGAACTGAGGTGTTGTAGTTGTGTTTTCTGCACTTTTACCATCAGCTCAGCGAATTGATCAAATTGAGATGAACCTATGTCCCCTGTTTTGGAGGACAAAGTGGACTTGCCTTGAGGCGGCCAGGAATGTGAGGATGAAGAGGAAGGCTTGCTTCTAGTTCTTTGTTCACCATCTTTGATTGCTCTTTTGTCTATCCCTTTGCCTTTACGTGTCCTTGCAGGGCTCACACTTACAGTTTGTACCAAATCTGCAATTGGCACTGGTGTCTCAGATTCATGAGACATGTTTTTGTGGCACTTTACAGTAATGCGAAAATGAAATAATGAAATAATAAAACAAAATGAATAATAAAGAATAGTCAAGAGATTAAGGGTCACCCTCAGAGAAGTATAGTAGATAAGCCATTCTCAGCGAGCTATGGCATTGTGGTCACCCTCTGTGAGGTATGACAGTTGAATCCCCTGCATATATTGCAGTAGGACCACCATTGGTGTATGTGCCAGATATGATAATATATTCAAAAGCTAAAATTGTTAATAATCCGAAGAAAGGAATGAGGATAACATAGAAAACATAAGTAAATCCGAGAGAGTGAAAATCCACGACAATTACAACAAGAAGACAACGTAAACTGAGGACATGTACCATCTCGTTTGGGCCATCCCATTCTGGAGTGGAGGAGATGGAGTTGACATACAGTACCCCTGTCTCAAATGGGATAAGAATAAAGTTTCCATTAGAGCATCTTTTGAAGTGACACTGAGTTTTTCTTTTCTTCTTTGTTGCTGCAAAATTCTCAGTTAGAAAATAGCCAGCCAAATATTATTTCGAAATCCTGCAACACAAATTCCATTTTATTTGAAGAAAACTAAAAGACATGTGCATACACTACTTTCATGACGCGATGAGTTGAGTCACAATCAATTTTCTCTAATTTTCAACACATATACAGACTGATATCAACATTTAACAAAGATTTTGCAAAAACTATTTACATCCATAAAGTAAAAAAAATTCTGATTCAGAGATGGCGCAAAGTTCATTTTGTTACAAAAATGCAAAGACTTCCCAGTTTTCTTTAACGTCCATTGCTGTAGAAGCATATGACTACTTTATTAAAACCACAGGAAGTAACTGAAATTGGAAACTCAATAACTTCAATAATCCTAATGCGAAAAAGCCTTCTGGTGCTTACTGGTTATCTTACACCCATACTTAGTAAAAGGGCTGGCCTTGGCACAATGTTGATAATGATTGTATTTTTGTTCCCACTCTTTACAGAATTTATACAAATCATAAAAAGAATTGAAGAGAAATCAACAAGTATACAAGCAAGTTAATGCTATTGAATTGGATAATATGTTAAGTGTTTCAACTGCATCTGAGTAGCTCAAACTCATTTGCATATAATGTTATCTAAAGTACTTTTATAAATCATCAATAATGCTCAAAAACATTTTTTCCTCAATTTTTGTCAACTTAAAATATTGATGAAAGTATAAAAAATATACAACTGAGTCCAAATAACTCGAATCCGGATAGTTCCAATTCTTGGATATTTCAAAGTCGTTTAATTTTACCGAATATTTCTCTATTTAAGCTATATTAAAAAATATCGGTTAGTCCGAATTTTGAAATAAGGATCCGCTTAATTCGAAGTGATTTTGACGTGATTTTTTTTATTCTGACACAATGAAAGCACTTTTCCAGGCTCGTAAAACAAAGAACATGTAGTGCTAAGCTCCGCGTGGCAAGCGATTCTGGTGTGTGTGTGTGTGTGTGCCCACATACGTTACAAGCAAGAGTCTGCAATAAGGCTACAAGAGAGAAAGGGGTTAGGCCCACCCCACCCCCGTGCACACTTGTATGACATTTCTGATCTGTTATCAACATTTTTTTAAACTGTCTTTCTCTATGCATTCTGATATTTCGAATTTTGGATAATTCGAAGTCTTTTTTTTTTATCCGAATGACTTCGAATTAAGCGGACTCTACTGTATTTACTCACCAATTCTCCCTAACACCATTTGTCCTACATCTTTTATTTCATTATATTCGTGCAACTTGTCAATGTGCACCTGTAACTCAGCTTCCATATAACCACTGAGGAAAAAAAATGCAAATGATTTAACTTAAAGAATTGATTTCATTGATTCATAATGCTCGAACAGTAATGGCAGAGTAATGCCATTATTGCCAGCGAAAAATTAAAACTAAGCATGGCAGATCCTTCCAAAAATGGAATGTGAAATATTTCACATAATTCTTTTACTGATCATTATTTATAACATATTCTGATAAAAACAAACTTAAAATACACAATATACAAATGAAATATGGAAAGTTTATTACAACTCTGTTTGTTCTTAACTAAAGCATTCAAATTTATACCCACGTGTTATTTAGATATCATTAATCATGTTCAATTTTTTATTAATTGTAAAAATAAAATTTACCTGTACCAAATCTTTCTATCTTGAAAATTTTTTCTTAAAAATTACGAATTAAGATTATAATGACAGTGCATGTACATGTGCGCCATTTACTCTTCTTATTTTAACTGAAGCTTCTCTTAAATTCCAAACGATGATAATAAACCTTACACTTTACTTCACTTATTCATGGTACATAAAAAAAGCAGCTGATAAAAAATATAAAAAAGGCTGAACCTTATATCTTTGACTTTAACTGTAATAAGTTAAATGACAGTTTAACCTACATAATCAAAAGTTATTAAAAAATAAAAAGGATCATACTTTTCATGGTACAAAATTCGTATCAAATAAATTTGATACCTTTCCCCATTCTAAATATTCTATCTGATAGAGTGTATTATAAAAATTTGACCAAGGCCAGCCCTTTCACACTAATTGTACTAAGTATGGGTGTAAAAAAATTACTACTGGATTTGGAATATCTTCACTTGTTTTTTATTTACTAAAGCCACTAAAAGACTTTTATTAATATTATGATGATTAGTCCTCCTATTGAAATAACTATTACTGCTACATCTTTCAAGGACTTTCTCATTATATTCATAACATAAGGTGCAAAATGATTACAGGTATATGGCAACATACAAGGAAGAGCATATTTTATGAGGAAATTTTCAATTCTAGAACCTGCTAAAAATCATTACAATGTCTCTAAATTAAAACGAAATATGCTATTTTGACCATATAAACAGTATTGCAAAAGCTTACCCTGCCTTCAGTTCCTCTATTTCTTTTTTCACCTCTTGGATTTTACTTTGCACAGATGTAAGGCGTTCTTTCAACTGGGTATCAGTCAGATTGCCTGTTTCTGCATTATGCTGAAGTGGTATATTAAAAAGATATTTGGTGATGTTTCCTGTTCCACAGATAAGAGCCGTAGAGAAATTTTGAATAAGACAAAGCAGATCAAAAAGTTGAACTTAAGACAATTTTAAGGCCTTGGATATCTCATTCTGATTCTTAAGATTCATGAAAGGTTTTAATGTTGAAAACACTCATTAAACAGTCTCTCTTCAATGATCATTGCCGATGCGATTAAATTTTATCTTGTCAACTATAAATTTGATTTGCAAGAAGCCTCACAATCATTTCTTTTCTTTTGACAAATACACTAAAGCAAGAGTCACTTTATTTTGGTCACATTAATCACTAACACAAGACCCACCTTAAAAACTTATCCAAAAAAAAAAAAAATTTACTATACAGTATAATAAAAAGTTGGTTTTGATAAAACAAATACAAGTCTTTCAATATTAATTTGATCCTTAGTAGTTTCTGATTTTCTTTTTTTTTTTTTTCAAATATTCAAATGATCTAATTTTAGTATAGTGATACAGATTCTGATAAAATGTCCAGAAATGATGATTTACTTAAATTATAGTTCATACATTTCTACAAAGTGGAGACTTGAACAGCCGGGTGATTGGAGATGTTAGACTGCGCTTTCCTTGCAAATTCTTATTCATGAGGGATTGTGATCTGTAATCAACTTAAGAAGAAAAAAAGCAAAAAACAGGCAAAATCAAATTTTCATATGAACAGAAAAATGAAATGCATAAATATTAAATATATATATATATCTATTAAGTCGATGTTTAATTCCAAGACAATTTTTTTGAAGAGCTATCTTGAGGTTAGTCATTACAAAAACACTGCAAAAATGAGTTAAGCTTTCATTTGTTTCAACTTAGACCTACACAGGTCATAAAAAAAAAAAACATGCAATATTTTTCTCTCTGTCTTTCTCATTTTACATTTTCTTTCCCTCTTCTTTATTAAATTTGTTTCAAATTTCTTAATTATAATTCGATCATTTGCATTGTTTTGATACTTTTTGTAAGTAGGCCTAAAGCTGCCCAATCTTGACAATCTTGTGCTTTTATCTGATGAAAGCATAAAGCCAAAAGTCAACTTGCTTTGTATTATTGTTGTACCTTTAAGGGCTGTCTGTACATTTTTCTATTTTATTTTTCTTGTTCCTTCAAATGAGGGGAAAAAATCCTGAGCCAATGGCTGTATAACTTGAAATAACATTCATATCACATTTATAGTACAAAATTACTCTCAAAGCTTTATTTTTAGTGAAATTTAGACTCAAAACCGTTCAAAAACTGGTACATTTGTAGCTACATTATTTTTAACTAATTTAACAGAAAAAACTTATAAACCCTAAAATTTTGTCTTCTGAATGATACAGTGGAAAATAAATTATTTTCATTATATTTATTTTATAGCTAAAATGTTAACTCTCATTTTTTTTTTCCATTGTTCCAATATTTTGTAATCTTCTTTATCGCCATTAGTCAAATTTCAGGTTTTTCTTTCAGCTAATGCTTTTTTTTTTGTTAATTCTTTTGGGTTGGAGATTGCAGATTGATAAGCTGACCTAGATTGGTTCTAATACTAAAATGAAAAAGTCTGAAATGCGCATTATAATTAATTATTATTTATTTTTAATTTTTTTTTTGCAGTGCACTTCGCGGTAAAATTTGCAACCTCATAGATCTCGAGTTCTATCCTTTATCTAGAATCTAGATCTCTCTCTCTCTCTGAAAGCAAAATTGTGATTTAAGCTTATGGTCTGCATCTTGTGAAATTGAGATGACCATCCGGCATCTCTTTGTAAGAGATACAATCTTTCTAGGTCTAGAATCTAGATCTAGATTATCTATATTATAGTGTTCCCACTATATAGTTGACTAAATCTAGATCTAAGTAAACTAGTAAAATATACTCACCTTAGTAACTTCAACTTGTCTTGAAGTTGGTTGTCTTGGCTGTGGCAGGGGCAGTGGGAATCATACGTCCACTGCCTGCCAAGATCCAAAACCAACTCCCTGTTCCCAGGATTTGCAGCCTCCTTACCTCCTCTCTTGCTCTCGCCACTCCCAGCCAGACATTGTCCTGATCAGATAACCTTTTCACACTTCAGTTCCCCCTCCCTAGATGTTGCTGCCCTCCTACCCTAGTCTATACTTAGATGTTTCCAATACCACATTCACTACACTCTTCCCCCCTTTAATGGCATTAGCACCCTTTTCTGGAAGTTTTTAATTTCCTCTTGTGATACACATTTCTCTTTCTGAACATCCTTAAAGGTACTGAATGATACAGGTTGCTTACCCCTCTCCTCGCCTTACCAAACACCTCAGGTTGTATCTTTATAATGGATCAATCCCTCAGTGCGGAGATCCTGCACCCTGGAGTCTTTGGATGTCATATATTCTTGTCCCGTGACAGTATACCTGTAATACTGTTCACATCGACTAGCTGCGTTGCACGTGCGATGTTGCACCACCCACTTGCTGCCTTGCAGCCAGATTCACGTGCAGTATTGCACCACCCACTTGCTGCATTGCAGCCAGATTCACGTGCGATGTCGCACCACCCACTTGCTGCCTTGCAGCCAGATTCATGTGCGATGTCGCACCACCCACTTGCTGCCTTGCAGCCAGATTCAAGTGCGATGTCGCACCACCCACTTGCTGCCTTGCAGCCAGATTCACGTGCGATGTCGCACCACCCACTTGCTGCCTTGCAGCCAGATTCACGTGCGATGTCGCACCACCCACTTGCTGCCTTGCAGCCAGATTCATGTGCGATGTTGCACCTCCCACCTGCCTCCAAGCCTTGAAACTGTTCAAAAATTACTGTCAATTTCCATGTCGAAGAGGTGACCATGATTTGTCATGATGCCTGACTGAAAGGGGAATTAGTGCAGTTTTAATAACATAATCTTGACTATGGATATGAAATTTTCTTCTTTCCCACAGAGGGTCCTTTTTCTTGCCTCTTTTAGAGCAAGAAGGTGTATTTAGGCCTGGGTATAGGACCTCTTGCCCAGTCCTGTCTAGTTTAAAGGTTTGCTGTCGTTGAAGGTTACATGCTTTTCTACATGAGGACAATTTATTTGTTTATGTTCCATCTCCCCACAGTTAAAACAACCTCTTGGTGATGCTGACCTTGATCTTGAAATGCTAGAAGCCCTCCCCGATGATGAATTTTGTTCGTGTGAGCACTCCCTGCATAGTTCCTCTAACCCAACCCTATTCACCTCAGTTGCTGTGTGAAGTTCCCCTATTTCTTTCTTCATTCCCCCAATCTCTATGACAAGCTGCTTTATTCTTGACATTATTTTCTCCACTGAATCAATTACTAAATTCTCAAGCTTACCCAATCGTTGCTCGATGAGTTGAACAGTATCAGTTTTGTTTCCTTCTGCTTGGACACACACTTGAGGTGGAGTGCGTTTACAATTATTTGCCTCTCTGTCACATCCGGTGTCTTCTCTAATACTGCCATAAGTTTCAACGGTCCTATTTTGATGCCCATATCCCACTTGATAAACTTTG
Organism: Elysia crispata; assembly: GCA_033675545.1. Classification (NCBI taxonomy): domain Eukaryota; kingdom Metazoa; phylum Mollusca; class Gastropoda; family Plakobranchidae; genus Elysia; species Elysia crispata. The sequence continues at coordinate 366,538 of JAWDGP010002498.1, forward strand.
AGGTTTGGCTCCCATTGTCCATACAATTCTGGATCTCTCCAATACTCTCTATCAGCATATCCTAGCCTTGTTTTGGATACTTCAACAATGTGTTGTAACCATTCTATTTGTTCTATTGCCTCCCCCAAGGTTTCAGGTGGTCCCTGTTCATATACTTTCACCCCAGTTTTTCTATCCCTACATCCTAGACAAAAACGCATTACCACCATAACATTCAGTACTTGTGGTGAGCCTTGCCCAGATGTCACTGCCTTCCTTGCTAGATCACACAGCCTATCTGCCCATTCATATAAGGTCTCTCCTCTCTCCTGCACTGCATTCTGCAGCCGTAGGTATCCTATTTCACATCTAATTTGTGCCCCAAACCTAACTTTCATTTGCTGCGTCAGATCTCTAAAACTTATGTCTGGATTTGACTCCTCCATACTCAATGCATAATTCAGTGCCCTTCCCCTTAAAGTGTAGAAAAGCAATCTTTTGCAATCCTGTGGGCCCAAGTCCATATTCTCAATATACATTTCTAACTGGAATGTATAGCTTTTCCATTCCCCTGGAATGACCTCTTCACCACTAAAATAAAGCTGCTTGGGTATGTGTGATCTCCAATGACTTGTCCCACTAGTAGTGCCATAATTATGGGATGGCTTTGTTACCCCACTCTGTCTTCCCAAACCTCTCACTCCATCCTCTCTCCCTACACCATTCAGTCCACCATGTGACTGTGCACCACCAAGAAACTGCACCCCTCCCCGACCAAAGTTATCATCCACCATTTCTGCCTCTCTCTCTCCCACTGGTACCACCCTTATGCTATTCACTGGGTCTTTGCTACTGTCAGAATTGTGTCTATGTGTGGGGAGACACACTTTGTGAGACCCAAAAAAATCTAACAAACACTGAGACATCAGTGTATGCAAATCATCCTCCTCTATCAATTTACCACTCCTATGTGGGGAAAGAGAAGCTGTCCTTTGTTCACCTCTCTGACTCTCCTTTGGTAAAGAAGCCAAGTTATCTGCCCCTGAAATCTGAGAATCCTCCCCACCCAGTACCTGAGCAGGCTCACTGATTAATGACCTATCAGTTCCACTCTCCACAACTTCCCTGCCTGAGAGGCCACCCCTGCTTGACTGCCTGGTATTGTGACTATGCATCACTGCACTAGGGACACAGGGTGTAAGTTTAGAAATATGTCAATCAACTGAGATTCCTATCAGGACTCTGGGGAAAAGGGAGACTCAAAAATGTGTGAGATGAATGCCCAAAAGCAATGCTAGACCATACCATACTGCCGAATGAAGGGATTGGAACTTGGGGCAAAAAAAAAAACTGAGCATCTAAAACTTGAAAAAAAAAGGAATGACGGTGAAAAGGTGGGGAAATCTATCCACGAGGGAAACCACTAGAGAAAGTAAAGAAACTAGGTTTGTTTAATCACTTTCAAAAGTAAAAAAATAAAATGAAATGACAGAGTAGTTACACCTGCCCCTAGATTTAACAAGGAAAGAGTTGCACCAATAAGGGGAGTACAAAAAAATTTCTGGTGAAGCAAATGTAAATTAATTTGATATCTAATTATTCAAGAGAATGGAATACGGGGGGGGGGATGACGCTGAAACAAGTACCTAACTAACACTAGCACAGTAAAAAACAGTGACAAATATTTATATGGCTGAGTGTAACAGAACTGGATTTCTGAGTCTATTCTTTAAGTATTTAAAACAATGGCTCAATACAGAGCCTGAATGCCAGAACTTCTAGATCTGTGGACTAATCTAGATCTAGATCTAAATTCCAAGTAGGAATGAGCTCAGCACTTCTGACACCATTTATAGTGTTCTCACTATATAGTTGACTAAATCTAGATCTAAGTAAACTAGTAAAATATACTCACCTTAGTAACTTCAACTTGTCTTGAAGTTGGTTGTCTTGGCTGTGGCAGGGGCAGTGGGAATCATACGTCCACTGCCTGCCAAGATCCAAAACCAACTCCCTGTTCCCAGGATTTGCAGCCTCCTTACCTCCTCTCTTGCTCTCGCCACTCCCAGCCAGACATTGTCCTGATCAGATAACCTTTTCACACTTCAGTTCCCCCTCCCTAGATGTTGCTGCCCTCCTACCCTAGTCTATAGATACTTAGATGTTTCCAATACCACATTCACTACACTATCTAGATCTCGTTCTGTGTCTTTAGGCTGCCGTTCTTGATGGAAAAGTTTGGACATTTATAATGCCGACTAGATCTTGATTAGACCTTGATATAGATCTACATAAGATCTATGAACATTATAAACACAAAACAGTGAAAACAAAAAGATTTTTAATGCAATTATTTGCGATTCGATCAGCTACAATTTTAACTTTCATCATGACGCTAGGAAAGGAGTTAAAAGTGATACAATAAATTATATAAGAAGCTTTTCCTTCGACTGCATTTAAATCTAGATCTATTCAAAAGAAATTTACTTATAATACGATTATCATATTGCTACATTGGTCCTTTCCGTTGATTCTCTGTGACAGACTGATTTTCGCGGCTCGAACATCGAAGCGGTTTACAAAGGGCGACAATTAAAACTCGTATAAAAAAAGAAAACTTCCACCTCAAGTTTTACTGTAGTAACTTTTATTCAAATTTTACTATTTTCTGATTCAAATGACGTTGCTTAGTAATCTCGCATTATTTTCGTCTTCTTTTTCTTCTTCTTCTTCCTCTTCTTCCTTTTCCAATCTCTCCTCCACAGCCCCTCGCTCCTCTCTAAATTTCCACTTCCTACTCTTCCTCATCCTCCCCAATCTTCTTCTTTAATTCATCCTTTTTTATTCTCCTCCATTTAGGTTCCGCACTGTCCGACCAGTCCAGTTTAGTTTGTACTTGCATTTCATCATAATTATTATCAGGCTAGATCAATCAAACAATTACAAAATTGTTTACCTGTCCTCCTTTATTGCCTCCTTCTCTTCCTCTCATTATCTCTGATACATAAAAAAAGAAAGGAAAAAAAAACATAAATAAAACCAAATAAGAAATAATAAAAAAAAGACCCCGCACATTTGGTCTGCGAAAGATTTTTCAAAGCATGTCTTGCCGCCGATCCACTAAACTAGGATAAATCGCAGGTTGTGATTTTTAATCTGTCTAATGGTAATTTTATAGTCAAATTAAGCACAACCAAATAACTCCTGGCAAATGTTTTATCACATTTAATCGTTATGGCTGTATTTTTGTAATTATTGAAATGCACAACTATCAAAAAATAATTTTCAAGAAACTGGGGGTGCATTCGTAACTCATTAAACTAGCCTCATCCTTAGTTTTAAGCTCAGGTGTTTTGTTTTGTATATTTCGGAGCTGCACTCTACCTTTTTTTTTTTTATTATTACGGTGCTTCACAACATTCACAAAGCTCTACTGCGACATTCAATTTAATTAGCCTCATCCTTAGCTTGATAATAGTTGATTGAAAGTAGCTGTTTCCCGATAGCAATGAATGGAAAAGGAAAAAAAATCAGGGGAAGCAAAACCAACATAATGTCGGTCACTCTGCTCAGGTTGAAAAATCTATAACGTGACGCTTGATCTCAACCAACAAAGATGTAAGTTGTTAGCATTTAGAAATACAAATAAGATTATAGATTCTTTTATTCAAACGACTAATTGTAATGCTCATAAGCTAGCAGCAACGAAAAAAAAATGCAAAAACAAAAAAGTCGAAAAAGGATTTGCAAGTTTGCCTATATTACACCAGTAACTATAATATCACACTCTCTGATTACACTGAGGCTGCTACTTCGAGCCACACAAATCTTTTGATGTCCGCCGGCATAGTTGCGTCAGTCCTGCATCGGATTAAGTTAGCCATAAGTCAGAGTGGGCATATTGGTTTTGTAGTAAATATTGGTACCGACAGATTGATTTATTCACTACGTATGCGATGCATTTTAAAATTTTTACTCCTTGTATCTGAGCGGCGACGGAGAAGAATTTTTCTAATAGGACTAATGTCAATCGGACAAAAACCTGTAGGTATTAATATTCTTAGAAATGAAAGCAATAAAAAAAAAAATTTATAATAATAATAATAAATAAATAAATAAGTAAAATAAGATCCATACAGCTGTTCCAGGAGCATTTAAGAGAAAAGGTCTAATTTGCGAGGTACTTTTTAAGGGAAGATTTAAAAAACCCATAGACCGATGATTGAAATATCGAAAAATGTGCCTAGTTTTCTGTACAAGTCACTTGCTCACTGCAATGAAGCGCCCTGTGTAACTTACTAAGTGCCATGGTTTCAATCATTTCTCTCTCTCTCTCTCTCTCTCTCTCTCTCTCTCTCTCTCTCTCTCTCTCTCTCTCTCTCTCTCTCTCTCTCTCTCTCTCTCTCTCTCTCTGTAATTTTAAGTCAAACGCGACAAACACTCCACGTATTCGCACTTCATAAGCTATTACATTTAGAATTTTTGCCATTAAATACAAGTTTCAAAATGAGCCTATTTACAAGGGCTGATCAATAAGTAATGACTCTGACTACGAAGGAGTAAAGATAAAGGTACGAAATTCTGCCTCTCATGCAGTTGGGCCTCTAGTCACGCCTCTACTGCACCAAAAAACGTGGGCGGGGTTTTATCGTCGCATGTTGTTCCTTCCAGTTCTCTCTCCAACGTTAGGAATAGAGTAAAAAAAATCTGAAGGGGCAAAATCAGGTGAGTAAGCAGGATGAGATAAGCCTTGAAAGCTGCATTTGTCAGCAGCGACAGTAGCAACTCTGCAGAATGGGCTGGTTCATTGCCCTGCACGAGAAAAATACCCTTGCGCAGTTTTTTTTTTTTTTTTTTTTTTTTGTTTGGAACGTTTGGAGTATAACTCCCGTTTCAGTTGTAAAAGTTTTGCAAAATATTCACCACACACTGCTTTGCCCCTCTGGAGATGCCACTACACTGTGTCTGAAAAAAATAAAAAAGCAGTCAGCTTGACTTTACTGGAGAGCGGATTTTTTCGCATTCTTCTGGGTAAGTTCCGTGGGTGTTTTCAATTGAAAGAGTGAGGTTTCATTTCGGGTCATACTGGTAAAGCCAGGTTTCATCAACAGTTACCAAGCGATCAAAAAAGTCCTTACTGTCTTTTACGAGATTCAGCAAAACCCTACAATAGCGCTTTCTTCAAACTTTTGCGTCAAAAGACGTGAGACCTACCATGACGAGCTCATTGATATATTCAAGTGTTCATATATATATATAAACAAAAAAAAACTGTCTAGGAAATAGAGATTTCTTTGTGACTCATCAAGGTCGTCATATTTAAATTTCCTTACCCGAGAAATTTGACTTTAAATACAATGGCCTTCTGTTCTCATACATTTCAGTCATTCTTGATGTATTTCTTTTCACGTTTTACCTTCGAGGGAAAGATATTTTTTCAAAGATCTGATTTCATTGTTGTCCATTTTGTTTGTTCAGTGACTTCTGACAAAAACATGTAGCTTCTGTTTAGAGGCTATGTACTTTAGCGCGTGAAGGCAAAATAAAAAATTTGTTTTGAAAACTCCCAAGATTTTGTACATCTTAAGCAATCATGCAGATGAACAATCTGGGAAAATTTCACTACATTCAGAATATTCCGTCCTAGTCAGAGAGATAACCTATCAATCATTACTCATATTAGGTTCCATTATATAATATAGCAAAGCTATTTATGAAAAAAAAATCAGTATATTGAGATGTTATAAGTGTATCCACATTCTTTAAGCATCTTTTTTTTTCAGTCTCATTTATTGAGACTGATTGAAAGAATGCCGTGGGGCTGGCAGTCAGGCAGTTTCATTTACTAAATAAAGAAGTCATTTATGAAGAAAAACTACCAAATATTTTCAAAGGATTGATGTTGGAGAAAATAACAACGAGTGGCTCCTTATATGTTTATTAGACGATTCAATACATCATATTCACAAATAAACATCTTAATAGACCCACTGTTCAAAAACAATTTTAAAGTAAAAATGAATGATGGAAAACGTCATTTTTTAATGCTCAAACATAACAAACTGTGATTCTTAGCATCGAAAAAAATGAGAATTAAGTTGTGGCAGAAGAAGAAAGCTTGAAATAAACAGGCATGTTGAAATTAAAATACCTTTTCTATGCAGACTTCGATTTACTTCAGAACCTATTGAATTAATTGGGTTTCAGTTTCTTGTATCGGTATATAAAGCTTTGCATAGTACAAAGGAAAAATGAAGCATAAAATTGCATATTTCGACAAAAGCTTAAGTTAGTGTTTATTTGCAGCGTTCGAATCATATTTCTTCTCGGTCACTTCTTAGATGCAGCCGAGGTACTGCTGGCCCGGCCAGATTTGGAGCGAGCAGACCTGGGAGTCTTCTCTTTCTGCGGCTTCAGGCTGTTGTTGCTGTTTGCATTGGGAAGTTTGGCTCCCACAGGGCTCCTGGGCTTGAATCTCTTGGGTGGACCTGGTGAACCAAGAGTCAAGAATACAGATATCTTGGGAAATGTATTAACAACAGCTAACAAACTATTATGAATATTAAAAACGCCATTGATTCACTTTACTCCTCTTTTTCTATTGTTTTGTTGTTACAATTTCCCAGCTTTAACTGGAAGTTATCTGAAAACTAAAAAAAAAAAAACTTTTCGCCATCAGTATTAATGATAGCTCAATTATTTGAAAGGGATCCTGGAAATCACAAGGAAAATAATGAAGCCAAGAAACTTTAACTCAATTTTGACATAATTTGGTTCGAAATATTGCTTGTATATACCTAGGAGAGAAGATAATGGGATTTTTTTTTAAATTTTGTCAGTTAAATATTTGTTAACGTCTGGTCTTACCTAAAGTGGCTGGCCGAGCAATAGCGGTTTTCTCAAACTTGTAAATAAGACTTTCAGCCGTAGCGTCAACAGTGACAGACAACTCAGCCTGTTTTTTCTCCGTGTAGCCCTGCAGTACATCATTCACAAGCTCGCTGAGGGTCTGAAAGTCACAAAGATAAAAAAAAGTATTTTGATATTGCTATCTGTTTTTAAACATAAATTTTCTGGAATAAGAAAAAAAAAATATTGAGAAAGAGTTATGTTGCACAATAGCACTCGATGGGATCTATCGAATAATCAGAAGCAGTAAGAACGCCTCCACTATTTACTCATAGGTTTGTTTTTTTGTTTCATGTTATCTTTTTTGTTTTATTTTAGTTTGGTTTTGTGTATTTACAAGTATCGATATCTACATTAATTACCGCCTATAAAAATACATTTATGTGAAATAGATTTTAAAAAAACCTTTATGGATGTCAGTTTTTAAATGTCAAAGAAAAGGGGGGAGGGGAGGTAAATGCAAAATTCTTGTTTCCATAGCTTATTCAATTGAGCACTGGACTTTCAGCATGGAGGCCTCGAGTTCAATCTGCAAATGCGACAACTGATGGCACCATCAGATCTCATCGAACCAGTTCTACCCTATCTTGACGGGAAGTCCGTATAGAGGATAAGTTAAGAAATTGAGAGAACGAAAAAATAACCAAAATAAGCGTCATCCTTGTCTTCTTTCAAGTAAATATAAGTTTTTGTCACACAGAGAGCCTAGCATATTGACGCACACAGAGACAAGACTGCTTTGAGACAAGGTTTGAAAAGCACTCTCCATTATCATTACAATTGCATGGGTTACCTTCCACACAGGGGTAATAGTGTGATAGTTCTCATCATGAGGAATAAAGCAGGACCTATTCCAGATTTCTTAATTACCTAAGAAAACTTAAAATGCCTAAATCATAATCTAAATGCATGCACTGAGTGAAACATTTTTACAATTACAAAAAGTGCTGTAATGGACTTCTGACCCGTATGGAAAAACTGTCCAAACCATATATCAAAGAAAAAATGTAGATAAATATCGTGCATGGTTTGAATAGGTTGGGATGCAGATGGAGGAGAAATACCTAATGAATTATGAATGGAGGAGGTGTGAACTATCTGAAGCATCCATTTTTATGGTTTATTTGAAAACTAGTATAAAATTATTTGAAGATACTTTTGAAAAGGCGGATCATAGTTTTCCATAGCAATGCATTTTCAGTACAGAAGAAGTGATAGATAAAGAGTGGAAGGCAGGAGAGAGAGAGGGAAATAAACCCAAAAATAAAAAATAAATGGGGAGAGAGATAGAGAGAGAGGGGGGGAGGGAGAGTGAAAAAGAGGATGAAATGAAGATTGAGAGAGGTTTTTGTTTTGATGTACCTCCCTTACTTTTTTAGTTTTTTCTATTGACGTGTAACGGAAAATGAAAAGATAAAGATTGATAGAAAGTGTATGTACTGTATGTAACTTATATATAATTATATATGTACTTATCTAAAGATCTATGTATCTTGTGACTATCTTCTAGTCATATATGTATCTGTTTTATCTCTCTTTATCAATCTATCTATCTATATTTATCTATTATCTAACATCTATCTATTTACCTATAAAATGATTTGTATAACTAGTGATTATATTAAATATTTAAGGATTATACTATTGTAACATTCAGAAAACAACAAACATCACAAACTCTTATCAATATGTTAAAATTCACCATTTTTGAGTAAGGTGTTGCTTCTCTCATGAGATCATCCATCGTTCTGTGTTTGGTAGAATCATCTTTCTTGAGTCTGGAAGAGAAGAATTTGATTGAAAGAAGTATAATATGCTTTAATATGTAATGCGATTATAGAATAGTGCACCACTCTCTCAAATTTTCTTTCTTTATTCGTGCAGATTTGCATACAAGGGTGTCTGATTGAAAGAGACTTGCAATGTATTTACTTTAAATGTTCATAGGCTGCTTCAGCTTCATTCGAGATATTAAAAAGGAATGCAAAGTGCAATGTTGTTTTGTTGTTGTTTTTTTCTTCTTTTCTTTTTCAAATCATCAAAAGATCTAAGTTATTTTCACGTGGAGTTTACAGCGCTTTTGAAGAAATCATACTGTTTTGTTGTTGCTGTGTTGTTCTGGACACTATTTAAAAATTAAAATTAGAAATGTTAGAGATTATAACTTTGCAAATGCTCACTTCTCCAATCGCTCCTGGTTGGCTACAGTTGCCTCTTTCTCTTTAGTCTCCACTTCAGTGACTTTGTTTTGGTACTCCCATTCGACTATGTCTCGGCCATGTTTTAATGGTGGGATGCTCGGTGGAACTTCCACTTCTTTGATCATCTGTCATGAAAAAAAATAAAACCAAAGAAACGAATGAAGCACTCATATAGTATTGCACTCAACACTTTGGGAATTGTTTTTTTAAGTGATTTTTGTCTTCCTTATGTTTTGTAGTTTTCATGGACTGTGACAAAAGTGAAGCCTTTTCTTTCATCCATACACTCTCTCTCTCTCTCTGTCTTTCTTTCTTTCTTTTTCTCTTGTTTTTCTCTTTACCTAATTGTCGACTTCTTTATTTTGTCTTTTTCTTTTTTTACTAAGTCCACACCATTTCATTCATTGCCTTTGGATTTTGCCACTCTCTATTGAATTTTTTTTTTCATTCATTCTATCTTTTGTATATCCTCCTGAGAGATAGGATATATAGATTACTTGTTTGGATTTCTTGGTCTTCTTGGTGACCAGTCTGTGAAGGAAAATGATTCCATATAATTGATTCAATTACAGATGGAGATTATTTTGGGCATCAGACAATCTCTCTCTCTCTCTCTCTCTCTCTCTCTCTCTCTCTCTCTCTCTCTCTCTCTCTCTCTCTCTCTCTCTCTCTCTCTCTCTCTCTCTCTCTCTCTCTCTCTCTCTCTCTCTCTCTCTCTCTCTCTCTCTCTCTCTCTCTCTCTCTCTCTCTCTCTCTCTCTCTCTCTCTCTTTCTTTCTCCCCCCCCTCTCTCTCTAAATAATATACATTGTATATATATCTGTGTGTGTGTGTGTGTGCTTTTTTTTACCTGTCTACCTATCTAGGTACTTAGCAGTCTGATCATCATTTGTCTTTTTTCTATACATTCATCTTTCTATCTATATATCTACCTGTTTAGCCACTTACCTGTAAATCACTGTCTTTCAACAAATCTATAAATCTTTTTATCATTTTGTGGATCTTTTTGCCTATGTATCTGTCTGTCTATGAATCGATCAACCTTTTTATTATCCATCTATCTATGTAAACATAATTAATAAACGTTCATTATAAAAGTATGGAAATTAGGCTGGTGCAAAACCTTATTTCATCTTTAAATCAGAGGCAAGATTATTTCTAAAGTGACATCACCACTCTTGTTTTTCACGCTTATCAATTTAGCGGATGAATAAACTTTTTTTTTTTTCAGTCCAGCATCGAAGGAGAAGTGTCCAAGCTGATCCAAACCTAGGTGTAACTCTTATCTTCTAATATATATGATGGCGTGTTTTTTTTTCATTTGTCAACAATGGTCTTCTTGTCTTCTCTTTGGATTCTATTACAATAAGTGCCTGGTGTTCTTTTATTAGCGTTTTCATAGTGTCGGAAGTTTTCACTTCATTCTTATTTGATCATCTATCTATCCTTTCATTCGATTATATGAGAACACAATTACACAATCAAACAATCCTCCTGCCTAGCATTGGTTTCTCTGTTTATAAAGTCATCCCTTCATTAATCTTGGTGCACTTTTTCTTTATAGACTAACCTTTGGGCAAACGATGTCTCTGAGGTGAGAAAATACATATTTGTATAGATTGTAGTGGCATAGAACAGTTTGATGTATAAAATCTGTGTATTGTTGCTTGTGTCTATCGCTGAGAGGAGAGATGATTTCTGACTTTTCCTTGAAATCTTTGATTGCATCTGCTAGTCGGTGATCTTTGACTGAAATATAGAGAAGAAAATAGCCTTAGGCAAAGTCCTTTTCAGTACAAGTAGAATGTCATGATCAGAACTGTAAACCAGGCTACTGAAAGCATTATCCACTTGTGGATCTTTTTGATAGCATGGTAATTTTATTGACTGATTGGATGAAATCAGTTGTATACGTACTTCAATGATCCCCTCCATTTTAGTTGCCATGATCAATGCCTCTTTTACTACCATCATCATACATCATCATATAAATATTATCATTATTATTATCATCATCATCATAACAATAATAATTACAATCACCATAATCAAAATCATTACGTATGCCATCTTCAACATTATCATTGAATTTTTATCAACAGTGCTTTAGGTGTTGTTCCAGTGCGATGCTTCTGTTGCTGATAACGTTTAATTTTTTTTCCCATCAATTTAAACAGGTCTCTAAAATTATAAAGTTATATGAAAAAAAACATACATGTACAATGTTTGTTTTTTTTAATCATAATTCAATATGTTGGTGAAGCTGTTTATTTTATTTCCTTTTTTTTCTTTAATTGTTTATGTTTTTTTGTTTTTTTTTCAGGGGGGAGAGTGAATTTTATTATATTATTTAAGTTTAGGCGCAACATTATGATATTTTTTTTTCAAAAAAATTTTTGGATATTTGCAATATTGCCCACAAGCAGATATCATGTGTTCATTAATTAGGGTTATGGAAATAAATGAAATCAATTTTTTGCATACAACACAGACTTACCTAAAATTCGTTTTAAGTATTCATGAGCGAATTGGACGACGAGACATATGTGTGTCCATGGAAAGCCCTTCTCCAAAGCAAATGATATGTTTTCATAAAGGAAAGTGATGAATGGGGCTTTCTGCAAATCTTTTGGGTCAAGATAAGGTCCAAGTTTCAACTTTTGAGACAAAAGCTCTTTTGCCTGCTCTGCCTGAAAGGAAAAGAAAATCCTTTCATGAATCATCATACATGTGTGGGCAAAAATTAGAATCTATATTAAAAAAAAAAAAAAAAAACTTTTCACTGCGATAAAAAATGAATTGATAGGTAAGTCGCCACTGGTCTAAATGCTTCTCTTGTTGTTGCTGTTGTTGCTGTTGTTGTTGTTGTTTTTGTTGTTGTTGTTTCTGTTGCTGATGATTTTTATTTTTTTTTTTTATCTTTGCAACATTGTCACTTTGCATGAGGAACATGTTGCAAAATATGTTTTAATGTAGATTTGTGCAGAGATTACTGGCAATGTGTTTGCGTAAGGACATGTGTGGTTTTCTTAATATGCAAGATACTTGAAATCAAAGAACAGAAATAGCAGCCCCAATACATTATGGTCTCGTGAAATTTGCAAATTTACTTCAAGCAAGGAGCTTCGGTGTTTTTTTTTACATTGAAATGGTACAAATGAGTTACTTTAAAACTTATATAGTGTACAGTTGTTATAAAAATAAATCGGCAGTTCCTTGCTTTCAAAGAAGTTCATGGACCTTTAAATCTAAAGAAAATTTGGTCTAAAATTAGAATGAGTTCGATTAAGCATTAGTATTTAATGTGTTGGGCATTGCTCATTGCTAACATTGAAACTTAGAAGGATCCTGTTATCGTTAACAGTGTATCTTATTCTTACTTAGAAGGATCCTGTTATCGTTAACAGTGTATCTTATTCTTACCGGCAAAGCGACAATTTCTTTTATATCTGTTTCATTTAACATATTTGTCGACCCGTCTGAGTTTTCATGCGACGCCATCTTTGTTGCTATATGGTGATGACTCTCTTGGGTGTTCGTTGTATAAAAAAAATTTTTTGAGGAATCTTAAAGTATTATTTAAAGACGTACTTATTGAATTATTAAACTTAAGGTGTTAATTTTACTTACTTTTACTTATTGAAATAATAAGTAAACTATTGCTATTATAAATGATTATTTTATATAACGTTATATATATGTTATGAATAACTTCTCCGTCATGAGAACTTTTCGCCCGACAAAGAGGGGAATGAGGACACTGAGGTCATGTGATCAGCACCAACTGTGCAAAATGGCGGCGTTGGATAGGGTAGTGTTGCTGTCGTTCCTTTTTCAAGGTACTGTATGCACTTTTCACTTAAATAAATTGATGAATTATACAAATGTAACTTTCTGAATTAAATTGATCTTCTTTTGGCTCTTAATAGAAGCTAGGTTTTAAAGATCTAGATCCAAGTTTCAAGCGGAAAAATAGGCCCAATTTTGGAGTTAAGTATGACTGCACAAGTGACACTGTGAGGTAGTAGATTGAACTCTACCCTTGGGAAAATGGGTAAAGTTCAAAGTAGCGGTTGCAGAAGCAGCAGTGAACAAATACCAAGAGCCGATAGGAAAACATAAGTGGATGACTGAGCATATTTTGGACCTCATAAAAAAAGAGGCAAATAAAGAAAAATAACATGAAATATTGCTCAAGGAAATAAAAAAAAAAATGTTACGAAAGCCAAAGGCAAAGAGAAGTGGATCAATGACAATCTGTGTAGAAACATAGAACTATACCATATAAGAACTTAGCAAAAAAAATGTTTTGAAACATTGGAGAAATCTCTGGAAAGAAAAGATGGGCATCAACAGGATGTCCTAAGTCAAAAAAGGTGACATCATTTCGGAAAAAGAAAACCTCCCAGACAGATGCTTAGAGTAGATAAGTGAACTTTTTGAAGACCACAGAAAGGATTACAATGTGATGAAGTGCAATTTTGCTGGTCCACCTATCATGAATGATGAGATGCGGGCAACATTAAGAAAAATGGGTAAAATTGCAGATATCGGCCCACCTCACATCAAGGGTTCACACAATCGAATGTTTCTTGGCAAAATCGAAACTTGTAGTTTAATTGAATTTTAGAGCAACACAAAAATGCTTATGTCTCGAAAAGTATTTATTTGCGAAGTATGAAACCTTCATATTCATGTTCAGCATATCAAATTCATTAAGAAAAATTCAATTTTAAAGCTAAGGGTGAGTTGGCTCGTTATCTGCAACAATACTGAAATATATAAATTGTAATTAGGCAAAGTAACAGGCCAAGACAGTATATCAGTGGAACTTTTAGAAGCATTTGAAGTTATGGAATTGATCTCAACACAGGTCAGATTCCACTAGACTTCTTCAAATCTATACAAATAGCAAAAAAACTAGGGCAACAGAATTTGAATTATATAGAATAATTAATCTTTCTAATCAGGATATCAAATTCATTAAGAAAAATTCAATTTTAAAGCTAAGGGTGAGTTGGGTCGTTATCTGCAACAATACTGAAAAATATAAATTGTAATTAGGCAAAGCAACAGGCCAAGACAGTATATCAGTGGAACTTTTAGAAGCATTTGAAGTTAAATGGAATTGATCTCAACACATGTCAGATTCCACTAGACTTCTTCAAATCTGTACATATTTAAAGCAAAAAAACTAGGGCAACAGAATGTGAATTATAAAGAATAATTAATCTTATGTGTGATACCACTAAAAGAATGATCATGATGAGAGTCAAAAACAAAATTGAACCAAAAATAGCAGAGAACAGTGTGGCTTTGTGGATGGAAAAAGTACAACAAATGCAATCGACATCCTTCAACTATAATCAAACAAGCTCTGAAAGTAATAAAAGCTTATTGGGCTTTGTTGACTACACCAAGGTATTTGATAGAGTACAACATGATGAGATAACGCAACACAGTTGAAGATAGATGGAAAAGATCTATGTGTCATCAAAAACATGTACTGGGAACAGACAGCAGCAAGGCAGTTGATGGGGAAATCTGCTCATTTAAAAAAATAAAACAAGGTGCTGGACAAAGATGTTTGCTTTCCCCAGACCTTTTCTCTGTACAGTGAAATGATTATGCAAACCTTGGATTCTCCGAAATTAAAGGAGGAGGGCACAACGTAAGCAAATTGACATGTGCTGATAACACTGTATTGATTGCAGAAAATAAACTTGCAACCCTTATTATTGCTGAAGAAGAAAGCAGAAAGAAAGGGTTGTATTCGAATAGCAAAAGACAGAAGTAATGATTATCAGTTGAGAAAAATGAGTGTCCACAGATCAACATCTTTATCAATGGGAGTAAACTCAAAGGGATCAATTAAAAAACTTGGGTACATATCAAGGGATGAATGCAACAACACTGAAATTGGATGAAGGATAAAGCAAGCAAAAAAGTTTCCAGAGAATGATATCGGTACTTACAAACACACCTCAATTCACACAAGAAGAATCTGATGTACAGATTTGAGGCCTGAACTGTTTGAAACTGGGGCAACAGAGATGTTTCCTACGGAGAATGCTATGAATCTCATGTACTGCAAAGAAATCAAACAAAACAGTGTTATGAGAAGCTGAACCAACAAGATCACTCTCATAAATAGAATATGTAAATGCCAGGCAACCTTTTTGGCCATGTGATGAAAGAAAAACTAGAACATTTTGTGACAGCTGGAATGATGAAAGGAAAAGGCAGTAGGGGAAAACAGCATGAAAAGATGTTGGTCGATCACAGTGCAACGAGCGACAGATGCTATGAAAGCAACAAGGGATAGAGATGTACGAAAGGTCATGATTGCCTACGCTAAAGAGCAGGGCACCTAATTGAATGATTGATATTATTTATACAAATTTAGATGTATGTTATGCATGTAGCAATGTAGGAACAATGTTGATCTGATATTTGAGTTTTGTTAAACTTTCTAAAATTGATTATTGTCTCCATGCAACCGTCGTTTGTTTCATTATGCTGATTATGCTTTTTTTTTTTTTCTAGATTTGACCATACATACTTTGTTGTTGAAGTGGGAATTGATACCTTGTAACTAATTTTGTATTACATTAAACATGTACCTCATTAAGCAAGCAATGCTGTGGACAGTCTGCGTTTCCTCATCGTTGGGGATATGGGTGGCCTGCCTATTAGCCCATACTCTACATACTTTGAGCGCTGTACAGCCAAGGAGATGGGCAACGTTGCTGATCGCTATGCACCTCAATACATTATAGAACTAGGGGACAATTTCTACTTTACTGGAGTTGACAATGTTACGGACCCTCGATTCAAGGTATATTGTTTTATTTGTACTTTGAAAATTTTAAATTTCATTTTTTGCATGCATCATTTTGTAAGTCTTAAGCTTTTAAAGTGCTGTACTGAATTTTGTTTTGTTTTTGTTTAATGCCTCTCAATTTTCAAGTGGATGCACTTTGAGCCAACGGGAATTGAGTTTAGTTTTTATGTTGATGTATGAAAACAATAAAATGTTTAAACTAGTTAGAGCATCTTTTTTTTTTCATGTCTCGCTTCTTTTTTTTTTTTAAGCTATTGTGGTAGTCTTTTTCAAGGATATGGATCATAGAACTTTGGGTTGATTGCAAAAAACATGGCTAAATCAAATGTACTCTTGAATATGTCTTGGAAATTCACTATTTGAATCCAAATTGATTTAAAAAAAAATAGTTTAAAACAGAGGTTGAAGCCTAAAACGCACAATGTTGATAGATGCATAATCTTGATGCAAGTTATTTAAGCTCTGTGTTGGAACAGTCTTTTTTACTTTCGTCAAAACAAAAACATGAATAAATGAATAATGGTTTTCAAATATTTGTAAATTAAGTATTGTTCCAGCTAAAAGTCATGATTTTATACTTTTATTCCATTGCTGAAATCAATGTAATTACTACCGTCACTGCAAAAAAGTTGATACAAAATTCACTTGTTTAAAAGAGGCAAATAACATACTATTGCACAGGAAAATTGATCAAAAGAGTTTTTTGTAAATAATTTATGGTATTATTTATTGATTGTGAAATCATACAAGTTTCACTATTTTTTTGAGCTTTAAGAGTGAATAGTTTCGTCACCTCAGCTATCATTATATAGTTAACATTTATTAGAAATGAAAGTACCAGAAATTTATTAGTTTTAGCAGGGCAATGTCTTCTAACGAGTTGTAGTTGTAAATTAGGAATTATGTAAAGGATTCATACAACTTTACAAGAATATCTTTCTTTTTATTAACAGCAAACATTTGAGGATGTTTACACAGCTGAATCACTTCAGGTCCCATGGTATTTGATTGCTGGTAACCATGATCATTGTGGAAATGCTTCTGCTCAGATTCAGTATACAAAGCATTCTGAAAGATGGTAAGGACATTGATTCATTTCTTTCTTCATGTTTGATGTAAATCAGAGAGAGAGAGAGAGAGAGAGAGACAGAGAGACAGAGAGAGAGACAGAGGCAGAGAGAGAGAGAGAGAGACAGAGAGAGAGAGAGAGAGCACAGTTAGCAAGACAACTGAATTTGAATTTTTAATTTTGCAGAAGTAACAAATTACACATTTTTTTCCACAGAGTATTAAAGTAAATATATGTAAACAAAATTACCTTAGAAAAATAAATATTATCTTGCAATTCTAATATTTAAACTTTTTCATGTATAATGCTTGTTATTTATGTAAACAAGTTGTTTGATATTTCAGGAATTTTCCAGACTTTTATTACTACAAGGAGTTTCCAATCAAAGGCAGCGACAAGTTTATGGGAATTCTCTTTATTGACACTATTCTTCTGTGTGGTAACACAGAGGATGATCGCTCTACAGAGCCACCTAAGGGCCCAGCTGATCTCATCAAAGCAGATGAGCAGTGGAACTTCATCAACAAAACTCTGCAAACTAGCAAGTTAGTTGATCCAAGTCATTTTTTTTTAATTTTTCTTTCTATATCAAGTTCTTTCAGATTTGCTTTATGTTGAGAAATATTTTCAACCATCCTCTCCATATTTTGTGACATAACACTGACAGGTTTATTTATGTAAATGCTTTCTTTATGTTACAACTTTCTCCTGTCAAAATTGTGCTAATGCATCACAAAAATAAGATCAAGAATGGTGTAAGATGAATTGAAATATTTGATTTTTTAGACTCTTTTGCATATGTGAACATTTGGATTTTATAAAGATCCTTAAATTTTCGTTTGTTTACACTTCATGCTGTTATTCATTAAAAATGTTAAAAAAAACATTGACATGTGGGATTCAACTGTTTTTGAGACATAGTAAGAATCAGTGAACTGTAATGTTGTATCCTCAGGGCACATTACTTGTTGGTTGCAGGCCACTATCCTGTGTACTCCATTGCAGAGCATGGGCCTACCAAGTGTTTGGTTGATAAACTGCAACCCATGCTTGATAAGTACAACGTTAATGGTTACCTGTGTGGTCATGATCACAATTTGCAGGTTTGTATTTATTAGAGGTACATAATTTAGTGCTAGCTAAGCATATCATAAAAGTTTGCCTGTCTTTCATTCATTTTTTAAACCTAAATCTTGAGCTTGTAGGCACTGAATTGATATGGCAAATCACATGCTTCAGGAAAAAAAATCTCAAAATTTGTGAATGGTGGAAATATGTGTTCAGTCTGCAAGACCTATCTTAAGCTGCAGGAAAAAATTCTGCCTAGTGTTTGTGTAATAAGTGGAGTTTTTACGGACAAATTTTTAAACTTTTAATTTTTTTTTCCCTTTAATTTCTGTGCCTTCCTGTTGTGCAGGGCAGTTGGACAGTAATTTTTTTTTTAGTTTTAATATGAGATTATAAATCATTTTTTAAAAATTGTTCTTGATAGATACTTTTGTTTATCATATATTACGTTAAATTCAAATTCTTTTGTCGTGAATTGTTCTGGTTTTTAAATAAAAAAAATTGTCCTTACTTTTCAGCATTTGCAAGTCACTTCGAGTAAGGGAAATCTCATTGACTACTATCTCAGTGGCATGGCCAACTTTGTTGACTTTAGAGAGAGTCATAAGAATGATGTCCCCAAAAACTCTCTGAAGTTCCATTATGCCAACATTTTCTCAAAGGGAGGCTTCCTATACACTGAAGCAACAGCTCAAAATATGACTCTGACCTTTATTAATGCATTGGGAGAAAGACTGTACACCAATGTCATTTATCCAAGAAAGATTTGAAAAGCAGTAAGTTTATTCCAGTTTTGAACATTTTTTTATGAGATTATGTTGAAGGGCATTAAGCAGAATTGTTTTTAATGTGTACAAGAACTTGTGATGTCCAGCAGGAGGAGAAGAAGATGTTTGCATTAGAATTGACCAATAGATGTTTTTTTAGGTCTTTATGCCTTTAAATATTTTTTTTTAATTTGCTCACTGTTTTGTGTCAAGACTTTTTTTTTTCAAACAATCATTCTTTTGCAAACTTCTGTAAGGACACAGGCTTTTTCAGAGTCCAACAGCAAACTTTTCTTATATGAGCTTAAAATTAAATTTCCTTTTTTTGTCATACACACAATATAAAACGGACTCAATATAAAACGAGTCAGTCTTGTTCTGTCATTATTGAAGATTTAATCAAAACCAGGTGCCTTTTGCCTCAAGTACTTACATACTGACGTGTATAAATAGAGCAAGTACTGATATAAAGAATTTAATCTTGAAATGTTAATTTTCATGTTGAAAAAGAGCAATTGTAAAATTTGCTAAATTGATGAATGTGTTGTTTCCCACATATTATTCCAATTTTCTTCATTATAAAACCACAAGCCATGGCAGAGAAATAATCTCTATGTTTGTTTCATTTTTTTTTTTTCATTTTGGGCTCTGGCCATCTTTTATACACCCATTTTTACCAACTTTCCAGGTAAAAAAATTTGCTCAGATATTGATGCAGCGCATACAAAGAGGTTCACTTTTCTCTTGGTTTATAATTTAAAATTTATAGCCTTTTAAATAAAAAAGATATGTTACTAATTCTTTTTGTAAGAAGCCTCTCTGCGTTTTATATGACTTATTGTTGAATTCTGTCAAGCAAGTTTATTATAGTTATATATACATACATACATATATATATATATATATATATATATATATATATATATATATATATATATATATTTTAACCATGGGATCAAAATGAAGCAAGTTTACTCAGAGCTTTCGGAGGCCAATACGCAACTATACACCCTTCTGAAATCAGTAACCAATTTAAGCAATCTGCTAATTTGAAAAGTTAATATTGTACAAATCTGTTCTTTTTTTTTGTTATGACTTCAATGTATTTTGTTGTGCCATAATTTCATTTTCCCTTTGCAAATTGTTGTGAAGACTTCAGGTTTTTTAAAGTTGCATCTTTAATATGATTGCAGAATTGGAAGCTTAGTAATTTTCAAATCTTAGATTAATTCTACAAATTTTTACTTTAAAAACTTTATAGGCTACATAAAAATTTGTATCTTATTAGATTGAAACCGATTTTTTCCCCTTAATTTCTAAAACTTAATCTATGGTATCGTGTTTTTTTGACACTCAGAATTAATAAAACTTTTCATCACAACAGTTTGTGTATTTTATTAACATATTTTTCAAATTAGGTTTATATATAAAAAAATCTGTGACAGTTGAGAAACTCACTTATGGGTAAAGAATAAGATCTGTATGCTTTAAGACTTAAGGTTTGTTTTGAATTTTTATTATCCATTATGAAAGAATCATTTGTAGTAGTTATTCATAAAGTGTTGTGAAGAATTCAGGTTTTTCAGGTTGCATCTTTTTTTATTATGAATGCAGAAGAGATTATTTGAGGTTGCTTATACAAGGTCTTTCAAGAACTGCTTTCCAAAATGTTGATAAATTACTAACAATGGTGTATGTATTTTTTGTGATGGTTTTGTAAAAGCTATGCAGTCTGTATAATTCATTCATATCTTATTCCATTTTGAAGCTTCAATAATATTTTTCTTGTAAAATTAAATTTCATTTTTACAATTTAAAAAGTTTTGTTTCATTGTTTGTGTAGTTAAGTGTACATTTGAGAAAATAAAAATATAAAAAAAAAATCAAATAGCTTTAACAAGGGAGAAAGAGTTCGCAGATGGTGAGGAGGAAGAAGAAAATAATATACATGTATTTTTATGAATTGGAAATTGAATATGAGACATTGGAAGAATTAAAATGAAACGACTCATTGTATCTCTTAGTATACAGTAATTTCTGTGGTTTCTGCAACAAACAATTTTAGAACATGTAATGGTAACAGGGGACTAAAAATTTAAGAGTATAGAATAAGACTTAGACTAGTCAGAATTGTTTGGTTGCTGTGTTTAAACATAATCCATCTTAAATTCAGACAGGTACATGTATGTAAAGAACCATTTTTAGTAAATTATCCGTAATATGATTTTTGGCTTTGATTTGCCTGAGAGCAAAAAAATTCAGTGTACCTCAAAGAATATAAGATTTTTGTTCCAATATTCTGTGTTATAATGGTACCTGCATTAAAAAACTGATATGTTACTTTAGAGCTCTTTTTGCACGACAGCTTCAGTTCACACCCATACATATCACTCACTCTCTCTCTCTCTCTCTCTCTCTCTCTCTCTCTCTCTCTCTCTCTCTCTCTCTCTCTCTCTCTCTCTCTCTCTGTCTTTCCTTTTACCTCTATCTTCTCTCTAACATGAGATGTTTTGTACATGAGAGAGAGATATAAATGTAACATGGATCATTTCCAATGAACAGCAAAGAAGGGGTAACTCGATCGGACATAGGAACTGACTGTTTCTTTCAGGTTCCTACACGGAGGTAATTAGAGGCAGATCGTGAGTAATGATCTTGTTTTGGTAACCCACTTCATTTTTCGGGTTAAAGAGAGTTATAACACGTAGTTATATCTTTGCAGACTGCATACTGTACATCTTTTCTCCAAGTCCAAGAGGCCTTAACACACCAAAGCAATTATAAATTTTATTTCAGAGCATAATAGTAAATTTGTCTGTGAGGAACCGTCTACCACTGTACCAGTGCTCCACAAAATTTATGTGCTGACTATAGCCAGGTATCCCTTTTACAGATGGGTGACCTGAGCAAAATTAGGCTGAACTGCTTTCTTTTGACAAATGACAACATGAAGTGTGGTTAGCATTAATCCTAAAAGTACATGTACCAGATCAGAGTCCAAAATGCAAACTGCACTGACCCAGTGGACCTCGACTATTACATGTTCAAAATCGGCCGTAACGAAGGGGTTGTAAAGGACTTTTTTTTTCTCTCTCTAAACAATGGTATGAACACCTTTGCCTTCACGAAAAAGACATATGAGGACCTCGGGCATAACGAAGGTGTGGAGGTTAAAGTGTAGTGAAAATACCATTACCAGACCGGCGCCCGTAAGTCTGGTCTGTGTTCACATGTCCCCTAGGTCTTTACGCAATACTGTACCTCTCATACTGCGTTGCAAGCAAGGAGCAGGTGCGCACATTTGTAATGCAGCAAAGTGATTCAGGAAAGACAACCAAATCCTTGCAACTTGCTTTATCATTAGAAAAGTGCCTACAGGACATGTCTAAACCTGCTGCTAAACAGTCCACAATTTATACCTTTTTCAGACTTTAATTTTACTGTATCATCATATTCCAGGCTAAGCGCAAAAAGTCCTTTTCACTTTCAGGACTCCTTTCTAATGGGCCAATGGCAGTCCCATGCCGGTGACCTGGAAACAGGAAACTCAGACAGGAAAGGTTGTCTACATTTTACATGTATTGGACATTCACGTTGTGTGTGTGTGTGTGTGAATGAGTGTCATAAGTTGCTCGCCAATTACATAAAATATGCAATATGTTGAAAGTTTATGCAGAGGTAAGACTACATTAAGAAACAAAAGGACAGAAAAAGATAGGGATCGGGTAGAGGGAAGCAAAATGAGGAGTTTTAGTTGGCTTTGTCTGTAACGAAACCTTGGTTATAACGAAGTTAGGCCCTGGCCCGTTACGTTCGTTATGTTCGAGGTCTACTGATTCAAGTGTCACGCAGTTGTGAGATTGCTGCTTTCTTCTTTGGAGGAAAGTTGAAAGTGAGCTAGAGACAAAATGAAAGCAGTTAAAAACTGTTAGAAACCATCCACATAAAATATCAGAATACATGCCCGGGTAAGGTCTATAAGCATAACGTGTTTAGCATGAACAGAGATAGGTAGAGAGGAAAGATACATGGAAAGTGAGTTGCGTAAGGCTTGAAAAAGACGGGGGGAAAGGGATATGTGGGGAGAGGAGAGAGAGAGAGAAAGGCATAAGTAAAAATCTGAATATGGTATCTATTGATGATAGATTGATACAAAAATGAAAGAATGAGACTGGCTGTGCCAGAAACATGAATAATGATTGGAAGTGGATGGGGAAAAGAGAAAAAAGTAAAGTGGTTAAAGGTATTGAGATTTATGAGAAAAGAGAGAAGTGAAGAGATAGGCAAACGAAATACAAGTACATTGTATTATATGTAGTGAAGTAGAGCAAATAGAGGCAGAGATATCAGAGAGAGAGAGAGAGGGGGGACTGACTTGCGGCAGTTGAAAAGATGAGAAAGGGGAAAAAATTACCATACGAGATTAAACAGTTTCGCGAAATTACCAAATTAGGCCGATCCTTCTAAAAAGTGTTATGATATAATGATTTAACCAAAGAATTAACTAATGAATGGTAATATCGTGTTAATAGATAACCAACACAAGATCTGTTCACTTGTCATTGAGCTAAATGAAACTATAGCATTATTTTTCAACTAAGCCAAGCCTGACCTCAGTGGAGACCCAAAAATTCTCGTTTGAGCAAAGCAATGAATGAGCATAGGCCTGCGCAGAAGTGAAAGAAGGCAGTATTGTTCTATCGCATTGAATCTTTGTTAAAACACCAGAAGGTCTGTGCTGAGAATACATTTTCCGCAATAGAAAAAAAAATGTATGATTTTTCACGATTCACATTTCAATATCGTCATTATTTAAATAAAATCTTTCGATCTTTCCTCTCTTTTCTCCTCAGCCTTCTCTCCCTCCTTCTCATCCTTCTTTCTTCTTCTTCTTTTTCCTCTACTTCGTCTTCATCTTTCCCTTTTAGTAGTAGTTGCGTTTTTTTTTTTTTGTTTTTTTTTTTTTGTTTTTTTATTGATTCCTTTCCTTTAAGCTTTTTGATAAAATCATAATAGTCTAAGTTTGAATGCGTCCTTAGTTACCCACTTAATACCCATGTATTGTGCGGGTCACAGGAGTCACTTTGGTACATGCGTATACACTGTAACCCTCTGTGACGTCCCGACATGTTTCACTTGTGGGAAACCTTCACATGTGTTCCATACGTGAAGCGCAGTTTTGTTGCTTTCTCTAGCCCTACCCGTATCAGTAAAAGGAACACTACTTGAAAAATGATATTGCAATACAGTGGGGTGCAGAATCTCAAAAGTGGTGCTTTTGAGTTGTTATAAAACAGGAAATAGGATGTTCTTGTGCAAAAATTTAAAGTCATTCAAAAGTAATTTTTATAGATAATGTCACGTACTCAGTGAGGTAGTGTTTTATGCGGTAGATGCAGTGGTTTGTAAGAGTATCATTGTAGTGTTCTTTTATGTATAACATTGATAGGGTTCCGTGGTATAGCGTCTGCCAGAAATAATAAAAGATTCTCGTCGAGGGTTTGAGTCCCACTAGCGTCTGTAGTTTCATTATTTCTGCTATATTTTGCATGAGAGAAACTGATTTGAAAAATGACATATGATTACCTTCTAATTACTGCATTAAGTTGAATTTTCTCTCTATCCCTTTCATATATGTTTCAATGTCTCTTGAACTGGAAATATGCAGATACCCGGTCTACCGTTATAAGCAACTGTTGTGGCATTCAAAAGATAGTGATACCGATACGTATCAAAGAAAAATAATTATAATGCAAGCAAACCTTTTTTATTTTTTAACTCTACGCTTATTGTATTATTTTAAGCGCCTATAATGTTATTTTTAGGATGCATTAAAAAAAAAAAACCGCCCTACGGAAAATGCAATATTAGTTAATATTTACTAAGTGAAGCGTGACGCACAACTGAGATTTATTAAAGCACATTTATGAAACTTCTTTATTTAGAGACTTTCAGAAAACCCCAAGCTGGTGCTGTTTGTAGAAAGACTAGAATGTGTCAGATCGGTTCTGTTGAAGAATTTCAACCTGACTTTAAAAATGTTCCTTAAACAATTTAATTTTGAGAGATTCACAGGTGATTCAATATTCATTCTTATATGAATTCTGATGGTAGTTATAAAAGCTGTGGTGATGCCAAAGCTAGACTGCCATCCGAAATAAAGTCCTTCAAGCAAGCGTGGCGTTTTCAAAAACATGTACGATGAAATGGGTATCTAAATTTCACAACAAAGGTGAAGAGCATGCCGTGTGCTGCTCGGGTTCATGATAATGTGATCCCTACTTGTTGGATTCTCGAATGAAACAAATCAACTAGAAAATTCATAAACACGAAATTACATTCTTGCTGGCGATGTTGGTAAAATTATAAAAAGATGTGTGTCAACCATTGCTCCAATTACGGTTTTCGACATGTGCGTTTCTGTATTAGTACTATTACAAGTAATTATCATTGAGATAATGTTGATTGATGTTGGGCATGTATTATTATGATTAATATTATTATTATTATTATTATTATTATTATTATTATTATTATTATTATTATTATTATTATTATTATTATTATTATTATTAGTAGTAGTAGTAGTAGTAGTAGTAGTAGTAGTAGTAGTAGTAGTAGTAGTAGTAGTAGTAGTAGTAGTAGTAGTAGTAGTAGTAGTAGTAGTAGTAGTAGTAGTAGTAGTAGTAGTAGTAGTAGTAGTAGTAGTAGTAGTAGTAGTTGTGGTGGTGCTGGTGGTTGTTGTTGGTGGTGGTGGTAGAAGTCATTTTCACCTAAAGCCTTATCCTAACCACTGCTGAGCACTACCTAAAACTCTGGCTCTTATTATTATTATTAGTAGTAGTAGTAGTTGTAGTAGTAGTAGTAGTAGTAGTAGTAGTAGTAGTAGTAGTAGTAGTAGTAGTAGTAGTAGTAGTAGTAGTAGTAGTAGTAGTAGTTGTAGTAGTAGTGGTAGCAGTAGTAGTAGTAACAGGAAAAGAAGGAGTTATAGTAAAAGTAGTGGTAGACATAAGTAAAAGACTGATAGTTACTGTGCAGTATTTGAAAGACGTCGCAGATGTTATTTGTTTAGTAGTACACATGTACTACTCGGCCATTCTATTGACGTTATTTAGTTTTTCTTTCAATTTGTTTACAGACATTTGTGTTGAACTTTACATTATCTTTATCATACTTTGTAATCTTTCGAAATTGGTTGCCATGAGCTTAAAACTGGAAATGCCGGCAGCAGAAGTGGTTAAAGATTAAATTTAAAGCTGAATGGTGCAAGTTAAAGCCAATCTTTATCGTATTATCAAAGTCTAAGTGGCTTTTAATGGGAGGTAATGCTTAATCGTTTGCAGTGAGCTAGATAAGACTTGCCCTTAGTCACAAAAACCATTGTGCACACCTTTATTTGATCGGCTAAACCACCTGTCTTTTATTTTATTTATAACAAAATCTAAGAGATTTGTGGAAAAATGGATATGAAATTGAACAGCCAAATTATGTTTTTGGTTTTTCTCTCTCAACTAAATTTTTGTCCTGGTAAGTTGAGCCTGAATATATTATTATAACATAATTATGATGCCAATATTTTTTTTAATGATAGAAAACAGAAAGTGTCGTGAGGCAAATTATTGTACAATAAAACCAACATGTTTATACCAAAACTAAGTTTATTGTTCATGACAATGAGGAAAATGATGATGGTGTCGATAACGATGATTATGAGGACTAGGGTTTTAAAGAAATATGACAAATGATGATATTTTTTTTTTATTTGCAACAATAATACTTAACAAGTAAATAAAACTTTTTTAGCTAAATTAAAAAATTCCACGATTTGTAGATGACATTATACCATAGACTATATCAATCATGTTTTAGATCTGTGTTGTTCTCTTTGAGTACATTTTTAAAATTTATGTCCAAGTTTTTGTTCTTAGCGTTTCATGGTTAGATCAAAGTAAAACAAGTAACTACCAGGTATGCGAAGTGAATATAGTGGGATCTGTAACTCATAAACATACATCATAAATTAAGAAAAGTCTAGGTCACTGACTATTATTCGTAAGCAGGCGTTACACTTGTGTAGCGAATAATAGTCAGTGGCCTAGACTTTTCTTAATTTATTTTAGCTCCTTTAATCTTAAAGTTGACACTTTTCTGATTGTGTACTTTCTAAACAAGATTTCATATGCATTTGAAAACTTTCTCAGATTGATAAAGCTATGGCTGCCAGACGTGGAGAATGAGCATGAATTCAAGTTGATATATGTAGGCCTATATGTACATGTATATATATATATATAGGCTAACGGATCAAACTCAAACAACTCGTTATATGACGCTATAGTTCCTAAAGTTTCAAAAAATATGATTCTCTTATTAGAAATTAAATTCTCAGATGGGCTTACTTTTGCTCCTAAAAATAATACTACCGGCATATCTCACTCGTCTGCAAAAATGTCCTCTCATCGGCACATTAAACTTAATTAAAACTACTGCCACATTTGTGCTAATGCTGGACTTTTTGATAACTCTAAGTTCAGAGAGAAAAATGAAGCTCAATATCTGGCCGCAACAATCTCTTACTCTGTCTGTCTATCTGTCTGTCTGTCTGTCTGTTTCTCTCTCGCGCGCGGGCTAGCTCGCTCGCTCGCTCGCTCTCTGCCAGTCGATCGACCAATAACCCCCCCCCCACCTCTCTTTCTCTCTCTCTCTCTCTCTCTCTCTCTCTCTCTCTCTCTCTCTCTCTCTCTCTCTCTCTCTCTCTCTCTCTCTCTCTCTCTCTCTCTCTCTCGCTCTCTCTCTTATTTTTGCCTTACTTTCTCTACACTCTCCGTCTCTCTGGATTCCTCTCTATTTCTCTTTCTCTTTTTAACGACATACTTACAAACTTTGAAGCCTGTGCCTTACGAGAACTAGAATGATAAGTAACTCCCATTTTCCACTTCGTACTGATAATGGGATTGGCATATCAACTAATCAGCGATGATAGCGTATGATGTTACGAATCATGACTTTTTTCATATGTTGTGATAGTTAGAATAATTATACTAGCTGGACCCCATATTAAAAAAAAATTATGGAAGATTTGCTGCCCAAAGAAAAAATATTGTTTATCAATATTTTCGATATAACGCAATTTTTTTTTCTAAATTATGCAACAAACACACCAAGATAGAGCAATCCGGATTCTAGATTCACAGTGTTCTGTCACTCGCAACAAAAATAAAGGATGAAAATTTAAGCACAGCTCATAATTATCCTTTTCCTCTAGAAATGTGAATGAATTGAATCATATCAAATTCATCCTTGATTCTAAGTGCATTAATTATCAAAACAAACTCCAAGTTGTCTTTTTGCAAAATAGAGATCGCGACGTAGAATGTTATGGTCATGACACAGATGGAGATAACTGTAACCTTGGCCAAAATCGAAATGAATTCTATAAATTTAGACTTTGGTGGAGTACAAGGGCAAAACCTCAAAGTTGGCTAAAATTTTAAAAGCCGCCAAATCGATTTTACAAGTAATAATAATAATAATAATAATAATAATAATAATAATAATAATAATAATAATAATAATAATTAATAATGAAGATTATGGTGGTGATGATTATGATGATGATCAATAAAA